>CM022081.1:211650-539150 GCA_011114355.1 Carex littledalei
GTTGAGAATTCTTTCTCTATCTCCTTTGATGAAATAGCTGTAGATTCATTAACATAAAGATAATTAGTACAAATTAAGAGTTTAAAAAACAAAAGCTTGAAACTTAAAAACCATGACATTACCATATTTATAATACACAGCTTTTCCAAGCAGGGACGGACCAGGCGGTTTCAGAGGGGGGTTAGCTACCCCCTTGGATTTTGAGTTTTAGTGAAGATTTATCGGTCCCGACCGACTTTGCCCCCTCCTGAAATTTTTTTGCCTTCCTCTAGAAGTTTGATTAGTAATTCAGATTAAATTTAGGATTAAAATTGAAATAAACTTGTTAAATTTTGATTGGTAATTAAAATTATAAATCAGAACATTACAAATTACAAGTAAAAGCATTGGAAAGTACAAGTTATAACATTGTTTTCTATCGATTACCTAATTGATTAATGGATCTAAACCCGATTAGATATTTTTTTACCCCCTGACGAAAATTCTGGATCTGCCCCAGTTTCCAAGGTTCTAACAATCATAGAACCACAACCCATTTAGGCATTCTATCACATAATACAACCAAATACAAAAAAGTCAAGTGAAATTTAAGATCATATGACGACGGATGGAGAAGAAGAGGGAATGACAATGTCAATCTCATCTAATGTTGGCCGATCATGCAAAGCCAAGCCGTGCTCATTTGCCAAGTGCAAAAGACAAATGAAGAATAGATGTGGCGAAATGTCCCTATCTGGGGATTCTTTCGGGAATTGATGCAGAATCCCGGATAGGGTCACTGTTGCCTCCTTTTCCTTCTCTTCCTCCTCATTTTCCTATCAAGATAAACAAATGGAGATATTATTGACTTCAAATAACAAGCGTAGGGAAAGTGTTTGATTAGTTTATAGTATGTTTGTTAACTCACAGCTTGGACATCTTCGACAGAGTCTTTTATGTGGCCCCATAACATGTCCTTCAGGGCATGCACATCGACTTGCTTCGACACCTTGTCATACTTTACATCTATCTTGTTCACCTGAAACCATCATACAAATTACCAGTAAGAATGATTAATATAATAACCAATGTAGAGCAACCAGTTCTTAACCTGAGCAATCAACACTACCCAAAATTGGCCCCAAGTTGAGATGCTAAATCAAAACTATAAAAAAGATGAACAAAGGAAACAAGAAGAAAACCTGGCGAGGTTTACGAAGCAGCGATCCAGGCTCGACCATGTTATAATTATTTCCAAAGTTGTGCCCATTATCACTCATGGCATCATCATGGTCCCACGATGATGGCGGTGATTCAAAGTCATCATAATTCTCATCTTCTCTCTCTTCACCTGTTTCATATTTCAAATCAATTTCAATAAACTCAACTTTAAAATGGATTTTAAGATATAATTTCTTTGATTGCAAGCTTTTCTCATTTTGTGTCTTTCTCTCGGGTTGCTTGGATTATAATTACAGTGCAGTCAAGGGCTTCGGTACCATGCCTTTTCAACTCATTACCAGTACTGAGTGTTATCCATACTAGGGCATCGATACTTACATTAACGAATAATAGGTTCAAAAATAGAAGATAAGAAGAAACGAACACTAACTCACCAGATGGTTTCTTTCCTTTCCTCCCAAGGCACTAAAAGAGATGACAACAAAATTTGTCAAATTAAAGACAAGTCAAATATACAAGAAGAAATGAACGTTTGAGATTGTAAAAATAAGATATTACCATTGTATCAGGCAGGAGAAATAGCTTGACAAGGCTATCAGGCCGGTAATGGCAATCTTCTGGAAGCCTGTTACTACGAGCAGCTCTATTGGCCGGGAGCAGCAAAGATTTTGGGTTTTTTGGGGGTGCAAATAAAGATTCCACAACCTGCTTTTCAAGAGGTTTTGTAAAATCGATATCCGGTTGATCTCTTTTGTTCTTAGACCTTTTTGGTGCTGTTTCTGAATTGCTGGCCGAATCTGCATTCAACTCCGATCCAGAATCAGATATTATAATGGTCTTTTTCAACAATTACTATACATATAAAATACTGAAAAATGAATGTGAGAGAAGATTTTCTAATACCTTTGATTTTACGGAACTTCCAATGGTCAGGGCCCGCCCAGGCATTGTTCTTTGAAGAAAAACCTAAACCTTGCGACAAAAAATCGGTAATTCTCTCCAACTTTTCATCCTCACACATATCCCGATGCATGTACTCACTATCTCCCTACAATTGACCAGAACTTAATTAAGTCACTGTACAGTTTTGCTGATCTTCAAACAACAGAAAAAAAAAGGAAACATAACAGAGGCAAAAGCACCTCTTCATTAGAAGGAAATGTGTTCTCATCAACCACGCTCTCTCTATCATCATCATAGTTAAAATTATCATTTTCATTATCAAAATTCCAAAAGGGCCCACACTCAGCAAATCCATCTCCACTGACACCAGACCCCATATCTGTATTACTAGCATCTCCATCTATCGTCTCCTCTGTGAAAACTGGGGCTTGATCTAAAGAAGAGACGGACTCAGACGGTGGCCTTTGATTCTCTTCATCAAACTGTTCAACAATAAGCCTCAGAGTAGGAGATATCTCTTTTGCATTAGGCATGTCAAGCATCATTTTCTCAATTGAATCTGTGCAAACAAAATAGTGAGATTTGAAGCCTGATGGCAAGTATTAAGCATTAGGAGAAATTTCATAGATACAATGAAATGCATTACACCCATTGTACCAGTATGGTTTACCGATGGAGTGATGGTGAGCACTTTCTTTGTTTTCCCTTGATTGTTTTGATTTGGCTTGAAGTTTCTAATTAAAGAGTTTTAAAGTAAATGGAAACCTAATAAATTTACCATGAAAAGGCATAAGCAACATTGCCTGGACTGATTTATCTAAAAGAAAGATATTACTTTAATAATGGTATACTAAATAGAGAAGCATATTTTGAAATGGGACAACTTCTAAAAAAATGATGTACATATATGAATGGTATGGGACATATTTAATGAATTTGTTGAGGTGATCAAATCATAAAAATGAGAAGGAGAAATTAAGGGGGAGGAAACAAAACGACAAAACCTTTGGCAAAAGATAGATCAATCGTTGCATTCTTGTAATTTGGCATGTCAGTTAACCCACACTTCTCAGGTACTTCAAATGAATCAAAGAGCACACGACACCCACCATATACCCCCAAATTGTACAAGAGAAGACCCTTGGCACCACCTTCATCAAACTTGGCTGTGGTCTGGTGGTATAGCGGGTCCACCGTGAATGCAACTAGGGTTACAGATAAGACAAATAATGATTAAAATGATAGTAGAGTAATAAGTAGAGAGCATATGGTTAACATCTTCAGAGAGTAATACAATATTATTCAAACAACCTCAATAGGTGTTCCCCAGATATCATTTTTCCATAGTTGGGACCAATGCATGCTGATGTGCATTGGTACCAGCATACTAATAACCTCAAGGTGCACCATGATAAAATTGAGAGAAAATACAAGGATGAGGTTAATGTACCATCAAATTTCTTCACATTAAGGGCCTCAAAAGAAGACTCCAGAGTAGACATCGGAGATGCCTGCTTTGATATGAAATACATTATGTAATTTGTTTGCAGATACGCAAAATATCTAACAACATTGTTTGCTGCTGATTACCTATACTGCACAGATGGGCACAAACTTAGACTAAGTCAAATTGAGGTTAACTTAAAGTCTTATTTGAGGCACAATCCCAATTGAGGATTACCAGAAGCAAAATTGGATTACTGAGGATTCTAATTGCACAATTGTTTATGTTATTGGAACTTAGTGGCTAATTTGGGAAGTTCCAAAATTAAGCAAAAGTGAAACTTGCAGTGTTCAGGGTACATTCATTTATCTATATATGGCGTGCATACCTTCCTATCGGTCTCCTTCTTTGAGGGACCCTCTTCCCCTGCTGTTTGAGCATTATCTTCATTTGCTTCCAGACCTCCTAATATAAATCTCAATTGGTATAAGCCATCAAAAAAAAATCATATTCACAAAAATAGAACCAAAAACAATTTTTCATATATACTTAATTTTTCCTATGAAACATCATGACAGATTAAAATCTAAATTTCCAGTGCTGGATCTTCTCCAGGGCATAATTTGGTTTCGCTCTTGGTTCAATAACAATGTGAGGGTAGTATTAAGGTTTTAATATGGCCTCTTTGGTCAAAACCTGAAGTTTAATTTTGTTTCTTTTTATGTTCGTTATTCTTTACTCTTTAAACTTTAATTTTACTTTGTGTTAAGGTTGAAGGTAAAACTCTAACCTTTGTCGTCATCTCTGCCAGCACGGTTGATGCCGCCAAGCACCTTATAGGCCTCAGCATGAACTGAATCAACTCTTAATGAATATATCTTCACGCCTGCCTCCAGTGTACAGCTCGCCTTCACATTACATGCACATTTAATCAACTCATACCATCTTTGGTCTCTATATTTTACAAGTGCCAGTCCAAGGGGCTATAAAATGGCTTCTTAGAATAGGATATGCTATTCTCACTGTGGTTCTCCTGAACTCAACTGGGCCCAATAAAAATGATAAAGGCCCTTATAAAAGTTGCACCAGAACTGTGACATTAGCAATTAAGATCCAAATTTCTTGAATTTCTTGCAAGTAAGACCCAATAATTAGATGAGTAACAAGGAACAATTTATTGAAAAAATGACGACTTCTTTGCCCCTACTTATAACACAGTTTTACCATAAACCAAATTTTAAGATTTTTTTTTTTGGAAAAAAGAATGTATTTATTTTGAGTTGTTTAGTTTGTACTGGTTCGAAAGCAATTTATTTGAGAAAAGATGAAGAAGCTAGTGGCAACTTATATTTTTAACAGTTTTCTGTTATTTGCGAACATCCCAGAAAATGTCAAGTCTGAGTTCCACATATGGAAATGTTGGAATCTGTTTGGCAAAAATGGTATAAGATGACTCTGTAGATTTAAATGAACAGTTAAGAGAATAGAAGTTACCTTCTGAAAGTTGGTTTCAGTATCTTGCTCTGTATCTGCTTTGATTACCTCGCTTAAGTGGTCGATTAGACCAAGTTCCCATGTATTCTTTTGGTTAATTTTCTGTATAAGATAGAGAAAATAAAAATCAACCAGAAAATAAGAAAAATGTAATGGGGAAGTAGAGAAACTGTACAGACATTATCTGAGAAAAGCTTCAGGCAACGGTGATACAACTTTAGAACCTCATCCCGGTTCATTGTATGGTTCCTTTGTTAGTTTCAATAACTCAAGGATTCATATCAAAAATTCGCAAGTTCCTAGAAAAAGGAAGATTTTGCAGGAATTTAGGGGTAAAGCGAAAGGAAACGGAATTATTGAGACTTGGTGACGCGATGATATTTCCCAAAAAATAAAAAAAGGGTCAAGCGAAGTAGTAGAGAACAATTCAAAAACATGGGAGTGAAGTTATAACAATTTTTTTTTTCCAAAAATAGATAGGGGAAAAATAAAAGGCGGAAAGAGTGTACATTTGTTTTGGTAAAATCAACCTTTAAGAAAGTAATTCGCACATATGTATCCCTGGGGGCACCCAAATGGTGCTTCCAAAAACTATTTAGGAAAGTATGCGGGGGAAAAAGGATATTTTGCAGTTACCGAGGGGCTAAAACGCAAATAAATTAAGAAAATCATTTCGCTGAGAGAAAAAATGAAGTTGTAGGGGTGATTCGACAAAAAGAGCGCAGTACACTTGGGGAAGGTATTTTCCAGAGAAAAAGAAATGAAGAGAGAGGGAGAGAGAGAGATGAGTGTACGGACATTCTCTGAAGCTAATCGGATGCAGTTCTGATACAATTCCAAGATTAGTTCTCTATCCATCACATCCGACTTCACATTCCCTTCTCCAGTGCCTTGACAAGCAGCCGCGGCTTGAGCGTACAATACGGAGAGGGAAGAGCGGCGCCGGCGCGCGGCAGCTCTCGCCTGAGCACGCTCAAGTTCGTCGTCGTTTGAGCCGAGTGGGGCTAGGCGATTGGGTTCCTGGAGGCGCGCTGGTCGAGGGTTTTGCACATCAGCTTCTGCTTGTGGTTCTCCCATGGAGAGTAGAGAGAAGAGAGAGAAGAAAGGAAAGAGGTTTTCAAGTTTTCTCGATTTTCCCTCCCTTTACGGATTCCTCAGTTTAGGTATTGTTTTCGAATCCGACGATGCTCCTGTATTCAATTCATCAATTCATTCAAGGCCCAATTATGCATCCCAGCCATATAGCATAGTTTAGGCCCATCCCTTGTGTTTTTCCAAGGCCCATTATCATTAGGCCCAACTATATCAATCAATTTGGGAAAATTTCGCAGGACTTTTGGGGGGAAAGAGAAAGGAAACGGAATTATTGACCTTCTTAGAACGGTGGGATGCCAATTATTTCTTCTTAGAAAGGTGGAGCTATTTTTAGTTTTGACATCTCATCAATTACGTGTGATTTTTCATTAGTAGAAAAATCGGTATTAATTCCACTAGATTGATCCAAAAAATTCAAATGTACTGATCGGTTGGAAATTAACCCACCGATCCTAATTCAGTTGGTGTTCTTTTATATTCTCTATTAAAATACAAAAAGTTTTTAAGAAAATAGATGGAGTTCTTCTATTACATCTAAATTTTAAGATATTCTATCTCTTATTAAAAAACTTTTTATATTTTAATAGAGAAAAAAATGGGTTAGGATCGATAGGATTAGTACCGATTCTAACATTGGGTTTTTTTAGATCGATAGAATTAGTACCGATCTTTCTTATTTGTTATTATTTTCTATAGAAAAAAATTCCTTAGTGCTGAAAGGTATTTTCCAGTTAAAATCTAGACGCAAAATATAAATATACAAATTTTAAGGAAAAAAAATGAAGAGAGAGAGGGAGAGATCGAGATAGAACGAGTTGTGAGTGTATGAACATTCTCTGAAGCTAATTGTATTAGGGGTTAAAAAAGGAGCAAATTCGGAGCATATAATGCTAATATTAGATATGTATCCGTCTTTCAATGAGGAGAAATGAATACGAATACAAATAATAAATATATGTCAAAATTTAAAACCAAGTCCGCCTTAAACGGATACGGATACAGAGCGGATTCTAAGAATATGGATTCCAATACGAATACGAAATGAATAATTATCAGATAATTGAGTCATATGAACTTTAAAATACAAATACTAATTAACAAAATTTAAATATGAAAATGAATGAATAATTAAATATGTGATATGTAATTTGTAAAAAAAAAATTATTTTGAGTACACAAAAAAAATATTATGATAATTTACTAATACATAATATATTTAAATTAAGTTGGTTGAGTCTAATATTAAATTGAATTAAAAAGATCAACGAAGATGTTTTTAATTATGTAAGCTAGCTGGAACCAATAAGTAAGTAGATTGAGTTCAAATACGAACTGTGAACGGCCCAATGTCAGTTTAATAATTAAAAACTATGTTCGGATGACCGGATATGTCTTTTAGTTCCACAACTTGTAGTATCTACTATCTAGAGAGAGATAGTAGATAAGCTAAAACAGTCGCACATGGGCGCCAAGAAAGGACATACAGAAAGTGGATTTTGGATATCTCTATTGTTGTCTTTATTTGTCAACGGCTGAGATTAAAAGATAAATTTTCGAATTGAATATCAGCCCTCCAATCACATAATCTGTCTTATTTTTAATAATTATATATATTTTATATGTAAAAGTCTAAATTTAGTTAAAAACGTACTTTCCACATAGACTGCTACATGGTTTGTCATAATTAAAATTGAATGAATCTCTAGCGACCCGTTTTCTTATTTCTCCTTACAGCTATCTCTGATTCCTGCAATTAAATTTTTTCTGTATTTCTCCGTTTTCTCTGTTTCATTTCTCCTCTTCCTCTATATTTTCGACAATGAAAAAGGAAACAATCATATTTTTCCGAATTTTGTTTAGGGCTACTGTATCTTTGTGAATAAATAAAGAGCAGATCTTGTGCTGATGGAAACAATCATATCTTTCCAATATGGAGAGAAAATGAAGAATATCAAAAATTTACGTGTAGAAAAATGATATGTAGAGAAATTTATATTATTAAAATAATTTCCAAAAATATATCTGTAGAGAAAATTCTTATTTGAATCATTTAATTATATCTTTTCCAATTTTGTTTCTTTACAGATCATTTCTCCTCTAAATCGTTTAATGACCTGTCTTGTTTGTGGAGAAAATTAGATATTAAATCGTACAATGATACTTCAAGAATTTTTTTCATGTTATATTTGATCCGTTTTTTTATTTGTTGTTGTTTCTTTTATTGTTATTTATTATTTGGATCTCCGTTTTTTTTTCATTTGTGTCTTTTATTTTTATTTAAATATATTTTTTCTTAATTTTGTGTGAATGTCAAAAAAAAGGTCTCTTCATATTCCATCCAATTTTATAATATGTCACCGTTGCAACGCACGCGCACGATACTAGTATCTTTATATCCGTTCTTTTATGGATCGGTAAAAATATTCATATCTACATTTTTTTTTCTCTATTTAATAAATTATCTGCATCTGTATTCGTGAATTATTCGTTTCGTTTAATCCGGATACAGATAGTAAGCGAATTCAGAGCGAATAATCCGAATCTGTTTTCACTCCTAAATCGTATGCAATTCTGATACAACTCCAAGATTTGGTCTATATCCATCGCATTCGACTTTACATTCCCTTCTCCGGTGCCCGCTCAAGTTCGTCGTCGTTTGAGCCGAGTGGGGTTTTGTACATCAGTTTCTCCCACGGCGAAGAGAGAAGAAACAAAGGAAGATAGATTTTATGTCACATTCCGAGACAACCCGCCATGTATTTCTAAATAAGACGTTCATGCATCACATACATTACCAATTAATAAAAGAGGGATACTTCTATGGGCATAAGGACCTATTTGTTAAATGAACATATTTTCATTTTCAAAGTTCAAACAGTCGATCCGACCGTTCAACATTATCTCCATATTAAAATGTACTTGGAGGTCAAATTTTACATTTTTTTGAATTGTTTTATTATTTATTAAGTATTTTACAAAACTAGTTAAATTCAGACCATTGAATTTTGTACCCATCTTAATAAATAGTAAAAAAATTCAAAAAAATGTAAAATTTGACCTCCAAGTACATTGTAATATGGAAAAAATGTTGAACGGTCGGATCGACTATTTGAACTTTGAAAATGAAAATATGCTCATTTTACAAATAGGTCCTTATGCCCATAGAAAAATTTGCCTTATTAAAATATAGCATGCCATAACTTTATTCATTTATCATAGTAATATATAGGAGTCTAAACAAACAGCCAGCAAAGATAAGAATGAAAAGCAAATCTTCTATATCCCTTAAATTGTACGGTAGAGAATAGAGATGATGCATTTCGATAGCTTCGTTTGCTTTTTTTCGTCCTAGAAAGATCTACTCAACTGAAGATTACAGGATGGAAAAAGATCAGAGACATCAGACATGTGAACTACTAACTAAAGTCATCTACTAGCATCTTTTACATTTAAGGATTTGATAAGATGCAGTGCACATGTTGCCTTGATTTTGACGACACGGTGGCGTAGAATATTCACTAGTTACAAGGATATATAATAATGGTTAGATTTAAGTTGTGAGAAGAAACAAATAACTAATGTTTTAAAATGTGATTTTGTTCGTACATACACAAGATTACTACATACTGCATACATATGCAATATGTTATAAATTTAAGATCATTGCATACTGCATGCATATGCAATATGTTATAAATTTTAATGCAGACTTATATATACGAATTTTAAAATAAAATAAAATAATAATTAGAATTAGAGTACCCTTTCTCTTTTTTTTTTCTTTTTTTTTTCAATTCCCACATAAATTCTAACTTTCTCCTACACAGTGCCTGTTCTATTCTAAACAACACCCATTTAAATTTATTTAATTCCACATATTGAATGCGGATTTTTACTCAATTCCCACATAAATTCAAACATAAATCCAGTTTAAAATACATCAAATTAACCAAGGTGAAAAAAGAGAGATGTCCCATGTGAACTAAAGTCATCTACTAAAGATAAAAAAAAAAAAGCATCTTTAATTTACATTTGAGGATTCGGTAAGATTGCACATTTATCCTTGATTTTGACAGCACGATGGTGTAGAAAGTTTTCTCTAGTTGCAAATATGTAGTTGTTAGGTCTAAATTGTGCCAACGGGAAGAAACAAATAACAGATCTGAGCCGACTGATCAATTTACCTACGCTAATATATATCGCTCCAATCAGGAAATTTTGAAATTATAATGATGATGCGTTAAAATATATTGAATGCCTGGTAAAATTAAAGAAAAGTAAAAGTCCAGGTACAGAAAATGTAGCCTTTTTCTTGCGGAATTTCTGATTAAATCGTATATATATCGTTGACAATGACTGCGAGAATATTTTATTTTATTAATTACTAGAATTTTTTTTTTCTTTGAGGTAGTTTATTGCTACGTACTAGATTATTTTGAAATTGTTTTTACTTAATAGAAACTTGAATATTTTGAAATATCATCCTTACTAAAATTTGAGCAATAAAGAATTTAAGTTATTATACCAGTTGTGTGCCAGCAGTGTTTTTAAATACGACCGCACGGACCGCGCGCATATGCGTATGCGATTTCATACATGCGAATTTTAATGTGCGACTACATATGCGGATATGCGGACGCATAATTTTTCATCCGGTGCATGGACCCAACTGGCATGGACTTTCTATGGACTTTCTATATATAATTTTTCATCCTTCTTAATATATAGGCTTATTTGCAATTGGCATGGACTTTCTATGGACTTTCTATATATATTTTAATTGATGTTTGTGTTAAACTGGATTTATGCGATATGTGACTGCATATGCAAATTTTAATGCGGACTTATATATGCATATTTAAAAAAAAAAAAAAAAGATAATTAGAACTAGAGTACCCTTTCTCTCTTTTCTTCAATTCTCACATAAATTCTAACTATAATCTTCCGCGTGCATGAACAAACCCGCATTTAAAACATTGCACGTATGTGTTGGGAAGAGAAATTTCCTAGCAAGCATGGATATATATGAACGCAAGGAACAACTAATAAAGAAACTATATATTTATTCATTATTGAAATCTGTAAGGGAAATAAAAAATAAAAATAGAAGATGAAACCAGCAAACTTAAGCTTGACGACCTCTCTTTTATTTTCTAGAACAAATTGCGACCTTAATTTATTTTATACATCCACACCCCAAGAGCAGTCCACAGTCCACAGATAGATTAGATTTAATTAGTACACACTTATCCGCATTGTTAATTTGTTGTCTTGAATTTCAAGATATGTCATAAAAATGCCAACAAAAATTTGGAAGAATATATACATGCCAACAGCTAGCACGGTAACCATCGGCAAGGATGAAAACATCCCTGTCAAATGGCAAATTGGAATTTCTCTTTCTTTCTTTGTTTCTTTCCCACATGACCTTTTCCTTGTTTCACGAAGTTAGTTTCCGTTTCCGTTTCTTATTTTTAATTGAGAATCTTAGAGCATCTATATCCCACCAACTCAAATGAATTTCTAAATAATGGTTAACCACTTTTTAGAAATTAAGGTCTCTAAAGTTTCTAACTCTCACATTCCTGAAATTAATTTTAGAGTTTCTATTAAGCCACGTCAGCAACAAATTAAAAAGAAGAAATAATTTGAGCCAATTATTTGGCCAACATGGAGTTTATAAACAGTTTCTTAATAAGAAATTTTACTGCATAGTTTTTAAATAAGAAACTCTCCCACATCCCTGAAATTGAATTAGAAACTGCCACATCAAATTAGAAACTCTAATAATATCAGGGATGTAGATGCTCTTAGAATTAAACCGAATATTGATATGAAGAACTTAATCGTGAAGTATCAGTATTTAGGAATGAACTAGCTAGGCTAATCTATGTTTATGTTCTAGACCGCTAGAGTGAAATACTTAATTGTGAAACCTGAATTGTTTAGGTATGTCATTAATTCACGAAAGTGACTCTTAATGATATATTTGACTTAGAAACCCCATCATATCAAACATGAATATAGAACGAATAAAGTAGTAATAAGACCAACGGATAGTAGTCGAAAGCCCCTAGACTTCATCTTATTGATCACAAAACTCCTTTTTAGTTATTTGTTTAATTTGTTACAAATCGAACTCTCATTTGGGTATTTAACCCAACCAAGAACCAATTTGCAACCAAACCCCCCACTTTGACTTTATTAACACTTTTAGAATTAATAAATTTAGTAAGAATTATTATTTCTTGTTATCTCTTAGATCGACACCCGAAAATTATTACTAGGATAAATTGTGCACTTGCAACCGACATTCCTTCGCGTATTTAGGATTTTATAAATTTAAAAATAAATGTGTATCCAAATAGACCAAAAATTCATATACCTAAAATACTGATTAGAGTCAAAATGATGATGAATTACGTAGAGTTTTGGCTTAGGTTTTGCATATTATCTCACACTTATGTTTAAATTATTAGAGAAAAAGGCTATTGTCACATTTCTTTATGTTTTATTGCAGAAACATGTTTTGGGACTATTTTACATCAAATAGAGCAAGAATCGGGTCAATCAGATCAGCGACGCTCATCGACTAAGTCTCTGTTACGGTCCGTATTGCCTAATACGGACCCAGCCAAATACGGACCAGAAGATAGCGTGATACGCATTAAACCCTTCAGCGACATGGTCTCAATACGGACCGTATCACCTGATACGGACCGTAACCAAGGCGCCTCTTGGGGAATAACTGCCGACAGCTGTATCCAGATCAATTTCTTGGCTTCCACTCAACTCCAGACGTCCCTTCACTCCTATATAAGCACCCTAGACAGAATAGTTTAGTATCTTTGTAATTTGGGTTAGATTTGATTAAAGTGAGAAGAGAGGAGTGATTGTAACCATGCCGTTCCGCGGCTAAGTTCCTTTCTTAGGGGCTAGGCAGTAAACCTTGTTACTCTTGATGCTTTGATATATATATTTTCTGTTGATTATGATTTCTTGTTGTTTAATCGAAATGTTTTTGTGATTTATTATCCCTTCATCTAAATTCGATGATCTAGTTTAGTCTATTAGGGTAGTGACAGTACTTTAATGGTAAGAGAAACTATGTTGCACGAATTAGCCTCGTTGGGATTTATTAGGTTTATGTGAAGAAAACTTTAGCGGGGAAACCATAAACCGGAACAACAAAATGCGAACCAAGTTCTATCATTTGCGTAAGATAAATCGCAGTGATCTGTGTAGTAACTTGTGTATTTAAGAGATCAGTCATTTGCGTAAGATAACTCACAGTGTCCTATGTAGAATCTCGATGAAAGATCTGTCATTCTTGCGTAAAATAACTCGCAGTGACCTATGTGGTGTCTTTCATAAAACAACAACAGGAAATCAGATCCGATAGGAATATATTATCAAAGTGGATTGAGTAACAATGGTGTGCCGAAACCCTAGAAATTCTCATCTCTATCTTTATTTTAATTAATTTTAATTGTTTCCAAATTTACATTGATCACAATTTTAACTCTCAATTTTCAGATTTCATCTAGCCTTTCGAAAGATTGTGATTCGATCGCTCAAGACTCTGAACCAATATTCCCTGTGGATCGACCTCGAATATACTACTCGATAGGATTGTGCGCTTGCAGTCCAAACCGATAGCATTTCTGAGTTTATAAATATTAAAAGAAACATCGCTCTCTTTTGAGTGATCAAATACACATCAGTCAGTGCATTCAAAGTACACAAAAGAGAGAAATACATTGAGTATCCTGCCTAAAAAGGAGAAAGTGAGACAAACCAATCTTCCATTAACATTCCAGTGAAACTTAATGTAGTGTGCTTTGAAAAAAAAATGAGAGACAGATCAAGTATGTTTTCTCATTAACCAAGTTCTCAAGTTTCAAAAAATCAGTCATCAAGTCGTTGAAGTGACCGTTATGATATCCTAACAATGATAATGAAGATATGCGCGACTTGAAAATTTTCAATTGATTTCTACTCTTTTTTTAGTTTTTTTTAGTTTATCTCATTTTGTAACTTATAATATTGTTAAATATATTTTTGAAATTTAGAACTAGTAGAGACCGATCTTTCCAGGTGAGTATATGGTGTTTAACATCTTTCATATTCATAACTAAGACATGAACCGATTATCTATGAGTTAAAATAAATAAGACCGATTGTGTTTAACCACAAGCGGAGCTAGACTTTCAAACAATGGGGGTTAAACGTGAATGGGTTGAATCATATAAAATTTTCATGCTGAGAATGCGGATCAATTTTACAATACCCATAATATTTTACTCTAAATTATATAGAAAGTCATACATAAATACAATTTTTTTTATAAAAATGGGGATCAATTCTGCCCTAGCATTTCTCGTTACCAGCTGACAGGTGGTGTGATCACACAAAATCATATAGAAAATATCATAGGGTTTTGGCTTGAATTTTACTTAAAAATCTCATTCTATTTCTAACTTCAATTGCTATTGATTGATTTGATTTCCTCTTGCATGCTATTTTTACTTCTCCTTAAATTGTGTTAGATTTAGTCCGCTATGGTGATGATCACACCTAGATATTTGACACCATTGAATCGACCAAGTTAGGATATGGATATGACATCTTAGATTAATGGTGGAAACCTTAGCCGGAGATACTATTAATTGAAACAATATTAAGAAACCTAGAAGTCTTGAGACCTACAGACGAATTTCGCATTCTCTTGCCTTACTTTGGGGACATTCAATAAAACTGGGCGGAGCACGTAGAGTAGCAGTGAAGTCTAAATTTTTTTGAGCTAATCACTGATCTCCTTGCATCTATATATTAAGATAAGCCGTAGCAGGACCCCCGTCTGGAACGGGTCCGGATCCCCTAAAGTAACCTAATCTTTGGGTTTTGGATTGAGACCATCCGATTCAAATTCGCCGCCCGAGATTGTCTCGAGATTCGAATTCGACGTCGAGATGTGTGCGCTCACTTCGCGGATGAATTTTCACATATTCAAATCGGACGGTCTCGATCCAAAACCCAAAGATTGAGTTACTTCACTGGATCCGAATTGGTTGGAACACACCCTAAAAGGAATGGAGGGCAAAGAGTATTAGAGTGATAAGATGATCATAGTAATACAAGTGGAGTGGATAAAGGAGAACAAATTAAAATCCCGAAAAGGGGCCTCTGAAAAGTGGTCCCACTGGTAAATCACTTCACTTGTATCGATATGGAATATTCTCACCGATTCAATTCGGGGCTACTTTTCTTAATGCATGATGCATCCATCGGATTAATTGATCCTCTGCACTATATATATATATATATAGCTTGGCTACTATGCTTATATAAGCAAAAGCCCACATATGCTTAAATGAGCATTTTTGCGTTTCCAATGTTCAAATGGTCGATCCGACCGTTCATCCTGTTCTCCATATTAATATGTGCTTGGAGACTAAATTTTACATTTTTCTGAATTTATTTACTATTTATTAAGCCACTTTGAAAGTTTCTGATCTGGTGGTCCAGAATTTTGGAAACACTGTTTTTACTGTTCACCCAGATCAGCAATTTTCAAAGTGGCTTAATAAATAGTAAAAAAATTCAGAAAAATGTAAAATTTAGTCTCCAAGCACATATTAATATGGAGAACAAGATGAACGGTCGGATCGACCATTTGAACATTGGAAACGCAAAAATGCTTATTTAAGCATATGTGGGCATATGCTTATATAAGCATAATAGCCAAGCACTATATATATATTGTTACTGAATGTAGTGTAGTATGGTACTATATATATATATATATCAACAGTGCACTAGCTACTTACTGCATGCATCACCCACCCAGTAATTACCGCAGAGGATCCACACTTCACGTGCATCTTCCTTCCTCGATCCCTTTTCAAAAGCCAAGTACGTCATGCAAGTCAAAACAAGAAATCCATGTTATTATACTAACTAGGATATTAGTCATACACTAAATCAAGTGAAACTAATTAATACATTTCTTATTAATTGCCACAATCCTGACAACAATAAATTTATTTATGAGACGTCAATGTACTTAATTAGTATGGACAGGGGCGGATGCAGAATTTTGATCAGGGTAGGGCAATATATTATTGAATCGGGTTTAAATAGATAATCGGGTCCAAACTCATTAGATAATGGGCCAGTTATTTTAATTGGGCTACAGGGTAGGGCAATATCAATTTTCAGAGTAGGGCAAAGGCCCAAAATCCAGTCTTTGTAAATTAGTTTTGGATTTTCAGGGTAGGGCAGTTGCCCTACCCTGTGCTACAGTAGATCCGCCCCTGAGTATGGAGGTTAATTATCTTTTGTTAGTATTTAAAGTTAGATGACTCGATTTAATTTCATATTTATCTCAAATAAAAAGTATTCTAAATTTTCATTAAAATATAAGAAATAATTGTATGAAGTTGTTCAGATGTTGTAACTTAATTATTCCGTCATGTTCATAATTAATTAATTAAAAATCATCCCGTATGAAATATCTATGTTAGTCGTAATTAGTGATTAAAAACTATCATAATTAGTGGCTAAACATTAGTACGTACATTATAAATTGTAATATTTTGATAAATATCTATGCTATGCTAGCAGATACAGATCGAAGTTAAGTACTGTTTTATGTAATGGTCCACACATTTACTATTGATTGATTGAATCCAAGTATACACACATAGTTATCACATGCATGATCAAATTAATATCTAATCGCTCATACAGAACCTTATCTAGCTAAATCCAAGCCGTCTCACATCACATATCCACTAAAGTCTAAACCCCCTTTAAGAGTCTATATATACCTCGTATATATGTTCCTTAATTAATATATTCATTCCCTGCTCCTACTCAAACAAACAGTTACACGAACGAACAAACAAACAAACAAACAAACAAATAGCTAGTAATGAGCAAGCTTCCACCTTTCTCTCAAATATCAAAGCTTGTACTTCTTCTCATCTTTGCTCTCCTAACACTTTTCATCCCCACATCTCTAAGACATCCTTACCTTTATTTCCTCTTCAACATCCTTGTCGTATCACTCGGTATCGAGTCGGGGTTGCTCAAGGCAATCACATCCACTAATGATGAGAAAAAACCTAACTTCACAACTCACATCATCCCTCCATATCTTCATCCTAGCATCCATGACGGTACACGTCGTGTTATGAAAAAAACACAAAGCATAGCAGCTATTGCTAGCCAAGCACTAGCAAAACCTATCGAGAAGGCGAAAGTAGTGGAGATTACGTTAGGTGGAATCGTACGGGTTAATAACAAGCTGAAGAAGTGCGCATCAAGGCCAAGCATATTCTTCATAGGAGGACAAGAAAGTGAACAGGAATGTAAAAAAGAGAGCAAGAAGGAAGAAGAATGGATGGAGGCAGAGGAGATGACCAAGCAAGAGTTGTTTGCTAAAGCCGAGCAGTTCATCGGGAACTTTTACCTACAATCGAAGATGCAGCGTGAGGAATCAATATCATGAAAGAAAATTCATGGGCTTTATCATATATATATAAGCTTTTTTAGTGGTTTCTGCAATTATATGTATATATTCGATGGTAATGTAAATAAGAAAATCAAAGTGGTCTTTCCTTCGATTTAAATTTCGGTTTGTTCGGTTGAACCGAATACAAACATTTCAAGTTACAAATAAACATTTCAAAACCGGTTGGTTCGGTTCAAACCGATTTGGATAATATTTTTGATAACCACACAAGTCAGTTTTTGATAAACCGGTCCATTTTTTATTAAACCGGTTGGTTCAGTTCAAACCGATTTGGAGATTCCAAAACCGAACTGAACCATTTAAACCGAACTTCTTCAAAAACTAAACCAAACCAAACCATTTAAACCTAACAACCGATCCAATTAAACCAAAATTTGCCGGTTCGGTTTAAAACCGAATAAACCGATCCATTTGAACACCCCTACCCTACACCAACACATTTTTCTCAATGTCACATGTCACATGTCACATGGGCCTTTCTTCTTCTTTTTTCTCTTTTCTTTTTTACACATCTACAAGAGGATAAACAACTCCATATTGCAAATATTTCAAGAAGAGTGATCAAATATTCTTAACAAATTACAAATGAAGTAGAAACAACTCCATATGAAAAACCAAACATATAAAATATATATGGCATGATCAGAAAAGTAATTATTTAAAACCTCAAATTTTATGTTTTAAATTGTCTACTATATTTATACATAATAAGAGTATTAATTTATATGATTTTATTTCAACCATAAATCTAGACATTTAGCATATAATGTACAGTAACAAAAAAAATCATTAAATCAACTTATTTAGCACATTTATGCATATTTAGTCTAGTTACATCATTTGTTGCAAAATTTCAGCATTTTTCATCATGTAATTGATTAAAATGTTGTTGTAGAAATCTGAATTAGAACAAGCATAGGCAGCAAGATTATTGTTGTTGTTTTTCCATTTATTTTTTATAATAAACATGATCATAACATCTTAAAATGGTCAAATAAATTAAATAAAATCTTCTAAGGACATGTAGCTTGTCTTATGTGTTTGCACTAGAATCATTATAATTCAGTCTTTTCACACATTTTGTCTAAAACTAGTCAAATGATGTTTAATATGTTTAAGTATGGAGTAGACTATAATGACCAAGTTTACCATGTTTTTGAGCTCCAAGAGGTTTCAACATAAATCTAGACATTTAGCATCTGATGTACAGAAACAAAAGGTCCAGGTACTAGATTTTCTTTTTCTTTTTCTTTTCTTTGAGAGAGAAGAGGTCTTCAAGTTTTGTCGATGTTCCCTCCCTATACGGATTCCTCAGGTGAGGTGAGGCATTGTTTTTGAATCCGACGATGCTATATTCAATTCATTTCATTCATTTTTAGGCCCAATTATATATCTATGGCTGGGCTGGGCTGGGCTGGGCTGGGAGCATTGTTTAGAGTTTATACAAAATATTCAATTCCTTGTAGGCCCAATGCTCCCAGCCATATAAAATTATAGCACGCCTCCCTCGTTTGTGTTTTCTAAGGCCCATTAGCATTAGGCCCAACTATATCAAATCAAATCAATAAACAAAAAAACAAGAAATTACCTTTAGAAAAGAGGAAAGCAATCCTCTTTTTGGATAAGATTAATTAACTGGTCCAGGTAGAGAGAGAGAGAGAGAGAGAGAGAGCATTGTACTAATTAAAATGCCATGCAAACGTGAGTGGTGATGGTACAATGCACTAAAAATAATACTAAGAAAGAAAGTAAGAATCCTTGATGAAATGAGCAAAGAAAGCATGCATCTCATTAGTCAATCGATTGTACGGTAGAGAATAGAGATGATGCATTTTGATAGGCGCTTCTTTGCCTTTTTTATTTTTCGTCCTAGAAAGATCTACAAAGATTACGAGATGAAAAAAAAGAGAAACATGTCACATGGCCATGGGAATAAGAAAAAGCATCTTTTACATTTGAGGATTTGATAAGATCGATGTTCATATTTTGCCTTGATTTTGACAGCACGCCCACGCTAGCTGCTGTACAAAATTTCTCTACTTAATTACAATTAATTAATGATATATCAATATCATATATGACACGACTGAATTTACCTACGCTAATATCGCACAACTCAAATTAGAAATTTTCAAATTATAATCACAAGTTAATATATATTGATTGCATGTCTGGTAAAATTAAAGAAAACAAAATTAAGGTCCAGGTACAGAAAATGGACCCTTTAATTTCCTTGTGGAATTTCTGATTGAAACGTATATGGTTGACAATGACTGTGAGAATATATTTTATTAATCACTAGATTTTTTTCTTTTCTTTAAGGTAGTAGTGTTACTATACGTACTATATTATTTTGAATTGTTTCTGCTTAATAGAAGACTTGAAGATCTTGAAATCAACGTACCGTTACTAAATTTGAGTAAAGAAACTTTTAAGTTATTTTACTGGTTGTGCCATGTCAGTCATGTTTTGCTTGGCAAGAGATATTTCCAAGCAAGCATGCATGGATGAACGGATCAAGGAACAAATAATAAATAAACTATTTTACTGGTTGAGATGAAAAGATTCCACACATTAAAGGAATGATAGAAAACAAACGCGTACGGTAAACGCAAATTCTTCTTTTCCAAATTCCAAATGTAAAATCTCCTACGAACTTGGAAAGGGAGAGAAAGAGAACTAAAGTGAAAATCCTTGTCCACTAACTAAATTCATACGAAATTCAACGGAGAAAAAATACGCAAGAATATACTAATAACTAACTAATTAATTAATGAGAATTTCCAAGCTGCATGAGAATCTTGACTGGACTAATGTACGACTTTGGAATATACTAATTAATTAATAAAAAACTAGATAATTCTTTTTTAAAATAAAAGTTGTTCATGCATGTCTGAATGGAACGAACAAACTAATATATATATATATATATATATATATATATATATATATATTGTACCCATGCAAGTCATTGGAAATACTAGAATGGAACCAACAGATTTAAAGCAGAGAGGAGAGAGAGGAGAGAGCACACACACATATATATATACTTATCTCACATTGTTTGTTGCACAGGACATGTCAAAGAAATAAGAAATGGCAAATGACAATATAAAATATAAAATTGGAAGAATATGGCATATCGGCTAGCACGGTAACGGTCGGCAAGCTGGTCAAGGATGAAATTAAAACATCCTTATCAAATGCCAAAGTGCAATTTCTCTTTCTTTCTTTCTTCCCCACCTGACCTTGTCCTTGTTTCCCAAAGTTAGTGTCCTTTTCTTTTTGTGATAGAAAAGGCCCCCAATTTCTTTTCCATAACATTAAAAAGTACAAAATTCAAATGTGTTCTTTTATTGTTCGGTTTAAATTATGTGTTCTTTTATTGAAAGAGCAAAAGACTCCGACATTTTTATTAATATCCAAAGTTAATTAAAAATTAATAAATATACCCAGAATCCCTGGGTTTTTCGAAAAATGGCCAAATCAGTCAGATTCAAAAAATGGCCAAATCAGTCAGATCAAAAAATGGCCAAATCAGTAAAGATATCATCCATATTCATATGTAATTTACCGGAATTTACCGTATTTTAGCGTAATTTAACATAACTTAGCGTAATTTAATGTAATATAGTGTACTTTCAACATAATTTCAAGTAATTTAGCGTATTTTAGTATAAATATGCTAATTATACATCAAAAGAAGTAATCTAACAAATAATTTAAACAAAAAATTTAAATTTTCAGTGTTAGATTTCATTATCTTGCTCTTCATAGTGTTTCTAAAAAAAAAAAAAAAGAATCTGACCGGTTTGGACATTTTTCGAAAAACTCCGAAATTCTTAGTATATTTATTAATTTGTAATTAACTTTGGATATTAATAAAAAATGTCGGCAAAAGACTAGTAGTCACATGTGCTCTAGTCTAATAGACTAGCTAGACAATATATAGGTGCGTGACTTTTAGTCACATGTCAGGAAAAAATGCATATTTTTTTCTCATCTAATATAATTTTTATGAAGACCCTATTATTTTAGATATTATAACAAAGTCAATCAAATATTGTATACACTACAATTATTTGTATAGAAATAAATGTGTACATACACACCTTGAAACAATATTTGCTGTTATCTTATTATTGTCATTTTTATGAAATTTGTCACTGAAAGCCCAATTTTTTTATTGAAGAACTTAAACTAGAGATCATCTGACACATTCAAATCGGGACAAAATTAAATTAAGTGAATTTTACAGCTGGCATTTTGATTGCTATGTTGATGGGTAGGTGCTGAGATGATCAATTGGGGAGGGCTGGGATAGGGCCATAGGGGTATGTTTGGTATAGAATGGTGCAGGCAAGCACATATATACGCTGTTTTGGAAAGCATCAGAATTTTGTGCCGCTTGGCTGAAGTCTGCAGGCAAGCATGGTGGTTACTGGTAAGGGGAAATCAAAGGATTAAGATAAAGTATTTGGAAATGTAATGAACCAGTGTTTAACATTGGTCATTTATTTGTACCTACAAATTAAAAGAAGCTGAGGGCATAAGAGTATTAATTAGAGTGATAAGATGATCGATCATAGTTATATAAGTAGAGTTAAAAGTAATTAATGTGGGACCCGGTCTCCACTATACAAGTGGAGTGGAAAAAAGAGAACAAAATCCCGAAAAGGGGCCTCTGAAAAGTGGTCCGTCCCGCTGGTAAATTAATCACTTCACGATCACTTGGTGTATAGTCAGTCGTCTATGAAAAAGGTGGTACTATCCAATATCTATCTATCTATCTATCGATCGAATATTCTCACCGACCTTATCGTTATTCATTCTGGCCTTCTCTAATTCTGATGCTACTTTTCTTCATGCCTGATGCATCGATCGATCGATCCTGCATCCATCGGATTAATTGATCCTCTGCTCTATATACACAGTATATATACTGTTACTACTGTATGTGCATATATAGTACATGCATGCATATCAACAGTGCACTACTGCATGCATCAGCATCAGCATCACCCACCCAGTAATTTGTAATTACCGCAGATGATCCACACTACTTGACATGTACTTGATCCCTTTTCAAAAGCCATATATGTCATGTGGTCAAAACAAGGAAGCCATGCCATGTTAATTATTACTATAAGCTAGCTACGATATGTCTACCCATTAATCGTGCACTAAATCAAACGAAAAACAAATTGATGAATGTTTTTTTGCTTTTTACATCTCTACTTATAAATTTGTTACATTAGATTGAAAGCAATAATAATAATCAATTTTCAATTATGATTAAATTGTAATATTTTGATAAATGTCATGCATGTTGGATAGAGAATTAAGTGATCAATTAAGTACTATTTTATGTAATGGTCCACACATTTACTATAGATTGAGTCCAAGTATAGTTTACACATGATCAAATTAATGTCTAATCGCTCATAGAACCTTATCTAAAGCCAAGACGACTCACATCACATTTCCACTAAACCACCTTTAAGAGTCTTTATATACATCGTATGTATGTTCCTTCCCTGCTCCTACTTGAACAGTTAACCCTAAAGCTCCTAACAACAAACAAGTAGTTATGAACAATCTTCCACCTTTCTCTCAAATGTCAAAGCTACTACTTCTTCTCATCTTTTCTCTCCTAACACTTCTCATCCCCACACCTCTAAGGCATCCTTACCTCTATTTCCTCTTCAACATCCTTGTTGTAGTACTCGGTATCGAGTCGGGGTTGCTGAAGGCAATCACATCCCCTCATGATGAGAAAAAACCTTATTTTACAACTCAGTACTTCACCCCTCCATCTCTTCATCCTAGCATCCATCAAGGTATTGGTACACGTGTTCTGACGAAAACACAAAGCATAGCAGCTCTTGCTAGCCAAGCACTCGCAAAACCTATTGAGAAGTCGAAAGTAGTGGAGACTACATTAGGCGGAATCGTACGGGTAAATAACAAGCTGAAGAAGTGCGCATCAAGACCGAGCATATTCTTCATAGGAGGATTAGAGAGCGAACAGGAGTGTATAAAAAAAGAGAGCAAGAAGGAAGAGAAGGAAGAAGAATGGATGGAGGCAGACGAGATGACCAAGCAAGAGCTGTTTACGAAAGCCGAGCATTTCATCGGGAACTTTTACCGACAGTTGAAGATGCAGCGTGAGGAATCATGGCAGAAAATTCATGGGCTTTATCATAAGCATTTTTAGTACTGTGGTTTCTGCATGCAATTAAATATATATATATGCATTCCATGATGGTTAATTAATTAATTAATTAATTAGTTTAAAAGTTTCAAGAAAAAGGAGTAGTTAAAAAATGAACCAAAAAAAAATAGTTTGAGGTCCATCATATGAGCATATATAATTAGTTATTGTATGCAGGAGAGGAGGGTCAAGAGGGGAACAATTAAAAGGATATTTTTAGGTCCTTTTAATTTGGTCACTCTAATTCTTTTCCTTTTATATAATTTCACATCTGTGAATATGGTTTGCATGTGTTCAGTGCCGTGTAATATATATTAATTATTGATAAAATAAAGGACAGTAGAGTTGTTAATTATTTGTTGTTACTTGCAATCATATATGCGTGTTCATTCTTTAGCATTGAGAGGTATATATATATATATAGGCTTCACTAGAATTTTAATTATAAACAGTTAAATATAATGTTAGTACGAAGATTGCCACACAGAGTAATTATATACGAAGGTTAATTACTGGAGAAATTAACTAGCTAAATTAATTAAGAAAGCAATTGTTGCAACATTCACTTATTGAAGTCGATCAATTAAGAATTAATGCTTGCAATAATTGCATGCTTCCTGGTGAAAGTAATGAAGTAAAAGCAATTAGGTAGAAGCTAGCTATATAGGCTGTTTAATTACTTAATTGGTTAATTCCTTCTTGCTAGCGCTCCAAATTAAAATTATATCAAGAGTTTAATTTTAGAAAATATATCGCCGAACAAATATTAAGTAGCAAGCGGTGAACCTCTAGTACCAGCCATCTCGATCGATCTGGTACAAATAAATTGTGTGGTGAACCGATCGAGCTCGAGCTCATTATCTTCTGAGCTTCTCGAGCGGAGAGGAGAATGAGAGAGGGGAGGAACCGGAGCCGAGCGGAGCTGATTGGAGCCGGGAGCGCGGTATCGTCAGAGTTCGGAGTGTAGAGTTCATATTTCTATCGGAGCGCGACGGTGAGTAAATTCGGTCGTCATCGGAGCGCGGCGGTGGTCGAAGAACCGAATCCGATCGTGGAACGAGATAGCGTTAGGGTGATCACATCTCCATTGGAGCGTGACGGTGAGTAGATCCGATCGTGTCGAGGCGCGGCGGCGGTCGAAGATATGGATCCGATCGTGAAACGAGATGCATATTAAAGTATTAGAGTGTTTAAGAGAGGATTAAAATATTAGAGTAGTTTAGAGGATTTTATGAGAATAAAAAAATAGATTTAAAAAATGCAGTCATTTGACCAATTGTAAATACGTTTTGTATCAATATAATTGTTATTAGTAAGTATTTAAAGCCACTGTTGAATTTATGAGACAAGAATTGATCTGAGGAGATATATTTTTGAACAGTTAATTAATCTTTACAAGGTTCCTATGGTCTATTTATAATAAAATTTCTAACGGCTCTTTTCTAATTCTACTGTAGCTACAGATCCGTTGGTACTGTACATTCTATTCTAATCTAATTTTTATTTAATTGATCAATGATGGACGGCTGAGATCAATTGGCTCTTTCTAGCTTGTTATTTTCAACACTCCTCCTCAAGCTAGGGATGTAAATATCGTACAATCCTAGCTTGCTTGAAATATTCTCGAATTGTTTTGAATCTAATCCTTTGGTGAAGACATCCGCTAATTGATCTTCACTTCTAACAAACGGAGTCTCTATTTCTTTGTTTTGGACCTTCTCTCTAATAAAATGGCAATCAACTTCTATGTGTTTTGTCCTCTCATGAAACACCGGATTCGAGGCAATATGCCGAGCGGAGTTATTGTCGCAATACATTTTCATCGATTGATCAATTTCAACACCCATATCCTTGAGTAGTTGCTTGATCCATATTAGCTCACTTGCGGTAGATGCCATGGCTCGATATTCCGCTTCCGCACTTGAACGAGCCACGACACTTTGTTTCTTCTTCCTCATTATTGTTATCATTATCATTATTGGAAACATTATTGTCTATCTCTTCTTCATTATCAACCTCAAGTTCATGAGTTATATTTGGTATAAAATCTAAGTCATCTAAAGGAAATGTTGGAGATCTCATTTGATGATGGTCATGTAAATTTTTTGTAATCTCACCTTTTTTGAAATACGGTTCATCCTCACAAAATATCACATCTCTAGAAATAAATATTTTTTTATTTATTGGATCATAGCATTTATAACCCTTTTTTGAAGATGAATATCCTAGAAAAATAGCTTTGGTTGACATATAATCGAATTTTATCTTTTCGTTTAATATGAACAAAACACACACAACCAAAAACTTTTAAATAATCAAGATTCTTTTTTTGTTGGTAAAGAATTTCGGTTGGGCTTTTATTTTTTAAAACGACACTTGGTAGTCTATTAATTAGATGTGTAGCACAAAGGATGGCATCCGACCAATATATTTTTGGAACGTTGTTTTGAAATAATAGTGCATGTGTCATTTCTAACAAATGCCTATTTTTTCTTTCAGAGACTCCATTTTGCTCAGGAGTATTAATGCATGTGGTTTGGTGAATATATAATTCCTTTTTCTTTGCAAAGGGTTGTAAAATTTTTATTTACAAATTCCGTTCCATTATCCGATCTAAATATTTTAAGTTTGGTATTGAATTGAGTTTCTACAAGGCAAAGAAATTCTTGAAAACAATTAAATACTTCATCTTTTGATTTTAATAAATATAACCATATAGCTTTAGAAAAATCATCAATAAATATAACAAAATATTTAAATCCATTATAAGAGTTAATTGGGGCCGGGCCCCATACATCGGAATGGACTAAATCAAACGATGCTTCACTTCTACTATTGGAAAGTGAGAAGGGAAGTCTCGTTTGCTTTGCCATTTTACAAACATCACAATTAATACAATTTGATTTTGGAAAATTTAAAATACTACTTAAAATCTTGTTGGAGGGATGCCCAAGTCTTTTGTGCCATCTTTCGTAATCAATTGATCTTGCCGAAGCGCAAAACTTTAATTCTTGTAAATTCAATAAATAATGTCCATTTTTGAGAAAACCTTCACCAATCTTCTCCCCGGTTACCCGGTCCTGAAATACAACATCGTTGCAAGAAAAGATGGCATTACAATTAAATTCTTGTGTTAATTTTTTAACCGAAAGTAGATTTATAGGAAAAGAATTTAAAAATAGAATACTACTAATTTTTTATTACACAAATTAATCTCACCTATGTAATTTATTTTTTCTTTCATACCATTGGCTACTACAACATATTGGTCACCTTTTGGTAATCTCAAATTGGTAAGAAATTTTTTATTCCCAAACATGTGGTCCGTTGCACCGCTATCTATAATTATTTGGTCAATAAAATTTAAATTTTTAGAGTGAGATACAATACCACATGAGCTTTGAATATTGTTTTGATTAGATAGCAGCACAGAAAGCTGCTGGAGAATATGTTGCACTTGATCTGCTGACCCAACTCCTCCTGACCCGCTTGGAGCCGACCCGCCAGCGAAAAACCCATTTAGGCCGCTGGTTTGGTTAAAGCCCGGTTCAACAGACCCGGTTGAGTTATTACTCGGTCCGGATCCGATTTTAGCAGAGAACCCCTCTCTTTCTTTTTCTTTTTCTCTCCGCTTCTCCTCTTTCCAGTCGCCTCCCCCTTTCTTCGGTTCCTGCTCCTTCCACCACTTCGGCCTTAGGTGAGGGTGAAGGAAATAGCACCGATCCACCTTATGGCCCTCCTTTTTACAGTGAGTGCATTTCTCACCTTTATGGTTTGGCCGATTTTGGTGAGATTGAAAACTAGGGTTTTGGTGACTTCGAACGGCATGGCCATGGGGTTCGTGTCCTTCGCCATGGCTGGCTTGTGGACCCTCCATGGCCTCCCGTAAACTGTCTTCTCGCTGGATTTGATTTACTACCTCAGAGAAGGAAGGGAGGTCGGGTGCTCGGATAATTTGTGATCGAATGATCTCATAGCTTGTATCAAGGCCCGCAAGGTACGAGAAAATTCGATCTTCTTCTTTTCTCTTTTTGAGATCCTTTGCATCAGTTGTGAATGGTCGATAAACATCGAGTTCATCGTACTTCTTTTTTAAAGAGGCAAGGTACTCTAAATGAGTTTTGGTTCCCTTTTTTTCTTGTTGAATTTCGAGTTGAAGGCGATAAACATGGGAATGGTTTTTTTGTTGGCCGTAAAACGATTTAATTTCATCCCACAACTCTTTGGATGTGTTGCAATTTTGGAGGAACAAATCAAGCACTTGTTGCTCGATTGACCCGTATAAGAGAGACATTACATAATGATCCTCTTTTTGCCATTTTCGAATTTGAGCTTTTTCGGCCACTGTGATGTTCTGTGGGTTGGCTGGTTTGGGTTTTTTACTGTCTCCAGTGATGAAATCGATCTTGTCTCTACCGCTAAGAGTAATTGTGACAGATTTGGCCCATGATAGATAATTCGCACCATTTAGCAGTTGCGGAGAGAGTTTCGATGGGTTGGTAGACTCGTGAGATGGCTGCCCCCATTGATCCATTCTTGCACTGCTTATTGAGAGTTTATCGGAAGCTTTTAAGTTGCTGTTTTATGATGTTACCAGTTTTACTGGTAAATTGCTGATATTGGGTTATCGGGTTTATCGGTTTATCGGTTATCAGTATATCAGATGCTCTGATACCATGTTGAATTTATGAGACAAGAATTGATCTGAGGAGATATATTTTTGAACAGTTAATTTTTTAATCTTTACAAGGTTCCTATGGTCTATTTATAATAAAATTTCTAACGGCTCTTTTCTAATTCTACTGTAGCTACAGATCCGTTGGTACTGTACATTCTATTCTAATCTAATTTTTATTTAATTGATCAATGATGGACGGCTGAGATCAATTGGCTCTTTCTAGCTTGTTATTTTCAACAGCCACTGACCTTTAAAAAAAATTAAAATCTGATATATAAAAGAAAAGAATTAATTGTATGATGATTGAAGTAAAATTAAAATCTGATATAAAAGAAAAGAATTAATTGTATGATGATTGAAATAAATGAAGTAAAATTGGATGATATTACTAATTCTGAAATGATACAAGTGAGGAACAAACAATGACACAAAAAAGCGCAGCCCATCCCAGCCCAACCCAACCCAAACATTTTTGTCAACGTGGCATGTCACATGGGCCTTTCCTTTTTCTTGTTTTTCACATCTGATGAGCAAGCAAGAGGAGAACGGAGACCCCGTATTAGAGAACGGAGTAGGTCTGATGCCCATCGGACCTACTTTTAGGTTCAACGACTTTGATGACCGTCCGATCTAATTTAAAATTTGTGCGCACAAAAATTGAAACAGACACGCACGAAGTTTAAAGCATTTCGCACGAATCTTAAAACAAATCGACGGTGATTAAACCCATTGAACCAGAGTAGGTCCGATGCCCGTCGGACCTACTCTCAAGTGCCCGTATTAATATACATATTGTGCTTTATACATCGCATATCATATCATATTAAATTAATTCTCATCTGGTGAAAACCTCCCAATGGATTTTTGACATTAATTCACTTCATGTCATTCCCGATTCCCACCGAAATTAATGTCATTGCCCAGTCACATCGAAGATCTCACATTGTTCAATTACAAATAATCTAATCTGAGCCATTCATTTTCATTCATCGTATAATGGACGATTAAAAAGATCCAATATTTGCTAGCTAGGCTTACATTGAAAATATTTACTAGCTAGCTAGGCTGCACCATTTTAGATATTCATTATTACTGACTCTGTAACCTAACCTAGCTGACTAGCTCTAGCTGTGTATTGGTACCATGAAGAAGTGACTACTCACTGGCTCACAAAAACCTCATTCATTCATTCATATTCATAATTTCATATTTGCAATTGGCAAGAGAGACTGAGATCCTCTCTTCCTTTCTCATAAAGACTCATTCATATTTGCAATTGTTGGAAATGTGATTAAGAATAAAGGGAATTGATCTCAGTCACACATCATCGATCAATAGGCTAGGATTAAAAGTAGAAAAGGCAAATTCTATTTTAGGCAAAAGTACCAACGGTACACTGTTCATAGGTACCGAAAATAGGAACATAGGCAACGGTATAATACCAACGGCCCCAATTAATTCGTATAATGGATTTAGATATTTCGTTATATTTATTGATGATTTTTCAAGAGCTACTTGGTTATATTTGTTAAAATCAAAAGATGAAGTATTTAAATGCTTTGAAGAATTTCTAAATTTAATAGAAAATCAATTTGATACTAAACTAAAAAATTTTAGATCCGACAATGGTACGGAATTTATAAACAAAAATTTCACAAATCTTTTTAGAATTAAAGGGCTTATACATCAAACAACATGCATAAATACACCCGAACAAAATGGAGTTTCGGAAAGAAAAAATAGACATTTGTTAGAAATGACAAGAGCATTATTATTTCAAAATAATGTTCCAAAAATATATTGGTCGGATGCCATTCTTTGTGCCACTCATCTAATTAATCGATTGCCAAGTAGTGTACTTAATAATAAAAGTCCATTAGAAATTCTTTATCAACAAAAATATAATCTAAATTATTTAAGAATATTTGGTTGTATATGTTGGGTAAAAATTCAAAGAAAGGATAAGTTAGATTATATGTCAACAAAAACTATTTTTTTGGGATATTCCTCTTTTAAGAAGGGATATAAATGCTATGATCCAAAAAATAAAAAAACTATATTTTTCTAGAGATGTTATATTTTGTGAAGAGGAACCATATTTTAAAAACAAAGAAATAATTGATGAGCCACACACTAATGATCAAGTTTGCCCCCTAGTACCTCACATAAATGAACAAGAGCCCTTACAAAACATAAACCATATCAATGATATCAATGATCATGAAGAAGAAATGAGTGAAAATAATAATAGTGACAATGATAATGAAATTGAGGAAAATTCGGTAGTGCGAAGGTCATCAAGAATACCTCAACCGTCTACAAGACTTAGAGATTTTGTAACATATACCGTACAATACCCCATACAAGACTTTGTTTCATATGACAACATTTCTTTATCATACAAAGCATTCCTTACTTCGGTTAGTAAGGAAGTAGAACCACTAAATTATCAAGAGGCCATAACAAAACCAATATGGTGTAAAGCCATGAGGGAAGAATTGAATGCCTTAGAAAAAAATGAAACATGGGTAATTGTACAATTACCAAAAAATAAAAAACCCGTAGGGTGCAAATGGATATACAAAACCAAATATAAAAGTGATGGTACCATAGAACGGTACAAGGCAAGGTTAGTGGCCAAAGGGTATACCCAAACCTACGGAATAGATTATAATGAAACCTTTGCACCGGTAGCAAAAATGAACACCGTTAGAATTTTATTTTCTATTGCGGTAAATAATGGTTGGAACCTATACCAAATGGATGTGAAAAATGCCTTTCTTCAAGGAACACTTGAAGAAGAGGTATATATAAACCTACCACCCGGTCATAAATTGGAAAACAAATCTAATCTAGTTTGTAGGTTAAATAAATCAATCTATGGATTGAAGCAATCTCCACGGGCATGGTATGGAAAACTTAGCTCCTATTTAAATTCTTGTAATTTTAAAATTAGTAGTGCTGACCATTCTTTATTCACCAAAATTAATAAAGAGAACACAACCCTTGTATTAGTATATGTAGATGATATAATAATTACCGGAAATAATTTAGAGAAAATTAGGAAAATAAAATATCAACTAAAAGAAAATTTTGACATTAAAGACTTAGGATATTTAAAATATTTTTTTAGAAATAGAAGTAGCACACTCTAAGTCGGGCCTTTTTATTTCACAAAGAAAATACACTTTGGACCTATTAAAAGAAACCGGAAAATTAGGTTGTAAACCAACTTCTACCCCAACCGACAACAAATGTAAATTAAATAGTGAGGATGGTAAACAATTAGAAGACATCAACAAATTTCAAAAATTAGTAGGCAAATTAATCTATCTTACGGTCACCTGTCCGGATATTTCATTTGCGGTAAGCCAAATTAGTAGGTTCATGCATTCACCAAGAACTCCACATTTAGAGGCCATACATAGAATTTTAAGATATTTAAAGAATAACCCCGGAAAAGGAATTTGGATGAAAAACAATAATTCTAATGATATATGTGGCTATTCCGATGCAGATTGGGCCGGAAGTTTCGATAGAAAATCCACTACCGGCTTTTGCACATTTGTAGGCGGAAATTTAGTCACATGGAAAAGCAAGAAGCAAAGTGTTGTGGCACGATCTAGCGCCGAGGCGGAATATCGTGCCATGGCATCAACCGCAAGTGAATTAATATGGCTCAAGCAATTACTCAAAGACATGGGAATTATTAGTGATCAACCCATGAAGATGTATTGCGATAACAACTCCGCTCGACACATCGCTTCCAATCCGGTATTTCATAAGCGAACCAAACACATAGAAGTAGATTGCCACTTCATTAGAGAGAAGGTTCAATCAAAGGAAATAGAAACACCGTATGTTAAAAGCGAAGAACAATTGGCCGACGTTTTCACTAAAGGATTAGACCCTCGACAATTTGAAGATATTACAAGCAAGCTCGGATTGTACGATATCTACACTCCAAGCTTGAGGGAGGGTGTTGGAAATGTGATTAAGAATAAAGGAATTGATCTCAGTCACACATCATCGATCAATAGGCTAGGATTAAAAGTAGAAAAGGCAAATTCTATTTTAGGCAAAAGTACCAACGGTACACTGTTCATAGGTACCGAAAATAGAAACATAGGCAACGGTATAATACCAACGGCTAAATAAGCCACTGTAAACTATATAGCTATCCCCACTGTAAGAAAAAGTGACACTGTGAATGAAATACATTTTTACTCCTCAGATTTTCATACAATTCAACAGCAATGGAGGCGCTTTCTTCCACCAAACCCTCTCGTAAATCTCTCTCTCTCTCTTTTTAAGCTGTTCTCTTCTCCAAGCTCTATCCTTTATTTTTTTCTGTATTTGTACAAACGGTAATCACATATATAGATGCGTCATCACATATGTGCAAGCAAGATATATCAGCTTCCTTCAATAAATTCATCAACTTGTTCAAAGGATGCTCCAATAAGCCAAAATTAATTAGCCTTCAACAATGCATCTAATCTAATTCAATTTAGCCCCAATGTGCTACCAAACAAATATTCAATTTTATTAACTTGTTTTATTTATTTATTTATTTATTATATTTCATAACAGAAATGTATGTATTCAAAGACAAGCTAATCAGCTATGCAAGAGCCCATGGCTTTGACAAACCAAACTACCATTTAAAATGCCAAGGTGCCCCCCATGCACCATGTTTCCGCGCAACTGTTGATGTGGCAGGACACACTTTCACTTCACCTGAAACCTTCAATCGCCGCAAGGATGCGGAACACTTTATTTCTAAGTTGGCATTTCAGAGCCTTTCCCATCAACAGGTGGCAGTGGCACCAGCCAACGTCATTGCGGTAGAATTTATATCCTCTTCTTTCTTATTATCAATAGTTATTTGATCAAAAAACCTATCAATGATGTGTTAGCCTCAACTTCCATACAAGTTCTGCACATTAATTTGGTAGTGTCCATGGAACACATATATATATTGTATGTGTTGGATGCAGAATAACGCTTGCAAGTCAATCCTGAAAGAATATTGCGATAAGAAGGGATGTCAGGATCTGCCACTGTATAAAACTGACACACATGAAAGTGGGCCTGTACAGAAATTTGTATCCTCTGTCACTATCCAAGGGAATATGTACTGTGGACCACCATCGAAGAGTAAGAAAGAGGCTGAACAGGCTGCTGCACGTGTTGCCATTGATTCTATTTTAGGTACAAAAATGAATTTCTAAATAGGTGTAACATATCTGATGACATAAATAATTTATCTTTTTTTTTTCTCAAAATTTGCAGGCAATGCAGATTTTATGTTACAGGCAATTAATGCAATCCAAAATTCAACTCGACCTTGTTTCAGTGGAGTCTCTTCCATTGGTCAAGTCTAATGCAGGCCCTGCCATGTCAGTACTAGGCCAGAGCAAGGAAGTAGAAGTGGAAAACCTGTTAGCTCTGGGACCCAGCAAGACTGCACGAAAGCGTGCTAGGAGGAATGAACAAAAACTGGAGGCTAAGAAGGTTAAAATTGACTGTTAGTGTTAACTGCCTGTGTTAGGTAAGTTTGCAAATTGGGATTTCGATACAGTACATATAATTATGACTTATGAGAGGATGTCCATACAGAAGTTCATTATATTGTGCTCCCTTTTTGTCTAATTCATATATAGCATATTGTAAAGTTTAATTGGGGATCATAAAGTGATTCGGGCTCACCCCAAGTTTGTGTACCGGCTGGTATATTATTATTTTTTGAGTAAATATATATACACACACACCAGCTGGTATATTATGATACTAGTACATGTGGGGAAATCTTTTATAACATGTTTAATCACGAGTTATTGGACAATTTTTTTTTTTTTTTTTGAAATTTTTGCAGAGACTGCGAAGTCGTAAGAGATGCTCAAACTCTCGAAGACGCGCGTTTTTTCCCAGCCAAGTGTGCTAACTGAACTGATGGTACAATGAACTGAAATGCTGCTATGTTATGTTGGAATTGTTGGCTAATTGTAGTGTTTTGGCAAATCTTTTGTATGCAGATGCTGCTTTAAATTTATATCTTGCTACTTAAAACGGTGTTCTTTTGTGACAAATAGGCTAAAATGGTTTAATCTACATATATGTAGTTTAAATCTGAAAGAAATTGTGCGGCCTCTCTTGGAGGTTGGGACTGGAGCCAAATCAAATCAAATCAGCTTCCTTTTTTTTTTTAAAAGAAGTTAAGAAGTGGTTAATTAGGGAATTCAAATAGAAGAGGAGATGGAGGTTTCCAATAGGTCACTGCCAACTGCCAAGTCATGACTCATGAGGTGGTGCAAAAAGAAGAGGTTTTGGCACCAAATTAAGAGCTCGCTCGATCGGGTAAATTGGGCCTTGTTACTGGCATCCCCTCCGCAACACATTCTCACCTTGATTCAATGCCATCTGAGCAACAAAGTCTCTTGGGCCAAACAAAATTGTCGGTCCAGATGGTTTCAATGCGGGCCTAATTCAACAAAACTCGTCCCATTTTCAACAGCTTGATTCCCGACATTTTTATTAATATCCAAAGTTTAATACAAATTATTAATTATGCCCGGAGTTCAAAACTTTCGCTAAAAATACCCAAACCGGCCAGAAAATGGCCGGTTTACTCCCCCACTAAATCGGCTATTTTCTGGCCGGTTTACTCTTCTTCTTTTTTTTTTTTTTTTTTTTTAAGACTATGAATAGCAAAATAGTAAAATCTAATACTAAAAATTGAAATTTTTTGTTAGATTATTTCTTGTGATTTATAATTACCATATTTATACTAAAATACACTGGATTACTGGAAATTATGTTGAATTACACTATATTACAATAAATTATGTTGAATTACACTAAATTACAATAACTTCGCTAATTACGCAAAATTACGCTAAAGTAGACCGATTATGTGCCATCTTTCATGAATCATAAAAAATAGTAAAAAAATTCTGAAAATAGTAAAAACTGGTATTCTACAAGTTCATTATGTAACTAATTTACTGAGCTACTTGGATTGAATAATAGAAACGAAAATCTTAATCGGAAACTTCAACTCAAGTTTTGAGGCTCTTCCCTTAGTTTTTTGGCGATTCTGAATTTCGAAATCTGGCATCGTTGGCACTGATGCATGCGTCTTTTCGCAAGCTTTTCGAAAAGTGGTCATTTGCTGAAATCGGACACTCGAGCGCCGTTTTATGACCGTTTGAAGTTTCGCCGTCGTTTTTCGCCGTCACTAAATTACATTACATTACGGTACACTGAAAAGGCGAAAAACGACGGCGAAACTTCAGTTGTAATATTTTCTGTTTAGCATTATCGGGGTACTCTCGGTGCCGAGCTGAACTCATCATCCAATATCCCGTAGCACAACACCGAGCATATATGAAGTCAGCAAAAGAGAGCAATGTTTCTTTTAATATTTATAAACTCGGAAATGCTATCGGTTCAGACTGCAAGCGCACAATCCTATCGAGTAGTATATTCGAGGTCGATCCATAGGGAATATTGGTTCAGTGCTTTGAGCGATCGAATCGCAATCTTTCGAAAGGCTAGACGAAATCTGAAAATTGAGAGATGTTGTTGTGATCAATGTAAATTAAGAAGTAATTAAAAGTAATTAAAATAAAGATAGAGATGAGAATTCCTAGGGTTTCGGCACACCGTTGCTACTCGATCCGCCTTGATAATATATTCCTGTTGCATCTGATTTCCTGTTGTTGTTTAATGAAAAACACCACATAGGTCATTGCGATTTATGTTACGCAAGAATGACAGATCTTTCACCGAGATTCTACATAGGACACTGCGATTTTCCTTACGCAAATGTCTGATCTCTCTCAAATACCTCAAATTACTACATAGATCACTGCGAATTTCTTTTACGCATGTGATAGAATTTGGTACGCATTTTGTTGGTCTGGTTTATGGTTTCTCCGCTAAGGTTTTCTTCACATAAACCTAATAAATCTCAACGAGGCTAATTCATACAAATTGTTTCTCTTACCATTAAAGTACTGTCACTACCCTAATGAGCTCAAACTAGATCATTGAAGTTAGATGAAGAGATAGTAAATCACAAAAGCATTTTGTTTCAACAACAAGAAATCATAATCAACAGAAATATATATATCAAAACATCAAGAGTAACAAGGTTTACTGCCTAGCCCTAAGAAAAGGAACTTAGCCGCGGAACGGCATTGTTACAAGCACTCCTCTCTTCTCACTTTAATCAAATCTAACCCTAATTACAAAGATGACTATTCCTTCTGCCCAGGGGCCTTATATAGGAGTGGAGGGACGTGTAGAAGTTGAGTAGAGGCTAAGAAACTGATCTGGAAACAGCTGTCAGCAGTTATTCCCCAAGAGATGCCTTCGGATACGGGCCGTATTAGGTGATACGGTCCGTATTAGGTCCTTGACAGTTATAGTTTAATGCTTCCAGCGCTATCTTCTGGTCTGTGCTAGGCCTGGTCCGTATTAGACAATACGGACCGTAACAGAGACTTAGTCGATGAGTGTCGCTGATCAGATTGACCCGATTCTAGCTCCATTTGGGGTAAAATAGTCCCAAAACTTGTTTTCTGCAATAAAACGTAAAGAATGGTGACAGTAGCCTTTTTCTCTAATAAAGTAAACATAAGTGTGAAAAAATATGCAAAACCTAAGCCAAAACCCTACGTAAATCATCGTTATTTTGACTCTGATCATGCCCCAGATGAGCCCGAGAGAGACGGAGCCTGGCCGCGCTGGCGCCGGGCGAACACCGGAGTACCGCCTCAGTGATATTCCCCCTCTCCGTTTTAGTTGTATTTTTACTAGTTTTGTACTATTTATATTTGATATACTATTTATGTTTGGTATATTTGGATTATCCTATATTTCGGTTCTTGTGTATGTGTGCTTTTATGGTACTATTTTTATATTTTACAGATAAAAAAATTTATCATGATAATGCTAAACAGAAAATATTACAACTGAAGTTTCACCGTCGTTTTTCGCCTTTTCAGTGTACCGTAATGTAATGTAATTTAGTGACGGCGAAAAACGACGGCGAAACTTCAAACGGTCATAAAACGGCGCTCGAGTGTCCGATTTCAGCAAATGACCACTTTTCGGAAAGCTTGCGAAAAGACGCATGCGTTAGTGCCTACGATGCCGGATTTCGAAATTCAGAATCGCCAAAAAACTAAGGGAAGAGCCTCAAAACTTGAGTTGAAGTTTCCGATTAAGATTTTCGTTTCTATTATTCAATCCAAGTAGCTCAGTAAATTAGTTACATAATGAACTTGTAGAATACCAGTTTTTACTATTTTTTATGATTCATGAAAGATGGCACATAATCGGTCTACTTTAGCGTAATTTTGCGTAATTAGCGAAGTTATTGTAATTTAGTGTAATTCAACATAATTTATTGTAATATAGTGTAATTCAACATAATTTCCAGTAATCCAGTGTATTTTAGTATAAATATGGTAATTATAAATCACAAGAAATAATCTAACAAAATAACAAAAGCGCTACAAAATAACCAACCCGTACCTAAAATTTCTCTTTTTGTTGGCCAACTGTGTTTCTACTTTCTCAATAATTCAAGAGGCGTAGTCATTATTTAAAATACTCATTTGATTTTTAGGTATGATTGAGTCCCACATACATACATTACATATATGATTGAGGGTCATTATTGGCACTAACTTATTTATTAGGTTATGTAACCTTCTTAATTACAATAAAAACTTTTTATTTAAAAAGGTGAAATTATCTTATTCTTTTTTATATTTCATTTGTGCTGAATGAGTGCACAGTTCGTTATTATTTTAATAAAATGAATAAAAAAAATAGTATATTGGATTCTTACACTCCAAAAACTGAAAGGATAGTTGATGTTGAAACGTTTTTAATTTAACTATATATATTTTGCTTGCTTCTAAGACTCAACATTGATTTAAGCATTAATTAATTTGGTTTCTCTATCGATGATAGTTGATGTATGAACTTAAAAACTAAACACTGAAAATGTGTGAACTTGAGAAAGAAAATAAATTTGACATTTACACTGATACTTTGCGGCGGCGCCAAAGTGTGTGTACAGGGCTTACAATCGATCAGAGATAATGCTCCACTTTACTGGTTTTTAGAATCAGACATAATGCTCCACTTTCATAAAGAAAAAAGAAAAGGAAGAAAAGTATTTATATATATATATATATAAATAAAAGGGAGGTTTGATGGTGATTTCATCGAGTTGCCGACAGCCCCAAATGAAATATTAAATTGCAGCTGAGGGATTGGATTGGATTCTCATTTGGAGAAAATAAATGGATCAAAAGTCAGCATTAATTATATCATGGAATTAACGTTGCATCCAAAACCACACACAAACACACACACATATATAATATATATATAGCCAATTGCAAATTTGCAATGCTCGGATTGTCTGAACGAGACAAATTAATCAGTTTCCTTTTTCCATCATTTTCCATCATTTTCAATACAGATAATATGATTTATTACACTCCGACAGAGGACTCATATATATATATATAGTGGAGGGTTCCAATGGCTCATGCCTTTCATACCTCATGTTCTATATCTTTGTTTTCAAAGTCTAAATTGTCCATCCGAACTGTTCACCATGATATCCATACTAAAATATGGTTGGAGATGAAATTTTATAATTTTTGGAAATTTTTTACTATTTTTTAAGATGGGTAGAAAATCACTGTTTTTTAAATGGTCCAAAAACAGTGATTTTGTATCCATCTTAAAAAATAGTAAAAAATTTTCAAAAAATATAAAATTTCATCCCCAAGCATATTTTAGTATGAATATCATGTTGAACGGTTCGGATCGAAAATTTGAACTTTGAAAACGAAGATATAACATATGATGTAGATGAGGTATGAAAAACATGAGGCATTGGAACCATCCTCTTAGAAGAATATATAGCTAATAAATTAATGCAACAACCAACCTTCAAAAATAAATTAATTAATTAATGCAACAAATTAATTAAAAAATATATATGTTAATATGATTATTGTAGCCGACGCTCGCCACGTGATCCCTTGTGTACGCGTACGTATATATGACCGTTTGAACCCAGAATTTTATCTCTCCATTTGCATCCTCTCCTCCGTTCACACCATTTTCATACGCCATCTTACTTTATTATTCTGAAAGAATTAAAGTTCCATTTTGCTTTTGTGCTTTTGTTTCAATAAATTAATTAATATGAAAGCATTTGAAAAAATCAGCCGACATGGACACGGGATGTATTAATTAGTTGTGGACTATCTTAAAGTATAAAGCTATAATTAAACTAGATACATTTTAATTAATATGATGTATAATATATTCATTGTCAATGTCAAGCATTAGCATGTGGAGTAGATAACGTGGGTAAAATTAATAGGTGGCTGATTATTTTAAGTAATTATGGAATAGAAATGTAACAAATATTGTACCTCTCTCAAATTTCATTTCAACGGAGATGATGTGGCCGTTATACCTGAAATTAAAAAAAAAAAAAAAAAAGAAGATTTGTCCGGTTGCTCAACATTTCACGTGCCTTGGGTTGGCCTACCGGGAATCAACATTATATTTGTTCGGTTGCTCAAGTTCCCCTTTGAAATAGAAATTAATTGCTAATTGTGAATTTGTGATCGTAACGGACAAATCTATTAATGGCCCCTTGACTGGGATCATCTTACAAGTTACAGTTTTCTCTTGTAAAAAAAAAAAAAGAAGAAGAAGAAGAAAGAAGTGTCTGTTGTGGATTGATGCATTAATTGCTATTTCTATTATTTAATTTGTGCAGGTCAAATTGACCGATATCATGGAAATTGTTCTAATACAATATATAGTGTTAATTAACTTTCCATTAATTTTGTCAACACTGAGCAACAAAAAGTTGTTAGATATCATTGACAGCACATGAAAGGCCTAATTGCTGTATCCTGTATGGCTGCAGCGATCCAATTCCAACGCCAACTGAACTCAGTCCTGTTTATACGCAATTACTCACTGCATGCCATGCCATACAGGATAATGTAACAGCTGCAATAATCAATACTACTACGTGTCCCGGTGTCCGTTTCCATGCCCTCTCTCCGCTACAATCCCATCTACATAGAATAATGTAGCGGATGGATTATCCAAGAACTGACCCGACTTAACCAAATACTACATAGAAGAGCTACAGAGAATCTAACAATTCTCTGGTCCCCAGTCCTGGTCCCCAGTAATTAACTAATTATTAATTCCCGCTGGAGCTTCCAAATCCATCCTTTGGTTCCTCCACGCTCCATCCAACCGTTTCTCCGACTCCTGTCCTACGCCAAATTGCCAAACGAAACAGAAGAAAAATAAAATTTCAACATAACCCCCCGGATACTATATTATATTATATTGCATTCCCACTTTTGCATCTGATTTTTCTGCTACAGTTTTTTTTATTATTATTGTTCCTTTTCATTTATTATTATTGTTCCTTTTCATTTACTTTTAATATTAAATTTTTCCTTATTTTACTTCATTATTTAATTGACCAAAGTCATAACAAATTATAACCAAATCAATTTTTCATTATAGGAGAGAGCAAAAATAATGGCTCGGGTATAAAAGTGATTTTTTTTTCATTTTGGTAATCAAAATACTATACTACTTTCACTATTGTATAAAAAAATCTAAACATTTTTAAACTAAGAACTGCAAACAAATAAGTTTATTTTATCATAATAAATAATTATTTGTAAATATGCATGGAAAGAATATAGAGTGCAATTAATAGAGAGAAACAAGCAGCTTTTGGAAGAAACAAATGAGGAATGCATTTGATTTGTCCATATATACAGAAATTTAAATAAGATTGTGCATATCTGTACAAAAAATAATAGTAAGCATATTAAGACACATTTAATTTCCTCTTTATTTAGTTGTAAATGTTTGCAGGAGATTTATTAATGCAAATATTTGAAGGATACGTTTATAAATGAAGAATGTTAAAGGGGGTCCGTGAAAATGGAAACCGTATATTTCACACTTTCACATGAAGCACTCGATAAACATTTAATTATTTTTCTGGTCCCCGTCGCTTTCAATTTTCACCAACGCCAGAGCCGCTTCCTCTGTCCTCTTTTGGGAATTCAGATCCCCTAAAGTAAGTCAAATTTTGACTATGGATCTGGACCGTTAGATCTTCTCTGACACGACTATTAAAGAGATTCTTATGCACCCAATTATGATCGGACGGTCAGGATCTAAACTAAAAATTTGGGTTACTTTAGGGATGAGGACCTTTCCTCTTCTGGCCTGGCCCGAAGCAACCGTTACATTTGTACGACAAACATAAAAAAAATCTAAAGAAAGAGACGAAGAGTTAGAGGAGAAAAGAAGAGACTAGAAACAGGAAAGGGATCGCCTACTCACCACACTACACTTCTCTTGAGTTCTCTCACTTGCTTTATCTACACCAGCGAAGCCAGCGTAGATCCTATACCTGTACATCTCTCTCTCTCTCTGGTTCAATCATTAGTCACACGCTATAAGAAATGAAACAGGAAGTCCAAGTTTGTTGTCTCATCATCTCTAGTGTTGCTACTTGTGCTTTTTACTAGGTTTTTCTCTTAACCTATTTTGGAATTTTTTTTCTTTTCGTTTTTATTCGGAACCACTGCTCTCTACCGAGTAAAGACGATTTTTTAGTTGTTTCCTTTGAGATCTGTGCTTAGAACTTGGTGTAAATTGCAATTGAAGGTTGGAATTGTTGGTTTGTTGCTAAAAAATGGGATCGAACAAATAATTTTGGACTTCGGGGCGATTAAACTGTTATTTTAAGTAAAGTACCTTTGTGGTTACTGTTTTTGTACATCTTACATCCTTTTCCGGTAATCGTAGCCCATAGAATTAATTTGTAAAACTTCTGAAATCTAATAGTAAATTTGGGAGATATTTACTACTTCTCATTTTTTAATCTCAATAATTCAATAATTTCTCCCACAAATAAAATGAGTAAATAAATGGTAATTCAACGCTTATTAAATTAGACTATAGTTCGACTACGGATCTACAATACAACGACCTGCTCATTTTCTTGCTTTTTGCGCTTTTGATTAATTCCAGGTTTTTTTTATTTTAGTTTGTTTAATTTAATGGCAGAAATCTGAAATTTAAAGGTTACAATTAAGAACACTGAAATTCTCACTTATTCAGTCCAGGCCCACCTGTATTATTTGTACTTTGTATTTTTGTTCTCATGTTCTTTTGCATTGAATGGGGTGCCAGCAGTGGATTGGGTTTATGAGTGATGATGCTCTACAGCAATGCTGAAAATTTCTGGGTTTTTCAAAATTTTAAGTCTAAATAGGGGATTGCTGTGCCTATTATTTTTCAATTTTCATGTCTACCCCTAAAAACAAGAAACTTTTATGCAACACCGATTGACCAATTCACGATTCTGACTTTTTCAGGGACTGTTAATATAGAAGGTGGTGGAGTCAGGAGTGAGATTTGAGTATGGCCACACTTCAAGATATAGGACTGTCAGCTGCAATAAACATACTGTCGGCAATTGCTTTCTTAATAGCATTTGCATTTCTGAGACTTCAACCAATAAATGACAGGGTCTATTTTCCAAAATGGTACCTGAAGGGTGTGAGGAGCAGCCCAAGCCGTGGTGGAAACATCATGAGCAAATTTGTAAATTTAGACATGAGGTCTTATGTCAAATTTCTTGGATGGATGCCGGCTGCTCTGAAAATGCCTGAGCCAGAGCTTATTGAACATGCTGGCCTTGATTCTGCTGTCTTTTTGAGGATATATCTAATCGGGTGCGGTAATGTACATTTTCTTTTCTTTTATAATCAATCACATCACATCACATCACATAGTTGTTACTTGCATGTGTAATGTTTGATTGATAATTAAGTTTTGTTTACATTACAGGCTGAAGATATTTGTCCCAATGGCAATACTTGCATTTGCTATATTGGTACCAGTTAACTGGACAAATGATACTCTTGAGAAGTCCAAGGTAAATTACAGCGACATCGACAAGCTCTCTATTTCTAACATTCCACTTGGCTCTGAGAGGTAAATAAGGATCTTTCAAATTGGTAGATTTTTACATTCCGATTTATCTATCTCCAATTAATTATTAACCAAATTTCAATTTCCATTACTGGTAGATTTTGGACCCATTTGGTGATGGCATACGTATTCACATTTTGGACGTTCTTTGTATTGTATAAAGAGTACCATAAAGTGGCAACTATGAGGCTTGATTTCCTTGCTTCTGAGAGACGCCGTCCCGACCAATTTACTGTAAATATCTTCTTTTACCTCTCTTTCAACATATATTATTACCTTGTTAATATTTGTAGCTCGATTTTAATTCTTTTCTTTTTGTTACAGGTGCTGGTACGAAGCATCCCCCCTGACCCAGACGAGTCGATAAGTGAACTTACTGAGCATTTCTTTCTTGTAAACCACCCTGATCACTATCTAACTCATCAGGTGTCTTATCTATTCCATTATACTTCTTTTTCTTATTGTTATAACGTGACATGGATCTGTCGGACAATATATATGTGTATGCAGGAAAACATTGTTGTTTGTTTCAGCATTTTTTTTTTCATCATTGAGGTATGAGGTAAAGGTTTTAGAAAAACTGAGGTGAAGGATGAGTAGTCTTTATAAGTGTTCAATAGGATATTTTACCTTTTTTTCTTTTCCTATCAATAAGTTATCTCATTAGGTTTCTACAAAAAATGAGATAAAAGGATAACACGGCAAAAGGAAATGGAATATAACAGTTCAATTATGCAGGAAAGACAATTTGCCTCTTTTGTTAAATTATGCAGGAGAACCCAGAGTCTGTTTCATTTTTTTCATTAAAAGTTATCAGGACCAGGGTTCATTGATTGTGAATGTTTTTGGAAAAGTAGGTTGTACACAATGCAAATAAATTAGCAAAACTAGTGAAGGAGAAGAAGAAAAACAGGAACTGGCTTGACTATTATTTGCTAAAATATGAGCGGAAACCTGATACGAAGCCGACTTGCAAGGTTGAGTTCACTTTTTGTATAGTTTGCCAATAATTTTCTTCTCTCTTTGTTTGTTTGCACATGTTAACTTATATTAATGTTGATTTTTAGACGGGATTTCTAGGCTTGTGGGGTGCGAAAGTGGATGCTATTGAGTACTACACCAAAAAGATTGAGGAGCTATCCAAGGAAGTATGTAACAAAATCTTTTTACCTTTCATTTCATTTCATGGTCATTTCAAATTTCACATTCTGGACATTATTTTCTAAAAAACATCTTTCAGGAGGAGCTTGAGAGAGAAAGGGTTCGAAAAGACCCAAAATCTGTGATACCAGCAGCCTTTGTGTCATTTAAGACACGTTGGGGTGCAGCAGTCTGTGCTCAGACTCAACAGACACGAAACCCCACCATGTGGTTGACTGAATGGGCCCCGGAGCCCAGAGATGTGTACTGGAACAACCTCTCCATCCCTTTTGTTTCTCTCACCATTAGAAAGCTCATTGTTGGTGTTGCTTTCTTTTTCCTAACTTTCTTCTATGTTGGGCCCGTTCTCTTTGTCCAGTCTCTGGCCAATATTGAGGGCATTGAAAAGGCTGCACCATTTCTAAAACCCCTTATTGAATTCAGAATCATCAAGTCCTTCATACAGGGCTTTCTACCAGGAATTGTCTTGAAAATTTTCTTGATATTGCTCCCCACGATTCTCATGTTCATGTGTAAGTTTGAGGGCTTTGTTTGCACCTCTGTTCTTGAGAGAAAATCCGCCTTCAAGTATTACTTCTTCTTGGTAATTAATGTTTTTCTTGTGAGTGTCATCGGTGGTTCTGCTTTAGATCAGCTTAATACCTTCATTCACCAGTCCGCCAATGAGTAAGTAACTAATATTTATTTATTATCATACATCTTCATTTTTTGATATATTATATTTATATCATTTTTTTGAGCAAGTAACTAATATTTGATCATCATCATGATAGTATACCAAGGATAATAGGTGTTTCAATACCAATGAGGGCGACGTTCTTCATAACATATATAATGGTTGATGGGTGGGCCGGGGTGGCTGGTGAGATCCTTCGGCTGAAGCCCCTAATCATATTTCACTTGAAGAATTTCTTCTTGGTGAAAACGGAAAAGGATAGACAGGAGGCGATGGATCCAGGCAGTATTGGTTTTGACTCGTCAGAGCCTCGGATACAGCTATATTTCCTACTCGGCCTTGTCTACGCAGTTGTCACCCCTTTTCTCCTCCCATTTATCATTGTCTTCTTTGCCCTTGCTTATGTCGTCTACCGTCATCAGGTAATTTAATTAATTAGCCTTCTTCTGCTTCTTTTTTTTTTTTTTTACTAACAACAATTCATTCATTCATTATCCTCTTATAGATAATCAATGTATACAACCAAGAGTATGAGAGCGGGGCTGCCTTCTGGCCAAGTGTGCATGGCCGCATCATTACAGCCTTAATTATATCTCAGTTACTTCTACTTGGCTTGATAAGCAGTAAAGGAATGGAACAATCTACACCCGTGCTTTTAGTACTTCCTGTTTTGACCATATGGTTTTACTATTTTTGCAAGCACCGCTTTGAGTCTGCCTTCCTCAAGTTCCCTCTACAGGTCTCTCTCTACAATTCTTTTGCATGCTTATTGATATTTGCAATTACATCTATTGGGTTTTGATACTACCAAAATTTCATGAAAAATAAATTTGTAACTGAAATCTGTTTGTTTCTTTGTTTGACAGGAAGCAATGATGAAAGATACTCTGGAAAAAGCAAGAGAACCAAATTTAGATCTAAAGGGATACCTATTAAATGCATACATCCATCCAGTATTCAAAGGGGGAGATGATGATAGTGATGATGAATTGTTGATCATAGACGGGTCAAACAATGCAGAGGTGCTTGTACCGACCAAGAGACAATCTCGAAGGAATACTCCCGTGCCCAGTAAACATAATGGTGAATCACCACCTTCTTTGCCGGATCTCTCACGGGAATTATAGTTCTCTCTTCTTCTTTTTTATCAAGTTCATGGACAGTGGTTAGGCTATAACTTGTGTATACATGAAAGAGGTCTGTGGTTAGTACAGTTTGTTTAAAAAATAGATTTAATTTGTTGGGTTTGGTGTTAGAATTACCTGAATAAATTTTCAGTGTTCTTCATGATGTGATCAATATTCATCTTTGTTTGCTTTAATAAGTATAGTTGCATGCTATGTTGTCGGTTTATGTGTTTGGCCTAATATAGGTCAGGAACTTCTGTTATGAGAAACAGCAACAATATATAGTTGTAAGTTTGAGATTCGTTTGAAGCCCCAGAAAAAAAAATAGACAAAATATAGCTTAATTAAAACAAGGATGTCTTTTCTATGAACCAAAATCTGTATAAGAAACTGTTAATCTGAGTCGTATTTATTTTTAGTTTGCTATAGTTTTGCATAAATTTTGTGTTTTTAAGGGCAACTGAAACCCAACTTTAGGAGTGCTTAGAATTCAGCAAACACACCCTTTACATGAGAGTGCCCATTTGCCCCTTCCATTAAAAACTCAATCCACTAAACCCACAAAATTAAAACAGCATCACAACTGGTACCAACAGACCAATGTACAGCATCAATGGTACCAACAGACTAGTAACCAACAAAGCATGCAACAAACACTTCAAACATAACTACTACAATATTTTAAGCAACACAAACATCAAAACAAAATTAGCCAGCTGAAATTGGGATCTTATGCATGCCATCAGTAATTCCTGTCAGTGGGCCCAACATCTGCAGCAGAGGAATCATTATCCTACTGGTAATCAATACTTCTGGTAATGAAAAGAAATCATATTGCCTTGAGTGCCATATATAGCATCGGGTTCCACGACTCCTTTCTGGATATCCTTGTCAGAAAACAGTGACCAACCTAATTAACTTCAAATTTTTTAATTAAACCTCAATCTGGTGTCAATTGGGTTGGTCAGTATATTTTTTTTTTCTGTAGTATCATCTGAGGGGAACCCAGTGCTAGCTGAGGGAAGAAATCAATTTATCCTAGAAAGATGAATTTTACTAAATTAAGAACAGTAAAATAAATAAAAAAAGTTGAAAACAGACATTCAGAAAAATTAACATCCGCCCTTTTCATTGCCCATGCTAATTAATGTAATATGAAATTGAGATGAAAAGAAAATGCCACCTTGAGTAAAACATGCACGAAGCTAGCTGTTACAAAATCAAAGAACGCCTACTAATAAGAGAGAGAAACGTTCTTCTTATGGGAGCACCTCACACAACAATGGAAAAATAAGAAAAAAAAACCCAAAGCAAGTAGCACCAGCAACAATACTTTGCTTAAAGACAACTTTGCCCTTTCTTTTGATACAGACCCACCACTCTCTGTCCTGCTCATATTACGCCATTTGTCCTGGCAATATATAGAAGCAGTCATGTCATGTGGTACCTACTGCCTACCAGTATATACAACTTTGGTACAAAATTAGAATGTGCCTGGTGTGTTTTTAATACTGAAAGGATTAGATGTGGAAGAGAGATTAGTTGTCAACCTTGAGATCAATATTTGATCTCAATCGAAGGGCCATGCTGAACTCAGGATCATTCAATATGTTCCTCCATTTACCAATTCCATGTTTCTGAACTCCAGCTTTTAATGCAAATTCTTCTTCGGCAGTCCATTTTTGCTTTGTGGCCCCCATTTCTACACAAGTTTGATATCTGCCAAAGCATTCATGGATGAATTGATCATTAAATTTACCTCTCTGTTTAGTAATCCAGATATCAAACGTTGATATCAAATAAGATTAAGCTGCGGGAATTGATCATTAAATACCTCTTTTTTTACATATTGAACCATACAATTTAATGATCAAACCTTGAGAAAGAGAGATGGATAGAGAGTGCCGTTCGCACTTCGCACGAGGAAAGGGGTATAAAACCCTAAATCAACAAAGCAAGAAATCCGGAAAGAAATGAAGAAACTTGAGCCTAGCCACATATGTACTTCGGAATGCCGATTATCTTAAATTCTATTCTTAATGCTAATTAATGGGACACAATTAAAGAGAAGAGTACGTGGGGTCCACATAATTCAAATTTTAAACGTTGAAACAAAATTTAAATTTTACACGGTCAGAATGTCTAAATAATTCGGTTTGTTTGATTTTAATTAATTAAATTATATTTATTTTGGATAATATAGTTCGGTTGTTTCATTTAATTAGTTTGGCTCCATTATAAAAATTATGATACTTCGGTTTTTTATTTGCGAATTGATTTTGATAATTAAAGACCAAATAAATCGAAAATTCTATTCATTTGAATTTTCAGAAGAAGTTTTGTGGATTTTATAGAACAATCCAGAAAGATCTAGGTAACTATCTTCAAATTGGGCTGGAAACAAGCTGTCCGGCCCAATTATACTCTCTATCTCGTAATCGCTTACATATGTTTGTTTTTGTGTAATTCTTACTAAATGTTTACCTTAAGATATAACCATTTGAAACGCGCCACGTCAGAATTAGTGATAAAGTAGTATTAAATTCGGTGTATGAATAATGATTGTTGGGCTTTGACGCTTTGTTGTATTTATATGACCGTCTTACTCGAATATTTATAGAACTAAACAATAATCTCGGTTCTCGGATCCCTTGTTGTTGTTTCAAAGAGAAGAGAAAAGAAAAACATCACAAACTGGTCCTTTCTTGTCCTTCAATCTTTCTTCTCTTTTCTTTTCTTTTCTTTTCTTTCCCAGCGAGCGTAATAGAGAGAGGGATTTAGAAATGGATTTTGAGCTTCGAGTGGCGAGAGAGAAGGTAGAGAGAGAACAGAGGGAGAGAAAGGCGAGAGCCAAGGCAAAAATGGACAAGGAAAAGCGAGCCAAGGCGGAGGCAGCGCGCCAGCGTGACGCATTAGAGGCCGCTCAAAGGGCTAAACAACTCGACGCACAAAGGGCACAGCTCCAGGTAAATCTTCATAATTAGGCCTATTATTCATTCCTTTTTGTTCAATTGTTAAATTGCTTCCATTAATTTTGTACCAATTGATTTCTTCTGTTGAATTACTCAATAAAACTGTGTATAAGTAGTGCCCTACCAGCACTGTAATTAGCAGTTAGGTCTAGTATCATAATCTATTAGCTACCTCCTAGTAACCCGTACTAATTCCTTCCTGGTTTAGTTCAATCCCTGCTTGGTTTGGTATATATAATACTAGTTGCGAACATAAGCTGTTTGTATTAATGCCATGAGAAACACAAATCTGCTACGCATCTATAAAGGGGTACCATTATTAATTTTTATTCTTCATATCTATTGTATTCTCTGACTATATATTGATTTTCATAGGCAGAACAAGAGATGGAAGAAAATCTCCTTCTAGGGAATGGAATCAGTTTCATGAGACTTTTAGAAGCAGTGCCATTCAAAGGCCAAGGAGACAAGATAAAACTACCCCCTTCCTCCTTTCAGGAACTCTCTGCCCAAAATGCTCTCGACAAGGGCCCCATGTATTTCCGTTTGACCACAGTAAACAACCAATTACTAGTGGCATTCGCTGGTGTACTCGAGTTTACTGCAAGTGAAGGCACAGTGCAAATACCCTCTCATATCTGGCACAATTTGTTTCCTGACAAAGGCAGTGAAGGAATAGATGTCCCTTTAGTCGAATTGCGTTATGTCAGCTTGCCGAAAGGCACTTATGCCAAACTCAAACCTGAGGGAGCCGGCTTCCATGACTTGCCTAATCACAAAGCTATACTTGAGACAGAGCTTAGGTTGCATGCAACTTTGTCTGAAGGAGAAACAATTAGGGTATCCTATGGGGAGACACAATATGGGTTGCGGGTTCTCGAATTGAAACCTGATTCAACTGTTTCTGTTATTGAAACTGATATAGATGTTGATATAGAGGCACCAGAGGGAGAGAACCATGTATTAACACCTCTTGAGATGGGAAAGGTTGAAGAGGGCATTGTTGAAGAAGGGAAGTTTAAGTATTATAAATTTTCCATTGATGGTACTGTTAGTGAAGTTATCAGATCCGGGTCTGCGGATCTTGAAGTCAAACTCCAAACTGACAACAACAGTAATGGGGATACTGATACTGATACTGATATTTATGTATCGAGACATCCTTTGGTTTTCCCGACACAACATAGACATGAGTGGTCGTCTCATGAAATGGGTTCTAAAAACTTGGTGATAAAGCACAAGGACCAGAATTTTGTGCCAGGTAACTATACCATTGGAGTTTACGGGTTTAAGGGAGTGTCCAAGTACCAAATCTCAGTGCATGTGAAAGATAGGAATGCTCATGTGCAAAAAGTTGGTGAAGGCGAGAAGGTGAATAGTGAGGATTTGGTGGAGTGTGGTAACTGTAAGAGGTTTGTTGCTAAACGTACAATTGTGGTACATGAGGCATATTGTGTGAGGCACAATGTGGTGTGCCAGTATGAGGGATGTGGGGTTGTGCTACGGAAGGAGGAGAGAGAAAACCATGTGCACTGTGTTAAATGCGGGCGCTCATTTCAAAAAGGGGAGATGGAGAAGCATATGAAGGTGTTCCATGAACCCATTGAGTGCATGTGTGGCATCGTCCTTGAAAAAGAAAAAATGGTAAGAATTAAGAAATATCGTATACTTTTTTTTATTGTTTATCTGGTCTGGAAGCTGTACCTACCAGTCAGAACCAAGCATGTTAAGGTCACTAAAATCATATTTGTCAGAAAGTTATTAGATGCATGTTAGACCTAACCAAGATCAGTATCCTCTAGAAACTGTTATTTGCATTTAGGAATGTCCTACTTGGTTGTGTTACTGCTCTGTACTTCCCCTCACTCCATGCAATACTCGAAACATATATGCTCTATCTTAAGTGGAGGGATCAAATGCCTAGTTTATCCTATCTCTTACATTTTTTAATATCTTAGTTGCTTTAAAAAAGTGGCTAGTCTTTCCATCATCATAGATAGGTAGGCAAGTAGGCATTTTGTAGCATGCCATACATAATATGTTTGGGAAATTTGAACATCTAAAGAAAAAAGCCTGAATTCATCTTTGGTACAACAAACCTGAAATTTGTTCAAATTGGTGCCTGAACGAGTGGGTAATTATGGTGGAATGGTTTGCTAAATGAGATTAGAATTGAATGAAATTGTGGAGAAGTAGAATTGAGCTAAAAATTTGTAATCAAACTCCTTTTTTTTGCACCTTAGTCCCTCCCAGTTCCACTATGATGGAACAAATTATTCCATGTGGGGGGGGGGGGGGGGGGGGGGGGGGGTGTTGGGGTTGGATGAGTGGAAGAGTGTCTTTTCCATGGGCTGAAATAGGCCCAATCTTACTCTTTTACTCTTCCACTATTGCATGCTTCTCAAACAATGTTTGGAGTAGTGTGGAAATAACTCAAAACTTTTGAGGCTCTCCTATTCCTAATTTCACCTCTATTTCTTCATGCCCTGAACAAGTCCATTAAGGCATGCATTCGTAGAAAATGTGGGTCTTCTTTCATTTGTCACATTAGGACACAAAACCAATTCTGACACAGCTTCTCCCATGTTGCCTTCCAATAATGTACCTTTCCCTCCATTGTTGGTACTTTGGTGGCCATGATACCACTTGAATGGAATCCTAACAGAAGTATTACATTCAGCAATCCTAGAGAGCTTAGGCAGCAATCGGCTAGTTCGAACAATATATGATAATTTAGGGACCTAATATGCAATTTCACATTTTTTTGCTTGCTGATGTATCTAGTTGTGGATGCAGTCTCCATTATTGTTAGAAATGCAAATTCACTCTTAACAATTTTTGTATAGTTCAGTCTTCTTTGTTGTCGTACTAGCTTTATGTTATTTTTGCTTGGGCATATGCATAGAATTTATGAGTCTATATTAAGAGTAGAACTTGGGTGTTCTTAAGTTCACCAAGCTCCTGTGTGAACTTAACTCTAAAATCTTTTGGATTGGCTTCAAACGACAAATCCAAACCGTTGAAATACCTTACGAGTGATGCGTTTACATGTGAAAATTTTAAATTTTTGAATTAATTTTGTATAGAGTAAAGTGGTAAAAAAACGTTCAAAAAATGAATGCATTACAATTAATTTATATACCTTCTAATTTTGACCGCTTGAGTTTATACTAAATTAATTCGAAAGTTTAAAATTTTCGCATGTAGACGCATCACTCGTAAGGTAGGTGGATTTCAACGGTCCGGATTCGTCATTTGAAGCCAAACCGATAGGTTTTAGAGTTGAGTTCACAAAGGGGCTTGGTGAACTTAAGAACACCCTAGTTCTACTCCTATATTAATACAGTTCTATATGGTTCCCAAATTAAAATTGTTTTTCTTATTTGCACTTCCAAAGTTTTATACTGGTGGTTTTGAGATGAAAATTATGAGGGGAGTAAAGTGCAACAGCTGGGTAGTCCATTAGAAAGGCTTTCTACACATTATTAGCTGCGGATTCTGATATGGATTCTTCTACAACTAGGCTAGATTGGTTTTGTATACTCTGCCATGTATGCAACACTTAACAAAATTGTTTTCTAAATTGTTTGAATCAGGTTCAGCATCAGTCTGAGGAATGTCCCCTGCGACTAATAATGTGCCGTTTCTGTGGAGACATGGTCCCGGCCGGGGCCAAACCGGCAGACCCTCGAGACCGGTTAAGTGGGTTGTGCGAGCATGAGAGCCAATGTGGTTCGCGAACTGCACCATGTGATTCATGTGGTCGATCTGTCAGGCTGAAAGATATGGACCTCCACAACATAGCAGTGCATCAGAAGAACTGACGAAAATTCTTTGTATAGTTTTAGAGAGGGAGAAAGAATATGCTGTGCTTGTGTTTGATGTAGTTTTATTTGTCATTTGTTATTTGTTTATATTAAAAAAAAAATGTGTTCAGGTTATGTAGCAGGAAATGGAAAAAGAAGTTTGGCGGATAAATGTGGCTTTTTTCCAGACTTTGTTATTATTATTTTTTCCAAACTGTTATCTGAAATAGTAAAAATGTCGTCGACCGACCAATAGCTAGAGTGAATCTCAACCACATTATGTCATTATGTCATTTGAAATGTTTGGAGCATCTTTTTGCAACAACTACTTCCTATAGAACGACTTCTACTTCTAGATATGAAGAGAAATATACGCCAGGTTAAATTATTCAAGAGATGGTCACATCACACATGATCGGCATACGTGCTGTACCATGCTGTAACAGAACTGTGCCGTGCCGTGACGTATACAGTCATACTTGTGACTTTTTTAGATTTCTAATGACCAAATCAAGTAGGTGGTTCAAAATTTAAAAATATTATTAAACAAGCTAGAAAGATATTTATCCAAAATTAGCATTGCATTTTTACCATTTAAAACGTGTCTGTTTTTATCTATCACAATACAATACAATACAATACAATACAATACAGAATCAAATCTTAGAATAAAAAAGCAAATGCCAATATTTTAACACTAATCTCTATACCCTGATTTTAACCATAAATTAATTCTCCGTCATCTATGCCACCGAAATTGAGGTCAATAGTGGCCGAAGTGGAGTGGTGGAGAGGTGTAGAGTGGGAGGATGAGAGCCTCAAGTCTTCCTTCCAGCCATTCTTCAAAAGACCTTAATTAGTGTGTGGGTGGGTAACCATTTGAGGTTTGATTGTAAATTTGTTTTTCATATGTCTATGCTCCAGTGCTGTGGAGTGGTAAAGCATGCAAAATGTTCTGGATTTGTAGTGTGTGATTTTGAGAGCAATGGTGAATGTGCATGTAAATGTTTTGTTTTGAGTTTTAAAGAAACCTATGTTTGTACATTTCATTGATTGACTGAAATTGGTACAAAGTTTTGCCATCTCCTTTTTTTGGATGATTGTGTGCAGCAAGTATTACTTCAAACTTTGCGGTTAGAGGTTGGTAGTTGTAAATTCTGGCAATTAGGTCTAGTGTGAGTGTGACCAACATACTATTCATCGTGGCATTTCATCGAGCATATGTCATACGTGACTGGTTAGCTAGTTAGTTACTGCTATAGACAACAGACAGAAGCCAATCACAGCACAATACATAAAACAATCACTTGCACTAATCAATTAGTGGGTTTACAAACAAAACATCCACACTGTTAAATTGCTGGACAAATAAATTCTTCAGTAGCACCTGTTGATTTAGACTACTCTACTAAACAGATAAAAAGAGAATCTAACCTGAAAATAGAGAAGCACCAAAAGAGATTAATCCAAGAAGGCGACAAGGCTCCCCTGCTCTGATGAACCAACCACACAAAAGTCAAAAGACCCTTCCCTTCTCTAGCCATCTCTCTCTAGTGCTCTCTCTCCGTTTCTATCTACTGTAGAGTACTAGACTGTAAGCTCTAAACAGAACTTGGGCCGGGTACATGCAAAGATTCAACGCAAAAGATTCAATTGGGCCTCCTTCAGTACAATTGGGCTCATCTCATATAAGCAGAAGAGTTGATGTTTACAAAACAGCCCAATTATATTTATAGGCGTGCCAACTGCCAAGGGATGTATATTATATATTAGAGGAGGGTTCAAATGCACCATAATTTTTGTGCTCTAATATGCTCCACATCCTTTATCTCTATTTTCAAAGTTCGAACAGTCAATCCGAACCGTTCAACATGACCTTCATAATAAAATATGTTTGGAGACCAAATTTTATATTTTTTAGAATTTTTTACTATTTTTTTAGTTAAGTACAATATCACTTTATCGGATGGTCCAGAATCTGCTTAAAAAGTGATTTTGTATCTATCTAAAAAATAGTAAAAAAATTCTAAAAAATATAAAATTTGGTATCCAAGCATATTTTATTATGAAGATCATGTTGAGCGGTTCAGATTGACTGTTCGGACTTTGAAAATAGAGATAAAGGATGTGGAGCATATTGGAGCACAAAAATAATGGTGCATTTGAACCCTCCTCTATATATTAATATATATAATATATATATGCCCCCATGCATGGAAGACAAAAACGAAAAATGCAGCATTAATTGCATGCTCTGAACGTGTAATAAATATATATCTTCCAAAGTGAAACTATTTGATTATTCCCAAAGAATGTGCGCAGTGTAATACGCGCCAGCTGGGAATTTTAGTCTTTTATATTCTCTTTTTAGTCCATTTTCATAAAACATATATGAAGGTATATATAATTTCCATATATATAAATTATAGTTAGAATGTTCGTTGTTATATAATATAATACTAATAATATATTAAAATATGAATATATTTTAAAAAAAATACAATGTTGGTAAATTTGGCAATGATAAATGCAAATAATGTGTTGCATGTAAGATTTAGTACATTCAGAAATAATTGGAGAATGTACTAAAAAGAGAATAAGTTGATTTATCAATGGTTGTCTCTGTTTTATGTATGAATGGAGAGGTCCAGCCACTTGTTGAGGCAGTTTTATACTTTTATGATTTTTATCATATATATCTCCATTCCATTATTAAGCACGTTGATATCCTGATCCGCCAACGGCTACGATTGAAAGATGAAATTTCAGATTTAATATCAGCCCTCCAATCACATAATCTGTCATCTTTTGATTAAATGCATCTTTTTTATGTGTAGAAGTCTCAAATTAGTTAGAGATGTACTCGCCACACATATTGTCACAAGTAATGCCAAGAATTGAGAAAATGGAATTAACATTAAATTTTTGTTACCATATCTCTCTCCAGATTTGATTGGCGCATACAAAGATTAATTTCCGATTTTGATAGCATGTCTCATTTCCGAATTGCCTACCTCTTATTCATTTTTGGAAGAGAACAAAAAAGGCATATTATTGTTCATTCTCTAGCAGCTTTCCACATTTAATTTAATTGAATTATAACACAAAAATTGTGTATGCATTGACATGCAAAGAATGTTGTTGTATTAAAATAGTCATTTGTTGTTGTTTTTTTTATTATTATTTATTATTTGCATCTCTATTCAATCTTAATGTTAAATCTTATAATATATGTTCCGTTGCAACGCACGGGTACGGTACTAGTAATAATATAAAGAGGATGACGTTAGGATAAGTTGTTCCCAAAACTTCACAATCTTTAAAGTTATCTTTGTTATTTTAATTTGTAGATAAATAATAATTGAGCAACTTTTGAAAGGATGTCAATGGCAAATTATTGGGTTCCGTACTTTAGAACAAATTAAGCTCTTATTATTGCTTACGTGTGGTCGGTTTAATTAAAAATATATACAATGCTATATATTATTTATTTCATTACAAATATCTTTCACTTGACCTTTGATACACAAAAGAGAAATGCAAGATATATATATTATTTTCAAACAAGAATATTATTTTTTTTTGAGTATCTTCCATTTTCATCTTTAGGGTTTTGTAAAACTTTGATCTTACATTTTATTTAATAAAATTTGTTATTTGACAATTGGCGACTGAGGTTTTGGAGAGAAAACCGGGGGACATAATTTAATTGATTAGAGGCGAGAGAAAGGCATAGCTATCACTAACGCATGCGCATTTTCACAAGCTTTCCGAAAAGTGGTCATTTGCTGAAATCGGACACTCGAGCGCCGTTTTATGACAGTTTGAAGTTTCGTCGTCGTTTTTCGCCTTTTTAGTGAAGATATCGTCCCTATTCATATGTAATTTATTGTAATTTACCGTATTTTAGCGTAATGCAATGTAATTTACCGTATTTTAGCGTAATGTAATGTAATTTAGTGTAACTCAACGTAATTTAACATAATTTCAAGTAATTTAGCGTATTTTAGTATAAATATGCTTAAAAGAAGTAATATAACTAAGAGTGAGGCTATGGTGCTATGCATAGCACGGATGGCTAGTGTACTACGGCTCAATATGGTACTTTTTAAAATCCTAACGGTCGATCCGAACCGTTCAATGTGATAACCATATGAATATGTACTTGCAAACTAAATTTTATATTTTTTCGAATTTTTTTACTATTTTTTTAGATAGGTACAATTTTGATGGTCCAGAATTTTCAGAAAACACTGATTTTTCTACCTATCTAAAAAAATAGTAAAAAAATTCAAAAAAATATAAAATTTAGTTTGCAAGTACATATTCATATGGATATCACATTGAACGGTTCGGATCGACCGTTAGGATTTTAAAAAGTACCATATGGAGCCGTAGTACACTAGCCATCCGTGCTATGCATAGCACCATAGCCTCACTCTATAACTAATATTTAAAAAAAAATCTGAATTTTTAGCGTTAAGAATTCAGCATCTTGATATTCATATTGTCTCTATAAAAAAAAAAAATTCACTAGCGGACCGCCCAACTGCTGGGCGGTCAGCTATGCATAGTGGACCGCCCAGTCAGCGGGCGGTCAGCTCAAGAAACTGGACCGCCCAGCTGCTGGGCGGTCAGATCTGGGTAGTGAACCGCCCAGCCGCTGGGCGGTCAGGTGGGGAAAGTGGACCGCCCAGTGGACGGGCGGTTGGGGTAGAAATAAAAATAAGTTTGGGGTGGGAGCAGATTTGATAATTTGTTTTTTTTTTGGGTATTAATAAAAATATCGGAGAGGATGACGTTAGGATAAGTTGTTCCCAAAACATCACAATCTTTAAAGTTATCTTTGTTATTTTAATTTGTAGATAAATAATAATTGAGCAACTTTTGAAAGGATGTCAATGGCAAATTATTGGGTTCCGTACTTTAGAACAAATTAAGCTCTTATTATTGCTTACGTGTGGTCGGTTTAATTAAAAATATATACAATGCTATATATTATTTATTTCATTACAAATATCTTTCACTTGACCTTTGATACACAAAAGAGAAATGCAAGATATATATATTATTTTCAAACAAGAATATTATTTTTTTTGAGTATCTTCCATTTTCATCTTTAGAGTTTTGTAAAACTTTGATCTTACATTTTATTTAATAAAATTTGTTATTTGACAATTGGCGACTGAGGTTTTGGAGAGAAAACCGGGGGACATAATTTAATTGATTAGAGGCGAGAGAAAGAAAGGGAAGCTCCTTGAGAGGTTGAAAGGGTAGTAGAGTGGGGTCTCGGGTCTCCAGTGCCCTGACTCCTGACTCCTCCCTCCAATAGAGGGGCATGGGAAATTGGGAAGTGGGAATTGGGAAGTAGAATAGAATAAGAGTCAAAGAGACAGGAGGAATCAAAGGGGATGGGTTCCTCAGACCTCAGACCTCTTCCTCCCTCCCTCCATGGGCCGCACGTGCATCCAACCCCCTACCCGAGGAATAAGGATCCCTCTCTCTACTCTCTACCACTATTTCTCATCTAATCCAAATCCACCTCTATGACCTACTTCTACTTCCCCAATTAGACGGTTGTGATTATGTATCGTTCAAAATTAACGGTGTAGATCTCCTGTGACTATCAATCGCTTTCATTCTCTCTTTACTCTTTAGGTTCCGTCCAGTCAACACACTACTCGATGTCGATGTCGATGTCGATGCGTGCAATTAATTGTTTTTCTCTTCTCTCTCTAATCTCTATGACTCTATCTATAAATAACATCCATCCGCACGGAGACGGAGCAATCATAGAAAGCATTTCTCTTTTATTCTCTCCTCCTCCTCCTCCTCTCTCTGTAGTCTGTAATCTTCAATCAAAGGAGATATATGGATCGAATAATGAAGCAAAGAGGAGGAAATGGAAATGGAAATGGAAATGGAATCAGCAGAGTAGTCAAAGAGCAGAGAGCAAAGCTTTACATCATTCGCCGCTGCATTGTCATGCTTCTATGTTTTCATGACTAATTAATTACCCAGTACCCACTTTTCTTTTTTTCTTTTTTCTTTTTAGCGCTTGCTTGCTGTTTCTATATATGTATGTACATAGTTACCTAAGATAGTGTAGTATTAGCTGAGCTAACAGTAACAGTAACAGAAGAGCTAGCCTAGCTAGCTAGCTAGGTTGCTCTTTGTTTTTTGATGTACTCTTTCATGTTCGCAAGGACAAAAAGAAATGCAAATTATTAATTAAGCTTTAATTTTCTCTCAATTAAGTCTCATCACATAGATAGATATTGCTGAATTAATTAAATAATTAACTTCTCTTCTAGAGTTGTTGATATTTAATTTGTTGCTTCTTTTAACAGTGATGGCACTATTCATATCTGCAATTAATTGCAAGCTCTTATCGATTGATTGTTCGTTCGCAGTAATTAATTAATTATTATTTTCAGTTTTGAATCGATGCAAATGGGGCAAATGGGACCCAATGGGATGAGCAGAGGTGTGTCTGAAATCCGAATGATTGTCTAATTCCGTCCATTCCGGGACCACATATATACTCTTTCGTTCCATACCAACTTCAATCTCGCTACATTCCGGCCGAAACGGTTCACAGATTTCTGGCTGAAACACTAGAACATTAATTATAAAAATGATGCCTAAATAAATGAAATTGATACAAATATCTAGGAACATTAATTTATGAAATGTTTGATATTTTTATTTTTGTTTTGGATACTTTGTTCTATCTTTAGAAAAAATATTGCTCATAAATAAATGAAATTGATAAAAATATCATTATCTATCCATGAAAAACAACAAACTATACGAGGTAAGAATTATTGTTAATTTAAAATTGATATTGAAATTGAAAGGCATTAAAAGTTCATATAATATTCGAATAAAATAATTGATCAAGGGCAGTGGCGGAACCAGGAATGATCGGTAGGGGGGCCTAACTAGTTTCTCTCAAGATATCAGTTTTAGTTTCATGTTACACGATTAAATGATAAAAAAAATATTCAGCAATTATCAATTGTCATAATCTTTTACTTTTAAAATAAAATATTTAACAAAAATAAATATTAGATTAAGTAACAAAGCACCTATTTGATGAATCGTTCTTCATGTCTTGAAGTCAAAACAAAACATCAAAACAACCTACATAGAAAAAATTAAAGAAACAATCTTATAATGAATCCATATCTCACAATCATAATGATTTTAAATTTTTAATTAGAAAACGTACCACTAATTACTAATTTGAGATAGTTGAATTTTTCGAGTCTTCATGTTTTAAAAATGCTGCAAAATTCTTTCATCATGAATAGCAGCAAAAATCTCTCGCTCAATGTAGCAAACCATGTTGTCATTCATCCATTCATCGGCCATCTTATTGCGCAATTCGGTCTTAATGATTTTCATTGCTGAGAATGCCCTTTCAACTGTTGTTGTTGCCACAGGTAAGATCAAGGCCAACTCAATGAGGCGATATACCAATGGATAGCACAAATGTCTTTCGGTTTGAACCATTAGGATAGCAAAAGTTGCAAGATCATGACAAGCTGAAAATTCTGTACTATTTCTCACATCAGAAATGAATGTGCCGAGTTCACTTCTTAAAAATGTACAGTCAAAGGGTGAGAAGTCCACGGAATAAATACTAGCAAGTTCAAGAAGTTTGTCATGATCAAATTTAGAGAAAGAGTCCTTCAGATCAAGACAAGCAATACATTTCAACAAATTAGTAGAGTCTTCACTAAATCGTTCATTCAGCTCAAAAAGAAGAGAGTCAAGCACAACCAAGAAAATATCAACATGGTAGCGATGCGAATACTTTACCATTTGACCATCACGCCTTGAACGACCTCTTGCTGATATTTTATCATCCATATTGGGCACGGAAATTTCCATCTTCATACAAAAACCCTTAACTTCTTCCAATAGTTCATCATATCCATTGTCCCTCACATGTTGCAAATTTTGCTTTGTAACCACAATCAAATTAACTGCATGAACGATATTCTGATCTTTCCTTTGCAATGCATGTGATAACTCATTAGTTACAACCCAAAACTTTTAGCATTAGATGCATTATAAATGCAAATTCAAAGCTTTTCATTTTCTCTATCAAACCTACAGCTGTGGTTTTTTTGTGTCGGATTAGTTGCATCATCACTCACATTCTCCAATACCTTCAATACTGAGTCCCACATTGTAAAGAGGCGAACCAAAGTTGTGTGATGTGAACCCCACCGGGTATCACCTAGTCTTGCAAGACTAGTTTCTTGATATTTTCCTCTTCCTGTAAAAATATCACCACTCTCTAATTTCATCACAATCATGTCATGATGATCTTGAAGTAATTGATCCCTTCTTTTGCAAGAGGCACCTACAGTATTGACAATTAAAGTGGTATAGTTAAAGAAATCAGCTACAGATGAACTACACTTTGCAACAGCAACTACCACCAACTGCAACTGATGAGCAAAACAATGGATATAAAAGGCATAAGGATTTTCATTCAAAATTCGTCTTTGCAGTCCATTGAATTCTCCTCTCATGTTTGAGGCGCCATCATACCCCTGCCCTCGTAGTCTAGAGATGGATAAACCATGACGAGCAAACAAACCCTCTAATGCTACTTTTAATGAAGACGCAGTAGTATCAGAAACATGCTCAATACCAAGAAATCTCTCAATCACATGCCCAGTCTGGTTCACAAACCTACATAGCAACAACAATAAAGTTAAGAATATTACTAACAATAATAATAATTAAACTTGAAGTATTAATTACTAACCTCACAACCACAGCCATTTGCTCCTTTATCGATGCATCACGAGACTCATCAATAAGTACAGAAAACAACTTATCTCCAAGCTCATCAAGAATGACAAGTGAGGTCTCTTGTGCACAAGCCTTCACCATCTCTTTCTGTGTGAGCGGGGAAGTCATATGATTATTTCCAGGAGCATTTTCATAAAGCACTTTAGTAACTTCGGGATTTTTTCCTTTATACCAGCTTAGTAACTCCAAAAGGTTTCCTCTGTTGCTAGAACTAGAAGTCTCATTGTGTCCACGAAAAGCAAGAGCTTGCAATAAGAGAAATCTTGTAACATGTAAAATAGAAGTGAGGCGAACTTTATATGCAATCTCGACTTCCTTGCTATGTGAAGAGAACACGTGTGACACACTCTGTCTCTGATTTTTGAAATCTTGACAATGTCATCTTGTATTATTGTGGCAAGAATTTACTCCACCAACATGTTCCTTGAAGGCGTCCAATGCTTTCCTCCAATTGTCAAACCCTTGTCGTGTGAAGATTTCATATCCAAATTTATCACTCCTTACTGGTTGCTTAAAAAGATAACAATAAAAGCAATAGGCTGAATCGTTTTCTACACTATATTCTAACCAATCAAACTTCTTGAACCATGATTCTTGAAAACTCCTAAAATGATCTCCTTGTTGTTTACGAGGAAAAGTATGGCCAATTGGTTGAGTTGGACCATTCAACAAGTATGCTCTTCTAACTTGATCTCTAATTTCCTTGTCATACTCGTCAATTGGTTTGCGAAGTCCTGGATCGGCAATTATATCACTTGGACTCAACTCGACACGTGCTTTCTTTTGCGAACTACTTTCAGTTTCACTGCTTCTTGACGTAAGTTTGTAATACTTCTCCATTCCTACAATTTTAGAAAAAAAAAATGACAATGAATAAACAAGAATCGTACAATTCAATAGATAAAAATAAAATCATTAATGACATATGTAAGATTGTAAGTCATAAAAATAAATATGGGACTTTATTGTAGATCGGCAAGATTGATTTCAACCAAAGTACGGCTTAATCTTAATTTCAATCTTCAGTTCTCTCTCACAGATTTCAGTCAGTTCATTATATATTTTTCCAATGTATAGAGAAAAGGAAAATTATATATTTTGCTATTTGAGGTTTCAGTTTGAGAAATCTGTTAGGCATTAGCCATTAGGCAAGGTTGAAATTCAAGAACCTATTTCCTGCGCAGAACCAGAAAACCCACGGATCGGAGAGAGACGGAGTCGGAGACGCCTGTCGCTTTGGCGTGGCGCGGAGAGGAAGACAGAGTCTGGCGCGGAGAGACGGGAATCGAAAGAGACGGATCGCTCAATCGCGTGCCCTCGTCACCTCGTCGCGGAGCCCAGTCACCAGAGTGCCATCGCTTTTAGTATAGAAAAAAAAACGGGGAGAGTGAAAAGAAATAGAGGTGCCAAGGGCCCATAAACGATGTAGGGGGTGCCAGTCTTTTTTTTTATTAAAGGGCTCTGTATATTTTTCTGGACCAAGGGGGGGCCAGAGCCCAGGCTGGCCCAGGCCCTGGTTCCGCCCCTGATCAAGGGACTATGGTCATTTTGCATTAAAAAAAATTAAATGCATTATATATGCTAAAGTAACTAACAGGGGACAAAATTTAATTTCCTCAAATTGTATAATTCAGATAAATGGTTGTCAAAATTAAAAGTTTAAGGACCTAATTAAAGAATATTACCTCTTTTTAGAAATAAAGAAACTTATTCGGACTGGTTAGAAAATAAATAATAGAATTATTAATTTTTGTGAAGAAAAGGAATGGAACATTGAATTAGTTTTGTTGTTTGGAACACTAGTCGTTTTCATTAGAAAGAAAAAAAAAACAACTCTTTGGCTTAATTACATGTATCACTTGACTTTTTGCCAAAATAAGTATACATAAAAAAAATACTCAACATATATATAAATTTGAAAGTCTACTATATATATCCATGAAAGACGGTTTGCGACGTAAGAACAGATCATCATATATAACAAAATTAAATTGCACACCATAATTTTGTTATATAAGAAACTTGAACAATCAAACACTAAATATTTCTGCATTAATATTCATATATACGTTATGATTAATTTCCTAGCTAGGAAGCTACCTACTGGTAGCCTACCTATATTAATTCTCCAGCTAAGTATGATTAAAAAATTCCATCTCATCTGACATTTATTTACAATTTATTTATCAGTGAATTCATTGATAAATAAATTGGGTGACCAAATTAATAGCAAAACCTTAGCTGGGGGTTGAGATCTCAATGTAAATAGTGGTCCACACCCTAACATATATATATATATATATAATCGGCATCAGCGCTTGATTACAATTTTTTTTTAAGTGCACCTCTCTGTATTTTTCCTTTTCCTATTTAAATTTGTGAATCACGCATTTGTTATGGAGGAGGGCTCAAATGGCACATTGTTTGGTGTTCCAATCGTACTTTAATATTTTTATTTTCAGTTTCAAAGTTCAAACATACGATCCGAACCACTCAACATGATATCCACGTTAAAATATAATTGGATACCAAATTTTATATTTTTTGGAATTTTTATACTATTTTTTAAGATATGTACAAAATCATTGTTTTTAGATGGTCCACAATTTCCTGAAAAATAGTGATTTTGTACCTATCTTAAAAAATAGTAAAATTTTTCCAAAAAATATAAAATGTGGTCTCCAATCATATTTTAACGTGGATATCATGTTGAGCGGTTCGGATCGTCTGTTTGAACTTTGAAATTGAAGATAAAAATGTTGGGGTACGATTGAGGCAGGAAGCAATAGGGCATTTGAGCCCTCCTCTTAACGCTTTTTGGAAAATTATCCCAATATTATCAGCCAATTAATTTAAGTAACTGCAACAAAAATTATTGTTAAGGGCCATATATTTTCTATGTTGAAACTTTACTCTAATCAATATAAAATATAAATATCGATGACAAAAATGTCTGACTAATTAATTGTAATTCAATTTTATGTGTTAACAAAATGTCTTTAAATAAACATTTGCATTGTTGTTAAATTAATTCGGAAAATGAAATAGATCGCCTGAAGTACTAATTAAGAAGAACAACGTACTGTACGCGCGCAGTTACTATAAGTCTATAACTAGAACGACAAATTAATAATAATGCATATATGCAGCATGCACATATATACATACATAGCTTGGGTCTTGCATGGGATGGTACAATAACACAGATTCGTGTTTAATTCAGACTTCATTCGTGCATGCAAATTCCTCATTGCTTTTTAATAATAATAATAAATACTCTGATACTATTTGTTTACTTGGCATCGACAAAGAGTACGTAGATCCTTAATTTATTGGACAAATTAAAGAATCATATATATATATAGATAGATAGATAGATAGATGTTCTATGCTTCTTAATTTCTCCATTTTTTCGAGTCATATTATCCAACATCCAACCAAAAAGTTAAAAACAAATTATTAGAAGGAATATTATTATATTAATTTCTGTTGCTCCAGATTAATTTAATAAGCAACATGTTTAAGCAATATTAAATATTTAAATACATGCATGCATGATATGATATTTTGTCTGAGCATAAGAATTCTGACGATAACATATATATAAATAGCCAGGTTCAGTATAAAAATATTATATTTTTAGTTCATCATTAATTTCTCTTATTTAATTATTTTAAATCCTATATATATATATATCCTATCCGGCCCATTTTTAATCAAAATGAATGAAGTTTGTACTTAATGAATCAGATAAAACTAGAAGGGTTGAGGACTTGTAAGGCAATATATATATAGGACAGTGCTACGCGTAGCATAGAGGCCTCCGTGCTACGGCTTAATTTTTGAGTTTTCAAAATTCTAACGGTCAATCGAACCGTTCAACATGATCTCCATATGAATATGTACTTGCAAACCAAATTTTACATTTTTTAGAATTTTTTTACTATTTATTAAGCCACTTTGAAAAAACACTAATTTGTACACAACAGTAAACTTTTCTGGACCATTGGATCAACGATTTTCAAAGTGGCTTAATAAATAGTAAAAAAGCCTCTATGCTACACGTAGCATATTAGCAAAATCCTATATATATATATATATATAATAGTGAAATTAAGCAGAATTAATTAAAAGAAACCATGATGATTAGCATATGGCTTAGCCAAGATCAGATCTGAAACCATGAATCCAAGGTGGCGCATGGCTGGCAATGGCAGGTGGTCAGAGACGCACGAGTGGTTGTGTAATGTGTACCTCTACTAATTCTCTCCTTGTATATATATATATATGTCGATCGTTAGAGGCATAATTAAAAAAATATGGCATTATTTAATTTTCTGATGACTTTCATGGCTCCACAGCTGGCGTAGCTATTCAAACTTTGCGTGTTTAGACCTCTATCCATATATACTCCATATATAGCCATGCATATTATATATACAAGAAAGACGAGGGAGTACTCAGAAATAACGCTACTGAACAAATCCAAAAGCCCAATTTCAGTTTTGTTTTGGCCCAAAATGCTTTTACTTTTAGTGCAATGGAAGATTTCAGTTTCTAATTAATATAACAAACACAGCCACAGTTGATTGTTGCTCTAATGCTCTAATGCTCTTGCTCCTATTCCTATATATATATTTTTTGTCCCATATTTGAAGCAGTGGGTGGTAATAGGGCTGCAAACGAACCGAACCGAATCGAACTTATCCTCAGTTTGAGTTTGGTTTGAATTAATTTCGAACTAACTCAATTTCGAATCAAATTTTTTACGAACTCAATTTCAAACTTTTACGAACTTTGTTACGACTTACGAGTTATGACTTATGGCTGGACCATAGTTCGAAATTACAACACTTCAATAAAAACTCAGGCATTCTGAATTCTAATTACACAGTACACCAAAGTTTATATCAAAGTTCATTACAAATACCAAAATTTATATCAAACACCAAAGTTTAATACAAATCAATCAAAGTTCAGTACAATCACAGAATCCAAAGTTTTTCAAATAGCCAACAGAAGCAGCATCACCAAAGTTTTCAAATATCCAAAGTATTCAAAGTACAATTTAAATATCAATAGAAGTACAGAACAATCACCAAAGTCTTAGAATTATTACAAACCCAAATATTATCCTAAATAAAACATTAAGGAAATTAACGGTTCACGTTTGAATTAATTTCGAACTAAGTTTGGTTTGCGAACCTATTTCGAACGAACTAGGTCCAGTTTGAGTTTGGTTTGAATTAATTTTGAACAAACTCAATTTCGAATCGAATTTTTTACAAACTTTTTCGAATCAAACTCGAATCGAATTACGAACTACGAATTTCTTTTGCAGCCCTAGGTGGTTTCATACTCAGCAAAACAGCTAGCACCAAAACAAACAAAAGTGAGAAAATGCCAAAATGTAACTCTTTTCTTGGTTTCATACCCATATACATATACATATATATATGTGTGTGTTACAAAAAGTAAGGCAACAGTTGGTTCATGCCACATGACATGTTGCACCTGACCAAGCAAAACAAGGCAAGTGTGAATTTTGAATTTCTACTTCACTTTTCTAGGTAACAATTAAAGTCAGTTTTTAATCACCCTGCGTGCGTAGCTATTCACATTTCACCAGCTTTTGCCTCCTCGATTCCAATGAACAGCACACAATCCCGACCATCCCAAATACTAAATCACATTATAACAAAACAACACAGAAAGGTGTCAACCAATGCTATCTATTCCAATTTTAAGATTCCCCCACGAATGCTATCTATTAATTATACTAATTTATCTTTTCTGAAAAACAAAATTGAAAATTACCAATTACTCTAATATATATTTTATTATAGTTGATATTAATTGGGTAGATTGTGCTAGAAATTAGTTTAGCTTATAAATCACAAAATAAATAAAATTAAATGGACTTTAAAAGATTAAGGAGTGGTTTGGATTCACAAAGGTTGAGACCAGATACTTTTTTTAGATTTCCAACTCTGGTTAACTAATAAACTGTCAACTAAGACGAGAATTAATTTATTTAATATAAGACTGAGGGTATGGTACTTTGCATAGCGCAAATTGGTTCCTATTATGGATCAATATCTCTGTTTTTAAAGTGCATAGCGCAAATTGGTTCTTATTATGGATCAATATCTCTGTTTTTAAAGTCCAACAGTCAATCTGAATTGATTCGTTGAACATGATCTTCATATGAAAATGTACTTCAAGACTATGTTTTACATTTTTTATTAATTTGCTTAATATTTTTTTGATAGGTAGAAAATCACTATTTTTGAATGGTCTAGAATTTTTAGATCAAGTAATTTTGTACCTATCTAAAAAAATAGTATATTTTTTTTGTAAAAAAAATATAAAATTTGATCTATAAGTACATTTTTATATGGAGATCATGTTAAACGGTTTAGATCGACTGTTTGAACTTTGAAAATAAATATATCGATCTATAGTATGAAAAAATTCGCGCTATGCATAGTACCATAACCTGACTCTTAATATAATACTCATCGATCTTAGCGGGTTGGGTTTTGAGATGGGCATGCAATTGGATTGAGGTTTGTGTTAAATTGTAAAAAAAGGGAAAAGAGGTGGAAAGTTGGAGATGCACGTGAGGTGTTACCGTTTACAAGGCAATGAAAGCATGCAAGTGGTTATTTTAATTTGGTTAGGATTTTGAACTTTGAAGGCATAGTGGCATGATAGTGAGCCCAATCCATTATTAGCTGTGAATATAATTAAGTGTTGCTAATGCTGCCTCGCCCAAGGACCGAAGATCAAATTTCAATCCGAATATATATATATTCCCAAAACTATTCCAGCTGTTCATGTTCACAAACGAATTAACTAATTAAGATTTTAAAGTTTCACAACATTTTCCATTCAACCCTGTAAAATATCTCAACTATAAATAGCACGTCTCCGGGGACGATTTGACGAATTGAAGATTCACATTTATCATATGTTTAGATGAAATTAGAATAGCTAGAATAGCAAAAAAGTTGGTGTTAGACTATATTTAGAATAGGTTATTTTACGTTTAGTTAGAATAGCTAGTGGCAAATTAAGGACAACATCTTCTGTGTAGGATCGAGGTTGTGGTTTCAAAAATTCAGATGAAAAGTTTCTTTATAGACAATTAAATGGATGTTAGAAGACAATATTTCTATCTTTCTATCTTAAAATTAGAAAAACACAATAACATTACTATCTAATCTAATGTAAGGTCAGATGTGCAAATATAATGTATGTTTATTTGGTGTGCGTAATTAAAAAAAAAAAAGGTAGGGGGGTTCAAGGGCAACAATATCTCGAAGCATGCAGCAATTGTATGGATTGAAAGTGATTAGCGAATTGATGATGATGATGATGATGATGATGGTTATTAGCAGCGTTGCTTGTCAAGCATATGGGTTCACACGTGATATTGTACGGTGCACTTCGATCGATTTCCTACTTTGACGATCTGTTTTCAGAAATTTTTATTTTTAGAAATTATATAAAATTAAGAGTGAGGTTACGATACTATGCAAAGTGTACATATTTGTATCTTTATTTTCAAAGTTCAAATAGTCGATCTGAATTATTCAACATGATCTTCATATGAATATGTGTTTGGTGGCCAAATTTTGTATTTTTTATAATTTTTTATATTTTTATAATAGATAGGTAAAAATTTACTTGATCTAACGAAATTGGACTATATATCCAAAAAGAGTGATTTTCTAACTATCCAAAAATAATAAAAAAAATATAAAATTTGGCCTCTAAATACATTTTCATATGGCTATCATATTAAGCAATTAGGACCGACCGTTTGAACTTTTAAAATAAAGATACGGACCGATATGCATAAAGTGATTACCAAAAGAAATACTTTATGTATCATTAATCGATTACCAAATTATATTATCTAAACTAAGTATTTATATATTTTTTTAATAACTGTACTATTAGTCGGTACTGTATATGTTACAAAAAAAAAGTTGTTTGAATATGCTTATTTATACATCCCTTTTCTTGAGAAAAATCAACGTTTCATGCATGTGTGCTATAAGAAAAAAAAAACAAATAGAGTTTTATGAGTGCACATTACATTGAATGTATAGGCAAACTTAGATGGATGTATAGGCAATTGTACCAACTTAATTACAAGCTAATTAGAAAGTTTAGGTTATGCATAAATAAATTATAAAGGTATAGAAGTGGATGGCCTTGTCTCAAGGGCAAGGGCAAGGGCCATCTCCATCTCACTACATTGCAGTTTTGGGAAACATATAGGTATGGGTTTAGTGTTTCTATGTCTCAAGTGGCTATACTTTATTTAATCAACTCCTTATATAAGCGCCCCTAGCTTTTTATTCTAATTCAAACCAACCTTGCAAACAAAACCAAAGACAAGTACAAGTCTCGTCCCTAGCTAGCTTATCATTTCTCTCCTCTTGTGTTGTGTCTGAAGAAGGAAAAAAAGAACTCATTTGAAGATGAAGCTACAAAACCAAGTGAAAAGCAGAGGAGGATTCAGCAAAACAGTTAGAGAGCAGAAAGCCAAGCTCTATATCATTCGCCAGTGCGTCGTCATGCTTTTATGCTGGCACGACTAATCGACAAATTAATTTCACATTTTTTTTGTTTCTTTTTGCTATCAAATATTGGTAGGTTTTACAATTTTGTTTATGTTTAGTTTAGGTTGATTCTTTGTGTATAAGATGATCCATAGATGATGTTAGCACTAATTCCCCCCTTTGAGAATGCTTTTTTTGTACAAGGGCTTTTGCCCAATATTCTTTGGTTACATGGAAATAATATATATATTAAAGTCTTTATATTTTGTCTCTTCTATTCTTCTATAGTTATATGATTTATTAATGAAGTTAGTTACCACTTACCAGCATCCTTTGAATTGTTGATGAGTTACTATAATTGCAAAATTCATGATCTGATCAATTAAGCCAAGTTCTCAAGAGTGACACTGATATAAAATCACATCAGTCAAATTCATAAACTGGTTTACTTATTGCAAATATCATGTTGCGATTTGTGCAGCAGTTGAGGTACAAAGACAACGAAAAGGTGAAAAAGAGAAAACAACTTAAACTTGCTATGAATTTTGCAATGCTGCAATGAAACTTAATTTGTATTTTCAGGAAATAATGTTAAATCTGGATGGTTTTGGTTTACATGCTTTACTTTTACTAATGTGAGGTCAGCAGTAGGGTATGCTTGATCAATGCTAGGTTGGAGATAGGCTAAACAAATAAAACAAGTACACTGGTCACATGACATTGTACCTAGAGCACATGACTTTTTTAGTTCTAGTACAATATAAATTATTTTTTTATTTGCTACATAAATATAATAAGTAAAAACAATTTGTAATATGTTTTCCAGTGTATTATTGTCATTTTCTAGTTTTATACTATACTATAATACTGTTAAGTTAGACAACAAATTTTCGAGTTGTGAAGTGTCCCCTTTCCTAGAAATGGGCTCAGTTAATAAAACAGCTTATGGATAACCTAGAATAGTTTTTTTTCATTTTTTTGGGCCACCTATCCATGGCCTTCTGATTCCTTCTCTTTTTCATTTTTTTTCTTTTTCTTTTTGCTTGTTAGTTTCATGCATTACAGATAAAAACAAGGTAGGAATAGAAAAATCGCTATGCAACATCAAAGTATGGCTACACTGATCACAAACAACATCAAATAAGCACTGCAACAAATATTACACAATAAAAAGAGAAGAAAATAATTTTACACAAAGCACTTGGATATTCTCATATTCACACGCGCACACGTTAAAAGCGTTTTGAGAACCGGCTTGATCTAGATTTGATCTTCTCCATTGGTTGTTTCCATATTATATCATCCAGCTTACTACAGAAATTCTTGTTGAACTGTAATTACAGAGAATTAGAAAAAGAAAAACACAATTAGTAAATTACAATATTTTTTTTTTTTTTTGCTTTTCGTACTGATAACACCAAATTTATAGAAGTAATTTGAAGTACCTTGAGATACTCAGAAGCATCTCCCGCAGCCTTTTGCATTTCCACCATATAAAATGTTGGCGCAACTTCAAATATCTACCAAGTCATTTCTTTTAAATTTATATTGAATCAGCAGGGATTGGAAAATAATCAGAAAGTATAAATAGTGGCAACTCACTTCCAGCATTATAGAGAGGTGTGCAGTTCTATTTGCTGTTAGACCTTCAACGCGCATCTGAAAATTGCCTTATATTATAACCAAAAAACCAAGAAAGCAAAAGAAAAGTTCAAAAATTGTGCAACTGTATAGTAGTTTACCGAGCCCACAGTATACTGCAACCAATCATATATGTTCAATTTCATACTCTTGTAATTTTTTTTTTTATTTCTATTGGGGTCCTATAAATTAAATGAAACTGCAATCCCTTCATACTCTTGTAGTTCACCTTATAGTTGCGAATATGTGTTTTAAAACCCATGGATTGTGCAACAACTTCCATGCTTGACAAAATGACCCTCGCTGGTTTACTTGATACGAATCGAGCCGGCTGTTTTGAAACGTTCTATAAACAAAAAATTAGTCCCAGATACAAAAAGCAAATCAGATACATTGTAAGACATACAAGAATAACACACAGTAAATGAATGAAGTGAAGATCAAATTTTTTTAAAATGATATTCATATAATTTTCAAGTTTTCTGATTGAAGCAAAACATATACATGGTAAGTCAGTAGAGCATATAAATTTAAACTTACCTGTCTTCGATCAAACAATGAGGAAAGATCAAGACCTTGAGCAAGCATTATTAGGTCAAATGCATTAAGATTAAGTGGGCCCTCCTCATCATTTCTGGGTCGCTCAACTGCTTCCTGAAAACCCAAAACTACAATTTAGTCCCAAACAGCCTGATACCAAGACCAATATAGCTTTGATTTGTTATCATTTTTTTTTTGAAATGTTTCCTTTTACCGAATTTTTCATAACTCAATATGCATATCCATGATGAGACTTACATTGGCACTCTAATTCTTCTCCAGTGAAAAGAGGGGAAAAAAAAAAGTCAAATACCTCAGGATATTCAAATATAGAAAACACTTCATCGAGATTCACATCCTCATTTTCAACCTCACTAGCAGGAATGTAATTCTTCAAAAACCACTCATCAGCTTTTATGTCTTCTATTCTTATTCTCTACAAAAAAATTCGAGAATTACTTGTTAAAACTGTAAAACAACAAGTAAAATAACAAAGGTACAACAAAGTGATGTAGCACTTACAGAATCAGGATTAGGGTCCAAAATTCTTCTTATGAGAGATTTTGCACCATTAGAAAACCAACGAGGGAATGAATATTCGGCTCTTCCTATCTGCATAACATTATATAAAGAAACAATGCTTATGTTTGGAAGACATCCTTTTCTTCATGTGGTAAATTAAACTATATTTTATTGTACAGACAAACTGACAAACAAGACCCCAGGCCTAGAGTTTCCAACAACTAGATCATACAACTACATAATAATATACATCTCTTACTTTTATTAAATGAGATAATTATGCCCCAACTTCTACTATTTTTTCTTTCTCTATGCCTAAATTGAACTACCTATTGGATATTGTTGAGTTGTATTAACTTAAGAGGCAAGTTAAAATGGGTTTATTTGATAAACAGAAAAATGTTGGGTCTTACAAACATAATGTTAAAGTGTTGGTACAAATTGTTGCAGATCATATTTTTTTTTTAACTCCTGCTTTTCAGTACCTTGTCATAAAGAGTAGTCAAATCAACCTCGTCAAAAGGGAGATAACCCGCCATTAAAACATATAGGATTACACCACACGACCATATATCAGCAAGTGCACCATTATAGCCCTTGTGGCTAATAACCTAACTTTGCAATGCACATTTGTCAGAAATCTCAGATTACTATAAAGAAAAATGCTGAATGTGCTTCTTTCCATTATTACCTCAGGTGCGACATAATTTGGAGTACCACATGTAGTTCTAAGGACGTTAACTCCCTGCAAAAAATAATGAAAAGAAAAAACTAAAGATATGGTAGTTATTAATCCAATGTTAAAGAAATCATATGATCTAAGATCAGTAAATATACCGGATCTGGCAATGCACTAAGTCCAAAGTCTGAAATTTTCAAATTTCCTTGGGAGTCGAGAAGAAGGTTCTCTGGCTGTAGGCATAGGCACACACACAAACCAAAAAAGATCAATTATACAAGTTTTTAATGGAATTTTTGCCATTTGTAGGGTTTCATTTATAAGAAAATTTATAAAACCTTTAGGTCGCGATGGTACACTCCTTTGTTATGGCAAAAATCAACTCCATCTATTAACTGCTGGAAATATTTGCGCGAGTCATTTTCACTGAGTTTACCGTGCCGCATCTATCTCAGAAATAAATACAAGTAATTAGCTATATTACAAATGAAATATGAAGATAGCTGATAGGGAAAGGAGCTCACAATTTTATCGAATAATTCACCGCCAGTGATAAATTCCAGGATTATGTAAATCTTTGTCCGACTGGCAAGAACCTGCAGTTACAATTTCACAACTCATGAAGAATGTGAGCGTAACTATGCAATAATAGAAATGAAATACTATAGTCTATAATTACATGCCTCATGTAGGCGGACAACATGTGGATGCCTAACAAGCTTCATTATGGAAATCTCTCTTTTTATCTGAAAAGAATAAGTACATACAGCATATAAGAGCAAAATCCATTGTGGAAATATCTCTCTTTATCTGCAATAACAAAGAATATAAATATAGAAATAAAGAGTAAAATAAAATTAAAATATGACACAGACCACAATTTGGCACTGATTTAAACTGGTACACTTTACAGGCTTACAGCTGATACCTAATCTACTGGTAAATTAGCATTTAATGCACACTATGGTATGGATGTAATTTACTGGTAAATGATTCTATTAAATTGCAAAGTAATATTTGGATGTAATTTACTGGTAAATGATTCAGTAAAGTAGTGGTGCCATAGAGATTGAGTTGCAATGTTAGCAGGAAATGCAAAGAAAACCTGATCAACCATGCGATGCTTGATAATAGTAGCACGATCTAGAACCTTCATGGCGACGCTCTCTCCTGTTTCTGTATTTTGGGCGAATTTGACCTTGGCGAATGTTCCTTCGCCGATGGTTCTCCCCACCTCGTACTTGCCTACCTTTCGAACTCGAACCACACCCATTTCAATTTCAAGCTCCTCAGTTCAAAAAGGTTGTCGCTCAGTTTCTCTCTCTCTCAGTCTCTATACAGAGTGGTCGGAGAAAAGCAATTGATATATTGAGAAATTGAAAAAGGTAAAGACTGGAATTATGCATATTTATATTTATAATAATAATGGAGGTTTGGGAAAGGCAAAAAGCAGAGATTGCTTGTGGACTAGAAATTCTTTCCTCTTTTTTTTATAAACAATAATGCGTTTTATGTAGTTTTGTATTATTGATGATCCATATTTTGTATAAACAATTTATAATCAATTTCAATAAAATATATCTGGAGATCTAATTTTATATATATTTTTATTTTTTTTACTATTTTTTAAGTAGAAAATCACCTGATTTAAAAATTATGAATCATCCGAAAAATGTGATTTTCTATCTATTTAAAAAAAATGAGTAAAATGATTTTAAAGAAATGTCAAATTTGATTTGTAAGTACATTGTCGTAGGGAAATCATTTTGAACGATTGAGATCGATTGTTTGTACATTAAAAACATAATTATGAATTCATAGTAGGACCAATCTGTAAATACCATAGCTCACTCAAATATAACGAGATTTCACAAATGCAAGGGAAATATTGAAGGAAATATAATATATTTTGAATTAGAGAAGGGATATATTCACCACCAACGAAGTCAAATTAATAAAAAAAAAAAAAGTATATATTCTCATTATTTTTTATTATTTAGGTAGATTGTCTAATTAATGATCTGGTGGAACTTGAGAATTGTGTCGTTGCTGAATAAGGATTTTTTTTTTTAAATAGTATTTCTTTAAATTATTTCAACGGAACAAGCCTTGGTGGGGCGGAAGTTAGAAAACTAGCCTCCACCGATCCTACGGACCGGTGTAGCAAGAAAAACACAACCCACACCGATCCTAGGGATCGGTGGAGCCCGTTTTGCACCAGCCACACCATACTACACGGAAGACTACACCAAATACCCCTGCACCGATCCTGTGGATCGGTGGAGCTTCAAAAATGCCTCCACCGGTCCTGTGGATCGGTGTAGGTTTAGGGTTTATCACTTTGAGATTGAGATGACAAATAAGAGAACACCTTTGAGTAATGCATTTAATGATTTTATCCGATTTTATATATCTCATGCATGGACTATGGTGTTGTCCAATCGGATAAATCCAAATTTAATGCTTGAAAATGAAAAAGGCATCACGGGTCTAGCTTCTTTATTTTATATAATATTGTGCATGCTAGATGAAGGAGAGGAAAGGGAGAGACAGAGATGGAGCGGGTTTCAAATTTGGAAATTAAGGCTCCACCGGTCCTAGGAATCGGTGTAGGTATAGATGAGGGATTTTCTGTGGCAAGGGTATCGGCTAGTGCAAAACAGGCTCTACCGGTTGCTAGGACCGGTGTAGATTGGGTTTTTTTTGCTCCACCGATTCTAGGGATCGGTGTAGGCCAGTTTTCGAAATTCAACCCAACAAAGACTTGTTCCGTTGAAATAATTTAACGTAATTCTATTTAAAAAAAAATCCTGAATAAGTATATCGGTAAACGAAATAATTAATTCTGAAACTGTTAAATGGATGGTTAATTTCAAGCTTCATGACTTGTGGACCAGAACTTAAGAAGTCTGCTTCTCCACGAAAAATAAAAAAAATAATAGATAGTGTGTTTTGGGCTTTTGGCGATTGAATGAAAATGAATTATGAATAGATGATTATAGATAGCTAGCTAACAAGTAACAACCACCCACTTCCACTTGGCTTCAATCTTTTCAATTTTAATTATGACGTTGTCACAGTGGTCTGTAGTGCACTATGCTAGAGCATAACTGTCTGACATTTTTATTAATATCCAAAGTTAATTACAAATTAATTATTATACCCACGATTTTCGAGTTTCGCCAAAAATGTCCAAACCAGCCATAAAATGAAATCTAACACTATGAAGAGCAAAATGATGAAATCTAACACTGAAAATTTGAATTTTTTGTTTAAATTATTTGTTAGATTATTTTATTATTATTTATAATTAGGATATTTATACTAAAATACACTAGATTACTTGAAATTATGTTGAATTACACTATATTACAATAAATTATGTTGAATTACACTAAATTACGTTAAAATTACGCTAAATTACAATAACTTCGCTAATTATGCTGAAATACGGTAAATTACGCTAAACTACGCAAAATTACGCTAAAGTAGACCGATTTTGTGTCATCTTTCATGAATCATAAAAAATAGTAAAAAAATTCGAAAAATAGTAAAAATTGGTATTCTACAAGTTCATTATGTAACTAATTTACTAAGCTACTTAGATTGAATAATAGAAATAAAAATCTTAATCGGAAACTTCAACTCAAGTTTTGAGGCTCTTTCCTTAGTTTTTTGGCAATTCTGAATTTTGAAATCCGACGTAGCGGGCACGGACGCATGCGTCTTTTCGCAAGCTTTCCGAAAAGTGGTCATTTGCTGAAATCGGACACTCGAGCGCCGTTTTATGACCGTTTGAAGTTTCGTCGTCGTTTTTCGCCTTTTCAGTGAAGATATCGTCCCTATTCATATGTAATTTAGCGTAATTTACCGTATTTTAGCGTAATGTAATGTAATTTAGTGTAATTTAACTTAATATAGTGTAATTCAATATAATTTCAAGTAATTTAGCGTATTTTACTATAAATATGCTAATTATATATCAAAAGAAGTAATCTAACAAATAATTTAAATAAAAAATTCAAATTTTCAGTGTTAGATTTTATTATCTTGCTCTTCATAATGTCTCTAAAAGAAGAAAAAAAAAAAAAGGAAATCGGCCAGTTTCTGGGAGAGAAAACCGGTCATTTTATGGCCGGTTTGGACATTTTTGGCGAAAGTCGGGAATCATGGGTATAATAATTAATTTCTAATTAACTTTGGATATTATTAAAAATGTCGGCACAACTGTCATATAATTTTTCAAAAGCATGTCCGGTGGCGGTGGCGGCGGCGGTGGTGGTGAGAGAATTTTGCTAAGTAACTCTTACAGAAAGCCAGTTATACATCCGTGGGAAATCTTTTATTGCACTAATATCCGTTTAAAACCGATAATTATCCGTATCTGCTTTTAAAACCGAAATCGTATCCGTATCATATCCTTATCTGCATCCGTATCCGCAAACTATCCGTATCCGACTATTCAAATCCGCAAAAATTCAAATATGGATACGGATCCGGACGGATATTATCCGATCCATTTGCACCCTTACCGGACAACCTTAATTTACCCTTTAATTGACAAAATTAAATAAAATATTTCTCATCTTATTACTATAATACTTTTAACTCTACCGCAGAGTTAAATTTTTTTGGATGAGGTTTGTAAAAAATGCATGAGACCTGCGTACCGACTAGTTTGGTACCAGGGTCAATTACATTTTATCTCCTTCAAATACGTTAGAGGTCTTTTCGCTCTGTCTTTAGGAGGGCTGTTTGTAGTCAGTAAATCTTCCCTGGTACCGAGCGGTACAGGATAGGATGGGTATTGATGTAATGACGTTTAATTAAGTAATCTATATCATTCCTATGAGAACGGAGTAGGTCCGATGTCCATCGGACCTACTTTTAGGTTCAACGAGCATGATGACCGTCCAATCTAATTTAAGATTTGTGCGCACGAAAATTGAAACAGACACGCACAAACTTTTTAATCGGACACACAGGAGCTGCATAAATCCTAAAAATTTGAAATTTCTAAGGTATCTCAATAGATTAAAACTTATTAAATTCTCTTATTTCGTAGAGCACCTAAATTTTATTCTCATTTTTTTTTTACATATTGTGTAGTGTTTGCTAGAGAAAGTCACAAAGCACTTCAATGATTTTGTTGGCAAAATTCTTGAGTTCAAATGTCCAAGCAGTACTGATGTATGGCATGTTGGGCTTATCGGGTCAGGTGACAAACTTGTACTTCAACCCGGCTGGAGTGATTTTGCTAGTTCTAATAATGTATCACAGAATAATCTTTTGCTTTTCAAATTGGTGGGCGGGTGCACATTTGAAGTGCGGATCTTCGACCCATTTGGGAGGGAAAAAGGCGGCGATTTTGAAGGAGAAGCGGATGAAGACAAAGTTCAAGAAGGCACTAAAATAGTACAAGGGAGAAATGGTACAAGTGCAAACCCTCATCCAAGAAAGAGATCGCGAATTCGCCAAAATAGTAATTCCCCTCCTTTGAAGAAGTGGCTTAAAAAGAGCGATTATGCATGTGTTCCACGATGTTGGAAAGTGATGAGCATCGAACAAAAGACAAGAGCTGACCGTTTGGCATTTCAAATTCAAGCCGGAAATCCAGCTTTTCTACATCTTATAAAGCAATCCAAAAGGCCTTCCACAGTAAGTTCAATTTTTTTTTTTTTTGTATGCCAGTCCATTTTTTATACTGGCAACATGGTGCAAACAATATTGATAAAATAAATTGGTCATGAAAATATATATAATTTTCATAGATTTTCAAACTTGAGATTTGATTACCAACCATGAATTACAATATTTGGCAGTAGTAGTAGTACTTTAGATAACAAATTAATTATAACATAATTCTCTTTTGTGGTGTTATTTTAAATCAGGTCATACCAAAAGAATTCTCAGCTAAGCATCTCCAGAAGAGAAACCAAACATTTATACTCCGTCTGATTGAGAAGGAAAACAGTTGGCCTCTGAAGTATTACTTCAGGAGAGACTTTACTAATACTATTGAAGGCAAACCCTTTAACAAGTTCATTGAAGAAAATCACCTCAAGGAAAGAGATGTCTGCGTGTTTGAACTCGTTACAACTGCTGATCAAATTTCGTTTATTGTTCGTGTTTCTCGAGCAATTTGAGATTGAGTTATGATTATTGTACGATTTAACCTTTATCGTTCTGAAACTGTAAGATGGATGATTAATTAATTTTTTAATTGGACAAATTTGATATATGTTATCAATGTTATTTTTTGTACCTCTTTTGTATGTCAATTTTTTAATTGGACTAATCCGTCAACTTAATTTGGAAAATAGAAAAGCTTATCATATATATCGCCATGTACCATCAATAAATATTTGGGATCGACTAACAGTCCCCCCATTCAGTCCCATAAACGTCCCCCTAACGGTCAAAGTACAACTGTCAGTCCCCCATTCAACTAACAGTAATTCACGCCAAAAATAGAAAATATGAATACTTAAAGATATCAAGTATTCATATATAATTCATCAAGTATTCATACCTAAGATATGAAGTATTAATTCACATACAAACTGGGGACCATTACTCTTCGGGGGCAGTAACTGTCAGACTGCATTAAGGACCACAACAAAAAAGTCACGTGGATCACACCACCAGTCCCCCATTCATTGATTAAATTAATTCACATACAAAATGGAAAGTATTCATACCTAAGATATCAAGTATTCATACCTAAGACCTCAAGTATTCATACCTAAGATATCAAGTATTTAAACAAAAACTGGACACAATACCTACCCATTTTTTACATGTTTTTTAATGTGGTTTTTTTTTCTCCGTTCAATCTAACCAATTTTTGGGACGATCTATGAGGAATTTTGCAAATCTAAAACCACGAACGTGTTCTACACAATTTTTTTTTTCAAATGAGATCCATGATGACATACTTTTACACGTTTTTCAAGGTATCAAATATTCAAATATGGAAAGTATTCATACAAAATGAAAAGTATTCATACCTAAGATATCAAATATTTATATATAATTCATCAAGTATTCATACTTAAGATATCAAGTATTTAAAGAAAAAAATTGGACTCAAATATGAAAAATATTCATACAAAATGGAAAGTATTCATACCTAATTTATCAAATATTCTTATATAATTCATCAAGTATTCATACTTATGATATCAAGTATTTAAAGAAAAAAAACTGGACTCATGTTTTACACGTTTTACACGTTTTTCAAGGTAATTTAATGATTGACAAAATTAGTTAGAATTGGGGGGGACGTTTAGGGGACTGGAGTTGGGGGGACAACATCTTTACTCTAAATATTTTATTTTGAGGAGGGTTCCAATGCCTCCATTTTTCATGCCTCCACCATGCCTCCATTTTTAAAACTTTAATAACTCAAAATTTAAAACTTAAAAGTCAAAATAAAACCGTTGGATATAATCTACATCATTTTATCTATGTGCTCGTAAAAAATTATCACATTTTGATTTTGTTTTTATGTGAATCAATAAGTTGAAAAATCAACGTTTAGAAATTATCCACATTAGTGCGTTTTTACAAGCTCTTGATGACAACCAAAACAAAATTGAAATGTCATAATTTTTTACTCGTGCATAGATAAAATGATTTAGATCATATCCAACGGTTTTATTTTGATTTTTAAGTTTTAAATTTTGAGTTATTAAAGTTTTTAAAAATGAAGGCACGGTGGAGGCATGAAAAATTAAGGCATTTGAACCGAAATTTTTATTAATAGAAATAATAATAAATTAATGTCGATATAGAAGAACGAATTCGTCCGAATTTTAAATCTAACAAAGACGTTATTTTCGGTAACGTCCCAGGGGACGTTACCAACGATAACGGCCCGATTAACAAAAGTCCCTTCGATTAGCGCAGCTGCAGAACGTGGCCGTCGGCAAGGATAACGGCCTGCGAAAAAATATAATAATTTGAGGCCGTTCTCAAAGATAACGGCCCTGAAAAAAAAAAAAATTAAGGACGTCGCCAAGGATAACGGCCCCATATTTTTTTTTTCAAATGCCCAAGTACCGAGCTCTCTGTCTCTGTCCGTGACGCGAGGGGAAAAAAAAACAAAGAGAGACGCGGCGGGGCGGTAAGAAAGAGCAAAACACCGACCGAAGCGGAAAAAAAAAAAAACACCTGGCCGTCGTCCTCGATAACGTCCAGGACCTTTCCTTCCCTCTGCCCCACCGCTGCCCTCCTCCCCTCCTCCGCTGATCTCTTCTCTGGAAAGGTAATTTTTTTTTTTTCAATATTTTATAACTTTCTAAATTAACAATAATTTAAGGTTGAATTTGTTGTGAAGATTATTGTTAGGTTTAATTATGTGAAATTGTATTCGATTAGATTTAATTTTGTTAATTAGGTTATTGTTATTGTTAATTAGGTGTAATTAGGGTATTGTTAGGTTTAATTTTGTAAATTAACATGCAATTTGGTTTTATTTTGTTAATTAGATTATTGTTATTGTTATTATTAATTAGGTGTAATTAGGTTAATTTTGTTAAATTAGCATTCAATTTGGTTTAATTTTGTTAAATTGCATCCGATTGGGTTTAATTTTGAAAAGTTAGATTGTTTTAATTTTAAGGTTAAAATGTTATGCATGCAGGATGTCAAGCAGTTGTGGTCCGAGTAATACTCCACCAGAGAAATTTAGCAACTTATTATGGATGCCGCATGCACAGCATAAGGTCGCACTGTTATCTGACAATGTAAGTTACTCAATGAATCATCTCATATCCAAAATTCACATGTTTTTGAATAAAGAGATATAAATGTTTGAATTACGAGTTTTGATTTTAATCAAATTGTATAACAATGACAGGATTATACCGGGGTGGATGTTCGACACCACCGGTCTGTGATTCCACGCGACCCGCGCTGCGACCTATTCTTGTGTAGTCTCGGTTTGTATCAGATAGCTCGAATGGATGATATGAACATTGACAAAGGGCTCCTCGCTGGCCTCGTTGAGCGGTGGAGACCGGAGACGCACACTTTCCATCTTCCTGTGGGAGAGATGACGGTCACACTGCAAGATGTGTCATGTCTGTGGGGATTGCCGATAAAGGGGGCTCCGGTGACAGGGTTTGCAGACACAAATGCGCGTGCATTAGTGGAGCTGGGAGTGCGGATGCGGTGCTTAAAAAGAAGAAGAGACCGCAGTCGGCCGATGGAAGTGTTGTTCGCACGACGTCCGGATATTCTATATGTTTGAAGGAACTGCGCATTCGATTTGCTGCCATGCCAGCTGAAAATCCGAGTGAGCCTATAGATGAGCAGGTACGCCAGTACACTCGAGCTTACATACTGGACTTGTTCGGGACTTTACTTTTTGCTGATTCTTCGGGAGATTCGGTTCCGGTGATGTATCTGCAATTTCTTGGAAACCTTGACGAACCGGTGCAATACAACTGAGGTGGTGCTGTTCTAGCACTACTCTATAGGAACTTGTGCGTTGCCGTTGAGCGTCGCACGCAGACTATGTGGGGACCAACTCTTCTTCTACAGCATTGGTGTTGGTCCAGATTACCGGCCGGCCGTCCTTACAGCAAATTTGATTACACTCCACATTGGGGCTACCCGAATCCAGAAAGGTAACTACAAAAAACTTTACAATACGTTAATTTGATGTGTTTTATGTTTACTAAGAATCTTAAATTTTATATTACAGGTGTCCTGCAATCGGGGAGATGTGGTGCTGTCGCCACAAATATAATCAAGCTCACAATAAGGCTGGACCTGCCTACTTCCGAAGCCAACTGCAGGATCTTGAAGATTATATGGTAAGATGGGAACCTTACAAAGCGCTGTTGGACCATGAGCCATCTTTGTTGCCAGAACGAGTTCAGGATGACAGAGATGTGTGGCTAGCCGTTGTGCCACTGATACATTTTTGGATAGTGGAGCACCATTACCCTAGTCGGGTGATGCGTCAGTTTGGCTTTTCACAGCCCATCCCAGTAGCACCGCCGTTAGGCGAGGACGAGGTACGCCGGTTACATAATATTATTCATTCTGTGCATGTGACAACAAAAGATTGGGCTGTTGAGCACCACACCTACGTAGAACAGGCATCTCATCCTGCCGATCACTTGGTTGCTCCGACGGGACCATGGTCGGACGACCAGCTTTTTCCATACCGGACTTGGTTTCAAAACAATTGTATGCACAATGTCTTCTTGTCGAGAAGGTGCATACAAGGTCTTGATCATCCAATTCCAGAGTACAGGGATGAGCATAACGAAGTAGGGTACATTCCCAGTGCCCCGAAGAGCACACGTGATGTAAGTTTCAATACAATTATCAAAATATTTATTATAGGGACATTAATCTTTCATACATGTTCCTAACTTTTTTTTTATTTTGTAGGCACTGCGAGGAGTGAAGATGGTGTCGTACGGTATAGCTTGTGCCAAAACAAAGACTCTTAAAAAGGTGGGGAAGTTTTTCCTCAGATTAAGTTGTGGCCTTCTCAGAGACAATGGTATGGAGCCAAAATACCGTGACATGATGAGAGCGGCCGATCTTCCGGCCAACTACGAGGACATTCCAGACGGTGAGATTCCTCCCGGTCAAGAACCCATCCCCGACTTGCCCGCAGATGATGATCCCCACTATAGAGAGAATTGGCTAAACTCGAATGACGGATTGATGGACTATCTTGCACGAGTCGTACCTCCTCAGGTCGATCCGATAAGTGTAAAAAATCTTAAGTAATTATCGATTGTGTTTATTGAAATACTAATATATTTATTCTAGGAACCGGAGGGCAATGTCGGAGCCACACATGAGGGTGTTGCACAGGGCAACACAGGACCTAGTATGGTCGGCCAGGTAACTATTGTAAAATGTAACAATTTTGTTGTTGATTGTCGATTCTACATTTATTAAGTACTAAATACTTGTTGCAGGAAATACCCGACTTCAGTTGGTATGAGACACAACAATTTATGACAGAGTTGCTTCAAAACGAGCCAATTCAGCAAGGTCCTACACAGGAGGGTCAGTACACGACACACCATGGCATTCCCGTCCAAGATTCCTCGTTGCACATGGGTCACACGGGACCAAGTCAGGTCGACCAGGTATTTCTTCCAAACTCGTAACAAATTAAATCCTAAAAATTCGTGGTTGAATGTTTATTACAATACTACAACATTTATTATAGGGACAAAATGAGTTTGTCGGTTTCGATGAGTTTGGACACCAGACATACCCTCAGGCCTCTGCTTACGATGAGCAATACACGGGTCATACAGGACCAAGTGTGGTGTACCAGGTAATTTTTTCGAAATTATAAGTTTTACTTAAAAAATCGTCTCCATATGTTTGGTAAAGACTTCGGCGATTGTTGTAGGGTTCGGATGACCATTTCATGATGCCCGGGCCAGTTGCTACTGGTACATATGACGGTACGGTACCTAGTCAGGTCATCACACCACGTACACAAGCGGTCGAGAGCATATTTGGCACCCCGTCACACAGTGCCGATGCATACAATAATGTCTACGTGAGGCGTAGGAGAGGACAACAACAACAACAAGAGCCAGCACGCAGATACCCACTCAGATCGCGCCATAGTCCGGACAAGTTCACTTTTGACTAGGTATTTCATTTCATGCATGTTGTTTGATGAATGGATGTTTATGTTAGTTTTTGTGCTTGTATGACCATTTGTTAGTTTATGTTAGTTTTTGTGCTTGTATGATTATTGTATTTTTTGTTAGTTTTTGTGCTTGTATGATTATTGTAGTTTTTGTGCTTGTATGCTTGCATGCTTGTAGTTTTTGTGCTTGTATGCTTGTATTGTGGGATCGGATTGTTGGGATATGCTTGTGTCATGCCGGGTTGGGAATTTGGTTGGGAGATTTGGTTTTTGTGCTTTGGTTTTATGGTGCTGTTAAAATTACAAAATGCACTCCGCCAAATTTTTACCAAAATACCAATACGAATATGACAGAAAAATAAGTACCATGTCCAAACAAGCATACAAAATCATGCATAAACAACAACAATTACTAAATAGACAAGACATTTTTTATCGCTTCATCTCCGACTGTAACTAGAAGAGGTTCCTGCAAAGAAATAAACAAGACGAGTGTTATATCGCTTCCATGGGTACAATAAAACAAATAAATTTAATTTAAAATATCAACAAACCTGCTGCATGTATGTCAGACATAGAACGTGTCACACCCCAAACCAGGATTTCCGGATTAGGATGTGATCAATCCCCGCCTCGTGTCTAATAATCAATAAACACGCAAGGCTAAACAACATAATAATCAAACAGCAGCGGAAGCAATATAATACAAACAAGCAATAGTCATAAATATCAATAAACATAAATATACACATCATCCATACAATCCACCTCGGGATAAAATAAACATAACTAGTCAAAGTGATACATAATCTATCGAGTCCAATGTATATAACAAAAACATCGGACTCGCAAAATCCTAAACAAAAGCCCCTAATCTATATCAAGTGATGTGACCGTCGGGGACAGCTCCTGACGCCTCCTGCTGCGGACCGTCAGACTCTGTACCTGCCCACATCCATAAAAGGGAGGGGATGAGCGAATGATCGCCCAGTATGTGACCCAGTATTATCCCTTCAGGGATCCTCTTAAGTCAAAGCACATTTTAAATTTGAAATCTACGTAAAGTCGGTAATTGTTTCTTTTAATGCACATGTTGCGGAAATTAAACCTATCATAATAACTACAAAAGAAAATACATATAATAAATGAAATAATGCGATTATCCTATTATGCCAACATGATTAAAATTTCCCAAAATAAAATATAAGCAGAAGAATATATATATATATCCAGTCGGAGTCCAGTGCAATAGGTACCGTGTGTACAAACTAATATAATAATAATACGAATAACTTTATCACCTGGTGTCGTGCCAATTTAAATTCATATATTCGAACCAATATAATCCAATATGGGAAAACATACATGCAAGACGTAAGAATAAGTTAATCCGTTTCCTCATGAACAATGAGGCCTCCATCGTCTGGCCATAAACATGAATCAAAGAGGCGTGTCACCCTCAAAGGCGTGAGACCCTTTTTCCGCAGGTATGGGCATGAGACCCACTAGAGCGTGTCATCCTTGCCGAGTATGCGACCCCTAGTGACGTGTCATCCACGCCGGGCATGAGACTCACTAGAGCGTGGCATCCAGGACGAGTATGCGACCTCTAGTGACGCGTCACCCCAGCCTACATCACAATACCACCCCCAGGACAGCACACTGGCGCGCTGGGCATGAGACCCTCCGGAGCGTGTCATCCTCGCCGGGTATGAGACCTCCAGAGGCGTACGGTCCCAACACGCGACCTGGGGCTATGAGATAAGCCGTACAAGACTGATAGCTCCACATGTAGAGAAGACAGCTCGAATTGTTTTCGTACCTCTGGGCTCGAGATCGGTCCGCACGTAATGGTAAAATGATCAAAAATAATATAATAATCCAATGCATATAATAATATAATCCTAATAAGACCATCCGAGAAATCAAGTGATCTCTCGGCTCAATGGCTAACGGGCCGACCAATTCGATACCAACCGGCCGGAACGCAGTCACTCAGTTTTCTTCTCAGCTCTCACCAATGCATATGCTAGACTACATAATATGTTGTCCTCTACGAGAAGAGGACAACTAATATCCTAATATATTATTAATTTAAGTTACGCTACTCCTAAAAAGGCATTAAATTTTCAATTTAGAAGGGGTCATGCAAATCCTAAATTACAGTTCAGAAAGGATTAAACATGCTCTAATGCAACTACAAAATTTAAGTACAAATGTCAGGTCAAGTGGTCGACTGATAAGAGTACGCCACGACAAAGATAATGCAGATATCCCACACCTGATAGCTGTAGGGGTAGAACGCGCTAATAGCCTCCGGGATCCACGTAATCCTCGCCTGCTCCTGTACAAGCGTCAGCGGGATCGATCCACGGGTCGGACTCGGTGTAGGTCGGCTGACCTGTAATTTAGTCGTAACTTAATTAGAGTCTAAACTAAGTATTCGTAACCCTTATTACCCCGTTTGATTATTTTCACTAAGTGTTCGTATTTAATTAATTAATTACTAAGGTTCGAATCTGCTCAATCGGTTCGATCGATTTTATTCGATTCCGATTGAGCGTAAAATTAGGTCAAAGTTGGTTTAATTTAATCTAATGTAATTTAAATATTTATTATATTTTAATTTGAAGATAAACTGATTAACTAAATAAGTCGTGACTTTTTACCTAAGTTATTGCATGTTTTTACGATAAAATACGTAAGTATAATTCACGTGGTTTAATTTACTATTATTAATTTCCTATTCACTTACTTGTAAAATAACGTATTTTTCCTAACTTAATTAAGCTACAATAAATTTGAATCCTAAGTACGTAGTTTATAGGCGTAAACTATATAATGATAATGTTTCTAAAGTCGTACGAATTATTTTTACTAATTTGTGCAAGTCAATTAATTTAAATATAAATTAGTACATGCTTACCTTAATTATTCTATTTAGTAAAATTTTGCATTTGTAATGATTCGAAAGCGTTAATATGTTGTTAATTAATTGTCCTTTATTAATTAACAACACATTTATTTATAACTACATTTTATTTATTTTAGATATTTACTTAACTAATATTTTAGAAAAGTCTAACTACTTAAATTAAAATACTAACTACTTTATTTATTAGTAATTAAAAATCCTAATTAATTTAAATGTGTTAAACTATTTTTATTTCACTTAATTACTTTTCTGAAAGCCTACATTTTTTTAAATCCGTCTCCTTTAATCATTTAATCGGACCTCGCATATCCCAAGGATTTCCAAAGCCCGATTAAACAATTCCTAGTCCAACAAGTCAAGCCCCCTTTTAAAATTCACATTTTCAATTAAGCCCTCAATTTATTTATTCATACAAGGATCTATATTTTACCAATCCATCCAATTAATTTCCAATTTCTCAAGAAGGTCCCCGTCAGTTCAAAGGTTCGATACCAGTGGTAACACTGGGCTGTACCAACTGGTACAGCACCACATAAATCAACCAGCAATCAGAGACAGCAAGCCCAACAAAGAAAAGGGCAAGGTAATTCAAACCAAATCAAGGCAACAGCCACAGAGGGATAATATCAGCAATACCAGCAACAACACAAGTCAACTACACAAGGCACGAAGGCCGCAAGTCACAGAAAGAGGCTCAAAGCCGCAGGTCAAGTGAAATGGCACGAAGGCCACAGATTCGGGCATCAGCCGCAAGCCACAAGGCAAAAACCAAAATCAAGAGTTTTCAGGGTTACCCGTAAAGGAAGCAAGCCACAGCAGGCAATATTCTGTCGGCACAAGGTTCACCACGCAAGCACCGAATCACAAGCACACCAACTTTCGGGTTGTACAAAAATCGCAGCACCACAGAACAGGTCGCAACCCGCAGCACACAGCACCACAGCAATAGCACAGCACTTCACCCAATTTACCAGCACCCGAAATAGAAGGAGAGAGAGAGATGGTAGAGAGCAAAAGAGAGAGAGTGAGGGAAAGAGTGAGAGATCGGAGGAGAGAGGCAGCGGCTAGGTGGGGTTCCGCCAGAGGAAGGAGTAGAGGGGAAGGGGTGATCGGCGACAGAAAAATCAAGGGAGAGAGAGGGAGGTTGCCTTTGTTGCAAGAGAGAAGAAGAGAGGCGATGAGGTAGCGGAGGAGGGTTTAGGGTTACTCAATTTGGCAGCGGAATAGAGAGAGGGCAAAATAGAGAGAGTGAGAGAGGGGAGATGTGAAGAATAGATAGAGGCAGGGGAGGGATCAAACAGCGAGAGAAGAGGGAGGTGGCCTCTGTCGCCAGGAGAAGGAGAGAAAGACAAAAAATGAAGAAGTGAGGTGGCCTCTGTCGCCAGGAGAAGGAGGGTCGATTCACCTAAATTCCAAATTTCTTGATTTCCAAAGGTTTAAGTACCAATTCACGTAGTCGTTCGTGTAACGAATCGCTCATGCAACATATCCAATTAAATTTCAGAATTCGTTCAGACAACACTTATAAATAAATTATTATTTTTACACAAACGATTAATATCGGACTGTTCAATTCGTCAAACCTAATATTTTGGATATATTCTTAATTTATTTTCGTTAATCAATTGTGATTAGTTTAAATTTAAATTTAATTTATTTTTAATAATTCGGTTTGTACTATTTGATTTAATTGCATAGGTTTTATTAATCTACTTAGCTAATTATTTATTCGTCCTTTATTCGACTGTTTTAATTCGTCTTGGAAATTTTAATTAGGTCCAAATCCTATAATTTAACTTAATTAGTTATACTTAATTTTACGGGTTATAACAGAACGTCTCGCTTGCTGTCCCATGCCCCGTCCAGAAGAAGCATCTGAACCAATAAAACAACATTGAAAATTGATATTTCCAACGAGAATGACACCAAAATTAGTTATTGAAAATAAATTTAACAAACCTGCTGCACGCCTGTCGGACGTAGAACGTCTAGCTTGGTGTCCAACTGTCCTTCCTTCCATTTCGTCCATCGTCATGACTATACGGTTGTGCCTTCTCCTACCCTTTTTGATTCTGTCTTTGTCCGGAACAATTTTCAGACCGGGTATGGTTGGCCAGTCACATTGGTTGGCATAGCCGTGGAATTGGCCACTCCAAGTTTCAGCGAGTTTGGTTGTGGAATACAAATGATGCACGAATAAATTGTGGTTGTATCTCCGGTCCCGACACACGGCGAGAACATGGGCGCACGGTATACCTGTAAGTTGTGGCTTGAGACACACACATTCTGCTCTATTTCCGTCACGTATGTCGACCCTGTACTTGAAGGTCTCCCTTCTATAACTAAAATTCCCATCTCGTTCTTTGTATACAACTCTCTCATCCCTGACCCTGACCTCGTGTTCACCGTGCTCACCAACTGGCATTGAACGCATTGGTAAGCATTTCCCGATTCTTTTTGTTAATAGTCCTTCAACCCGGGCTGACCAAAGTTGCTGATCGGCTATGCGAGCCATTGCTTTCTCTCGTCTTTGGTTAAACCAAGCGAGACACTTGTAATATGTGTCTTCCACGAGTGCAACGACTGGCAGTCGTCGACTATCTTTGAATACAGCATTCAACGATTCAGATCCATTAGTAGTCATAATTCCCCAGCGGGGGCCGCCGTCCATGCTCTGATACACCTTCCATGGTTTAGGGATCTCGTTATGGTTGGAATCCTGGTACTTACCGACATTTTCTAGGTATGCAACTGCATCTGGACTTTTCTTCCGCAATAGTTCGAAGAACTCTTCGAACCTCCGTGGCTTCTTTTTGTTCACAAGTATTTTAAATAGCTCGCATATTTTTTTATTGTGTACCTTTTTCATCAAATTCTCGGCGACGTGCTGCGAACACAATCTGTGAACGCACTCGCCGCCATCCTCGTACCAACCACCGTATCTATCGGTGAATACTTTCTTGATCCCCATGTGCCGGTCAGAAACAACACACATGAACCTATTACCAATTACCTCCCAACGCAACCACCTCATGAACCATCCCCATGTCTCGAATCTCTCTTCCTCAACTAATGCGAAAGCTAGAGGAAGCAACTGGTACCGCACGCCATCAGCAGTGCACGGAAACATGCATCAATACTAATGATTGGCCTGAGATGAGGCACTGCAGCAATGCACGGACCGTAAGCCCACGCAGCTGCCTTGAACAACCTTTTTAGCGGATCATCCATGGGTACGTGCGCAACTCCATATTTTGTTCCAGGAGTTGATCTTTTAATTGCTTCCAACAATGGAGTGAGAAGGTTGTACGAGCCTTCCCAACTGCCGAATATTTGTGCGATTGCCAGCTCTCGGCCACGCCACAGCTTGTTATATTTGGGAATAACTCCCCCGTATTTCTTACGGACTAGCCCTTTAATGTTTTTAATGTTTTTTGTAACATCTTCCCTAATATCTTCTCTTATAACATCGGCAATCACTTCTGCAGTTAATTGTGAGTGATCGGTACGAGAAGCATCGGCCTGGCACGTATGTGGTGCTCTAATTGTTTTAATTTCCCACTTAGATGAAAATATGCCGGACTTGGCATACAAACGCCACATACACCTGCTGCTCTTGCATTCCATTATCAGTTGGGTTCTATTGCTACTGGTAGTTTTTACTTCAATATTATTTCTGATGTGATAATCATTTATGGCCAACCGTAGAGCCTCTTTTGAAGAGTACTCCTTACCTACACCAAGTGGATCATGTACGTGTTGGGTCCTGCTGAAGTAGGATACATCTGCTTCCTGAAATCCCGAGGTGTCATTGAAATTGCCCACCGGGTGACTCGTCCCGCGATCAGATATGGGAAAACGTCGAGCCTGAACACGTGGTGTTTGCGATTGTCTCTGAGTTTCAGGCGGGACATCCCCTTCTGAATCAGGTTCGGTATCCCAGTCGGCATCATCCTCACATGAGTCAGCGTCATCTTCGTCGTCACTTTGCGGTACGTCGTCAGCATCATTACAAGGACCACCGGCCCTCGGCGGATCAACCCATGGACTGTCCTGATTATTCTGCCCTGGCCAACCCATATCTGCCTGAACAGGCGGTGACAAGTCGTTCACATCGGGATAAGGACTCAGATAAAGGTCACGCCTCGGTGTTTGTTGTGTCTGATAGGGATCGAATAGACTGGGACCCGCTTGTGAAACACTGTATTGGGTATGTCCAGGGTCTGGTTGTGTCTCTGGTACCACACTATCAATGAATAATTGCGATTGCATCGAACCGACAATTGGAACTAACTCAATGTACAAATCGACAAAAGAATACTGGGTCCTGGCAAACATACTTTGGTCATAAATGCCTCGCCACGTCTGATCGCACACGATTTCTAATATCTCATAATAACGCCGAGTTGTTGTACCAACATTAACCCGTGCAAGTGTTTTTAGGTTGTACTCACTCTCAGAATATCCAAGCTGGCGATAAATTTCACCTTTCACATCATGCCAACCTTGCTCACTAGTTGCCATCAATGTGAATCGAGGAGATTCGGTGTACTCCGCTCCTTTACGACCTTGCCGTATTTCACCACCGAAATGAACTCTCACCATGAGCATGATTAATTATTTTGATGATTTAGCCTGCACAATAATGAATAAATTAGATATAATTTATTATTTCAACAAACATTACTAATAAGTACAACTACTTCTTACAATAAACATTACTAATATTTTTACAATATTTTTATAAATTAACATTAACATTACTAATATTTTTACAAATTAAAATTAACATTACTATCATTTTTACAAATTAACATTAATATTACTAATATTTTTACAAATTAACGTTACTAATATTTTTTATTATTGTCAATACTAACATTTTTACTAATATTTTTACAAACTAACATCACTAATATTTTTACTAACATTACTAATATTTTTTGCAAATTAACATTACAAATTTACAATATTTTTACAAATTGTCATTAACATTACTAATATTACAACATTACATTACCACTAACATTAACATTAACATTACTAACATTACTAATAATACATGACATTACTAATATTATTTTAACTAATAATCAAATAATTTTGATATTCATCCAATATAAATAATAACGTAAATACATGACATATAATTAAAAATTTACCTTTTATATTGATGATTTCTTTATTTTCAACGGAAGAGGTCTTCGACAAGCCATAATTTTTTTTCTGTACGGGGAGCAATTTTTTTTTTGTTGGATCAGTGAAGAGACGGGGAGCAATTTTTTTTTTGTTGGATCAGTGAAGAGACTCTGAATGTTGTACAGACTAATCCAGAGGAGCGCGCAATTTATAGACCATCTGGACGTTACCGAGAATAACGTCCAGAGATTAACTTTTTCTCCACTGGACATGATGAAAACCGTAAGTGGCGTTGGCCGTTATGGAGAATAACGTCCAGGGCTTTTACTGTACTGCCGACAGGCCGTTATTTTCCATAACGGCCCAAAATATTTTTTTTTTCCGAGCCCTATCCTGGCCGTCGCCAAAGATAGCGTCCTCATTAAATTTTTTTTTTTTCGATGCTGGCCGTTATTTTTGCTAACGTCCTTACCTTTTTTTTTTTTTCGTGGCCGTTATTGTTCCCAACGGCCAGAGTTTATATTGTTCGCTAATTAGGCTAGGCAGTGCTAATCGGGACGTTACCAAAAATAACGTCTTTGTTAGATTTAAAATTCGGACGAATTCGTTCTTCTATATCGACATTAATTTATTATTATTTCTATTAATAAAAATTTCGGGGCATTTGAACCCTCCTCTTTTATTTTATTGTGTCATTGGCTAAATTTACAAGGTTGACGGTCCATATGAAATCCGACGCAATATGAACAGTGGTGAACGTCATAATTAAAATTGAAAAGATTGAAGCTAAGTGGGTGGTTCTTTCTACCGATATTTTTATTAAAACTCCAAAAAAAAAACAAATTATCAAATCTGCTCCCACTCCAAAGTTATAATTATTTCTACCCTAACCGCCCGTGGGCTGGGCGGTCCACTTTTTCCACCTGACCGCCCAGCAGCCGGGCGGTCCACTGTGCATAGCTGACCGCCCAGCCACTGGGCGGTCCAATTTCCATAGCTGACCGCCCAGCAGCTGGGCGGTCCGCTAGTGTTTTTTTTTTTTTTTTTTTTTTTTTTAAGATTAGATTAGAGACAATATGAATATAAAGATGCTGAATTCTTAACGCTAAAAGTTCGAATTTTTTTTGTAAATATTAGTTAGATTACTTCTGTGAAGCATATTTATACTAAAATACGCTAAATTACTTGGAATTATGTTAAATTACGTTGAGTTACACTATATTAAGTTAAATTACACTAAATCACATTACATTACGCTAAAATACGGTAAATTACATATGAATAGGGATGATATCTTCACTGAAAAGGCGAAAAACGACGACGAAATGAAAATCTTAAGTAATTTACTCAATATGTAATTACTTAAGTGAGTTATACTAAATTACTCAATACGCTAAATTACTTAAGTGAGTTATTCTCAAGCTTTCCGAAAAGTGCTCATTTGCTGAAATCGGACACTAAAATACGCTAAAATATGCTAAAATACGCTAAATTACGCTAAATTACTCAATACGCTAAATTACTCAATACGCTAAATTACGCTAAATTACTCAATACGCTAAATTACTGAATACGCTAAAATACGCTAAATTACTCAATACGCTAAATTACTGAATACGCTAAAATACGCTAAATTACTCAATACGCTAAATTACGCAATACGCTAAAATACGCTAAATTACTCAATACGCTAAAATACGCTAAATTACTCAATACGCTAAAATACGCTAAATTACTTGGAATTATGTTAAATTACGTTGAATTACACTAAATTACGCTAAATAACAATAACTTCGCTAATTATGCTGAAATATGGTAAATTACGCTAAACTACGCAAAATTACGCTAAAGTAGACCGATTCTGTGCCATCTTTCATGAATCATAAAAAATAGTAAAAAAATTCCAAAAATAGTAAAAATTGGTATTCTACAAGTTCATTATGTAACTAATTTACTGAACTACTTGGATTGAATAATAGAAATGAAAATCTTAATCGGAAACTTCAACTCAAGTTTTGAGGCTCTTCCCTTTGTTTTTTGGTGATTCTGAATTTTGGAATCCAGCATCGCTGGCACGGACGCATGCGCATTTTCGCAAGCTTTCCGAAAAGTGATCATTTGCTAAAATCGGACACTCGAGCGCCGTTTTATGACCGTTTGAAGTTTCGTCGTCGTTTTTTCGCCTTTTCAGTGAAGATATCGTCCCTATTCATATGTAATTTACCGTATTTTAGCGTAACGTAATGTGATTTAGTGTAATTTAACTTAATATAGTGTAACTCAACGTAATTTAACATAATTCTAAGTAATTTAGCGTATTTTAGTATAAATATGCTTCACAGAAGTAATCTAACTAATATTTACAAAAAAAATTCGAACTTTTAGCGTTAAGAATTCAGCATCTTTATATTCATATTGTCTCTAATCTAATCTTAAAAAAAAAAAAAAAAAAAAAAAACACTAGCGGACCGCCCAGCTGCTGGGCGGTCAGCTATGGAAATTGGACCGCCCAGTGGCTGGGCGGTCAGCTATGCACAGTGGACCGCCCGGCTGCTGGGCGGTCAGGTGGAAAAAGTGGACCGCCCAGCCCACGGGCGGTTAGGGTAGAAATAATTATAACTTTGGAGTGGGAGCAGATTTGATAATTTGTTTTTTTTTGGGGGTTTTAATAAAAATATCGGTTCTTTCTTATTATATAGCTAGGTAATCAATTCCAATTCAATCCCTTGTTTGTTAATTTTCATTAAATCGTCAAAACACTATCTATTAATTTTTCTATTACATCGTGAAAACAAGTAACTGCCCTAAAACAAAAACAAAAAAAAGTATAAAAGGAGTATCTTTTGAATAATTCACTTTGGGGAAAACAAGTAATTTTGAGATTTTTGAATCAATTGCATATATATATTTTTAGAAAGTCACAGTGAATTTCAATGGGATAGATCATAGATAATACTATAATAGTAATGGCAAGGATTGATGATATGTGATATGCTTGAGATTCTGTTAAAAGGATGATAAAATAACATGGGTACTTAATCTCGCATAAGCTCGATTATATCCGTTAGTAATAAATTAGTACAAGAATAAATATAACAACGTACTTGCATAGTGATCTCAGGTATAAATGTATAATTAAAATATAAAACATGACTTCTCCATCTCTCATATAAACCAAGTATAAATACCTAGACAGCATAATAGAAAAATTAACTGTAAACTACAAGTTATTATGGATTTTCTTCACAAGAAATTGCGTTGTGTGGTCCCACCTGAGAAACGAGATGTCAAACCCTTTGACATGTCCTTGGGATCTAAATTGACATTTTTCCTCCCGGCAGTCAAATCCTTCTCACGGTCCCACGGCTTCCAAGGATGGTTCCCCTCCCACTCGTCTTTCTCTTTCTCCTTGCCAATTCCGCCTCTCTCTTTCTTTAATTTCTTCTCCTTCTCCTTCTCCTTCTTCTTCTTCTCCTCTCTGTGCTTTTCTACCAGAGATTGCTTTGATGAGTTGTACTTGTCAACCAAGGAGGCATCAGAGGTAGGTTTTGGTCGGCTTCTAGCCTCTTCGGCATCAGCAAGTGATTTTGCCTTGTCGTATGCCTCCAAGTAACTGCACTCCCATAAAAGTGGAGAGGATAATTAATCACATCGGGCGGTTCAATTCTTTCTTTTCACTCCTTTCATAAAAACTGTGTTATCAGTATTTTGTTTGCATCTGTCTGCCTGTGACAGTGAGCGAATTGTATATATTAAATGAAACACCATTCTGGCACTAGACCGGTAGTTTGTGAGTGTGCTTCTCTCTACACTGGTCTTTTTGAATGTGCTAGTGTGCAAGAGATTAAATTATAAATAGAAATGTCATACTTCTGCTTAGCTTTATTAGCTTTGTCAAGAGGAGTGTCGGTCCAAGCACTTGTGTCTCCCCTACCCTCTTTCCCTGACTTGCTAAATGATGTTGTCGAGTGCATACTAGCCATCCCAGGCTGTCACAAAAGTAATTAATATACACCATCAGACAAACACAAACTGCACAGCATTAAAACAATATGGGTGATACAAATTGGATGCTCCTAAATCGAACTATAATTGAAATCAAGAACTCCAGGAACCATTTGCATAATTAGGTCATAAGAAGAGGGGAAAAAAAATAAAATTACTTTTCTTTCAGGGGGCAAAGTGGTCATCCACTCTTCACGTTTCGGGGCCTCCTTTGGGCCCGCCAGAAGCTCCTCATCACCCTCCATTGATATACCTGCACCATCATTGGCACTTTATTAACACTTTCCTGTTTAAATTAAGTTGAAAACAAGGTAAGCATACAAGAACAGCTGTCCACAATTCCTTCAACATAGCCAAAATATATCCCTGTTCTTCCTGCTTTACTTAACAAGTATGTTAGTTTAGCGTATTTTTATGCAAAAGGGGAAAAGCTTAAGGTGGACAGTTTTTGTAATTAAGAGTTACAATTAATTCTACAACCAGTGGTGTGCATGATATTACTTATTTTCCAGGATATGATTGATATTTGAATTTATCTTGGGGAAACATTAAATTGCCCCTTCTTATGTTAGTCAGGTGGATTTGAAGACAAATAATACCTTGTATCTTTCTCCACTGTGCTGCTTCTCGCATTGCTTTGAGCTCAACCTATATTATTACAAACAGGCAACAGAAACCAAAAATTATAAATTATAAATTTCTGATAACGGCCATCTGTATTAGAAATCAAACATACCTCAAATCTCTCTTGCTCCTCTTTAGCTTTCAGCTTATCATCTATTGCTCCTCTCTGCACCCCACAAGGTCTTTGCATTAGATATGTTACTCCTCCCATGAATGAAAAAAAAAAAAATGTGCAACAGATGCTAGAGTTGTACCTTATTTGGATCTTGCAAGTCTTTGAAAGCTTTGTTTAATAAAACAAACGCCTGCTGTGCATCAGGATGGGAGCACTTGTCTGGATGCACCAAAAGAGACAATTTCCAGTACCTAATTTAACAACTGCCGTAATTAGTCATGAAAAAAAGAAACAACTTACACTAGATCACAATTACAACTAAAGGAAAATATCAGGCCAAGGCTCAGGTTAAATGGAGAAGAAGATAGGGTCAGCTTTAGTTCGGCAAATTTACACGCAAATTCTAAAATTTGATCAAAAAATTATAATTTCATATTTTTCCCAGACAACTTCAGAAATCATTTTGTAATTTCCCAGTACAAAATAAATTAAGCATACCCAAATAGAACTTGGAAATATTCATATATACCCCCAACCAAACACGATAATCTTATCTTCCTCCCTATCCCATCTACTTCATTTTGCATTGTCCATGAGATATTCTAGTGCTCTGTATTTATTATTCTTTGTACTACCAAAATCAACTGATTTGACAGAAGAAAGCATGTACTTTTTCTTGATGTTCTCCGATGCCATTTTCCAATTAATTCCAAGTACATCGTAAGCTGATTCAGCATCTGCCCCCATAATTCTAGTCACCTATCATCATTCATATTACAATACAACACATCAGCTTAGAGATATATCCACACATAGGCTTCAAAGAGATATAATTCTATCAAGTATTCAAATGGCATGAGATCTGTCAATTAGGCATCAAGAATCCAAGGGCACAAAGTTGAAAAATCTTGCATTTGATCGGTATCGAAGCAATACCTATTCCCTGGCAATGATCAAACCTAATGGTGAGGGGAAGCTACTATCACAACTTCCTTAATTAAAATAATAAGAAATCAATTGAAACTTTTAATCAAGAAGGGGTTCCTGCAATTGTGGCATCCCATATGGTGAATTTTAGCACAAGTTTATATTACAAAAGCAAGAGGAAAAAAAGAGAGATAAAGATAAGGACCTCTTCAAAACGCTCAGCTTCATTAGCAGATTCGGCCTCTGAAACCAAGGCTGGTGGAGGGGGTCCTATTAGCACCTCACTTTCATCTCCTATGTCAGCTTCACTACAGAATTATAAAATTTAAATACTTATTAACTTCTACCAGTTTATAGACCTATAAGGTTGTGCACCAGCAAGATCACATTACATTTTGCCAGTTGTCTCCCATAACTTGATTGGTGTTATTAGTACCAGACAGGTTGGATACCAGTACCAGTGTATTGTGTGTAAAAAGGTACCTTAGCAAACCCGCAGCCTCAGTCAATTCAGCTGCAGCTTCTAGAAGCTCTCTAGATGGCATTGCAGGACCAATCATCCTGAAACATTAGTTCATGCTGTCAGAAACAGTACACCCACCTATATGAGGTTGTAATAGTTACATAAAAGAAAAAAAAAAACAAAAGATCACCGTTTTTTGGGAGCTGGCTGGGGTTCTTCTTCATCTTTTGAATTTATCAGCTGATCTTCTTTTGCATTTACCAAATAATCATCTTTGATACTTTTTATTTGTTCGCCATCTGATGCATGCTTAGGATTAATGTACTGGTCCAGTGTCAAACCTATGATATCTAGTGCAGGAACTGCCTTTGGAGGGAGCATGTAAACACCATATCGGTCTTTCTCCAGGTTCAAAGAGGTAAATAGTTTCTTCAGAAGTTTGACCAGAGACTTGTCAGAAATCCCTGACAGGTCCACACCTTCACCATTGTCTATCATTTTAAGAATCTAAAAGATTATTCAAGGAGAGAAGTGAAATTAAAATTCAAAAGAAAAGTGTCTTAAAACAGAGAAGAATGTGAATATTTCAGACCTGCTGAGCATTTGTTACAATTGGAACTTTTCATAACAAAAAAGAAGAAGAAAGATGCAAATAGCAATTCTATACTGTGGTTTTCAACACTGTACAAGTGTAAACCAGCATGAACCTGTAGCACCTTAAGAGTACTGGTTTGTTACCAAATTGACCGGCTTTTTTTTTTTTTTCATTATTTTCACATCTTTTTAAAAATTACTGATTCAGTTGTTTGGAACATTGCAAAAATTGAGGGTTAATAGAGGCTGAGTCAGGTAAAATTCAGCCTATATTGCAGTAATAGAGTCTCATCGAGGCTTAATGGGGCTTAACTGGACCATGCAAGAACGTGCTGCACTGATAGCTAACCTGCAGAGCTGGTAGCAGCATGAACAAACCAAAGTACTATCCTTCGCTAGTTAGGTTTGATAATTAGTTTAATTGATTCATCCAATAGTTCTATCAGTCCACGGATAATCCAAAGTCCCAATCCTTAAGACAGCTAAAAAAGAAGTCGATCAGAAACCTTACCTGATGAAGTTCGGAGGCAACAGCTGGAAACTCATCAAGTATTGACTTCACCACCTCCTTTGGTTCTAAAACATTCTGCTTCAAATTATCTTCTTCCATTGAAGAATAATCTGAACAACTGTCGTCTCTTCGCCGATGCGACCTCTTCTTGCCTTTTTCTCTACGATCCTTCCCGTGGGCACTGCGAGATGATCTCCTAGAGCTCATGCGGCCTTTCCTATGGCTGCTACTAGATTCTCTGTGGCGACGCGAGGTTGACCTTTTGTGTTTTCCCTTGCGTAAATCACGGTCAGGGCTTTGGCTTGATGAAGTGTAATCTGACGAAGAAGAAGGAGAAGAGGGAGAAGAGGAAGAGGCATGGTGGCGAGTTCTCTTGCTTCTCCGGCCACGCTGGGTATCTTTCTCTTTCGCCATTAACGGAACTCTGCGTGACTGTGCCTCTCTGGTTTGCTTCCCTCTACAGATAATTTGATGAAATATAAGGGCATGTTTGGTTGCTACTTAAAAAGTTAAGGAGGATTAAACTGCTTGCTCCAAGTTAAGGTGACTTAAGCTATTCTTGTTTGGTTGGAGCTTGTTACTTCAGTCATGGTTTAAATGATTTTTTGTTTAATTGGAGCTTCTTAGGTCATGTCTTAAAATGGTATAATGGAACTACATATTTGTTTCAAACAGATCAAACTAAACCTAATAACATGTATTATGATTCAAATCAAAGTATAATCTTATGGACTACAAACTTACAGTAATCCGTGATTAGAAATGATTACATTAGTTGCTGGTACTAGTGAAAATAGGCTTCACGGACCATTATTTTATTAGAAATACAGAACCACTGAACCAGAAAACCTCTTTTTCATTTACCAGCATTGCAGAATGAGAGCAAAAATTCAATTAGTCCCTCGTATCAAGTGGTAGAAGTAGAAAAAGATGCGTCAAAAACTTTGGTTTTATCAGAATAATAGAATAATTGAACTAGAGATTAGCCTGACCACTGGTACCAGTAGGGAGGGTTAGAAAATTGCATTTTGTTTACAACAAATCACAGAATGGACGCATGAGGCATGAGGGTTGAGTACCAAAAGGTACCAACCACGGAGGCATTTTCAATAGCTGCCTCTCTATCTTAATTTTTCTTTTTTGGAAAAATAAACAATGGCAAGTATTGGCAAATCTTTTAAGTATCTACTCGTAAGATATATCTCTTACTACCATTGGTAGCAGGATTCGACAGTGGACACTGTGGCACTGATATCATATCCCAGAAACGACACTGTACCACTTCAAAAAAATTCAGAGAAAATAGCAAAAAATCTCAAAAATCCCGAGTAAAATCGAACAAGGGAAAAGAGAGAGAAAATACCAGTGTCGTCGGTTCGTGGCGTGCGGTCTCGGTCGGGGCAGTCGGCGCGTGATCGGGCGAGTCGCTGGTGCTGGTCGCGAGCACGGTCGAGTCGCACTCGGGCGTCGGGTCACGAAAGAGGACGGTCGAGTCGCACTCGCGAGCACGGTCGAGTAGCATATGGACACGCGGAGGAAAATTAAACCGGAGAAATGAGTTATAATTAACAAGAGAGAGCCGGGTTTAGAATTTAGAATTACGGTTTACATACTTTTGGAAAGTCGCAACAGTTGGTTTGAAGAAATTCTAAGAATTAATGTTTAAGGGCAATTAGTCGACTCCAAAAATAATTATTTTAATTCTCTCTAACCAGATAATAGATTTGAAAAATACATAATCCAGTTAGAGTGAATAAACATAATTACATTATGAAATCATTCATTTTTTTACAGCACTGAGAAATATATAAGCACCATAGTTAAGCAAAAGGAAGAACTTGTGATTATTCCAACAAAATTAAGCATAGTGGTACTGGGCCTCAAAAAAATTAAAGATAAGGCCATGTCACAATCTCAGCCCACGGCCCATTTACCACCTAAAATAGGTCCACATACAAATAAATGAAAATACCAGAGATATGTATACGCAACTTAGTTTCAGTCTTAATTTAATTAAAGACCCACCTGAAGCCGCTTGCAAAAAAACCAATAAAAAGGAACCAGTTTCTTCAAAAAGAGAAATTGATTCAGTATTTACAATATATATATTGATTCTTAGGGAAATAAATCTGCTGTTATTCCGATTCCAACCGTTGATCTTTATTGAGATTCGTGCAAAAAATTTACTTTGTTGAGATTCGCGTATGGAAAAGTTTGAACGGTTGAGATCGGAATAACAGGTTCCTGTTATTTCCAAATTAAGAATTCCAACATAGTTACTTCCGATTCTCAGACACTATGCATATGCAAAATACAGATCTTTATAAAATGTGGAATTTACTCCAAAATGTCAACATACAGCTTATATTCAATCCTAAAACAGGAATTTAATATAAATCACACCATTTTTTTTCTGAAAGACCCCTGCTAACGCTACCAGTTTATCACAACAGAAATTTCAGCTGGATCCAGAGGTGACCCCTGCTAATGGTACCAGTTTATCAGCCAAGGTATGTGATATATTAACCGGTTCCTGGTGGGTCCTAATGTATATAGACTCGGTACAATTGCGGTTGAGTCTATGTAATCAGTCCTCTCTGATGGTGCCTTGTCGGCGCCTTGTGATCAGGATTTTGGTAAACTTTGCTTTCTTCAAGATGAGTTGCTAGAAAATGAATTTTATGCCCCATCTAATCTGTTCTAACAGAACCTAATTTTAATCAGGTTTAATAGCTTCAGTTGTTACCTTTATTTTTACAGAGGATAAAAAATGAATCTTGTTTAGAAGCCAAAACAACAGGCATTGACTTGTCAGATGGCATAGATTTTGATTTGTCCAAGTTTCTAGTTATGACCCTCATTTCTTTTAATTTTCTATATTGTAACCTTCGAATTTTTTTGACAGTAAATGTCATAGATTGGCAAGAGGTTTATGGAAAATCAAAATTAAAAGGAATTTGGTTGTTTGTTGAGCACACCAACATATAAAAATAACAATACTAGTCCATGCCAAGAGCTTGAAATCTGATATTCTCTTATTCAAGGATAATTCTGTGCAAGGTTCACAAGTCAGAACCAAGCACAAATATTATGTCATAATATCACATTAGCGTAGAATTAGTCAATAAATATTATGTTACTTTCTGAATTTCTTTAGTCCATTCTTCATTTTTAAAATGTTTACACTTACAATAATATTTTTAGTTTCAAAATATTGACCATTTTATATTTATTTTGACAAGTTATATTAAAATATATTATGGTTCACTCAGCTAACTCAAAAAATACTAAATGAATTTTTTTAGGTACAACATATGCGATCAAATTAATTATGTTCAATCTTCTTCGTCCTATACTTTGATTTTGTTTACTTTTTGCAAAGTTTATGTTTTTGATACAGAGAAGAGAGAGAGAGATAGAGACAATGAGATAGAAATGGAATGAATGATTTATTTCCTTGATTGAGTTCTTTTCAGCTGATGGTCTTTATATAGACCTCCTAATTACATGAACTATTCTGTTACAAAGAAGCTGTTGTAACTAACTAAGCATGCACAAGTCTAACTAACTCCATCAGTGGCAGTTAGGCACCTCTATTATTTAGTCTCTATCACCCCCCCTCAAACCGAAACAGGGGCCGTGCCAATGTGAAGTTTGGAGCACAAAAAAGCTAAGCGGGTGGAAGGAAGACCCTTGGTGAGGAGATCAGCAAGCTGATCTTTGGAGCAAATAAACCGAACCATCAATTCCTTTGAAGCAACACGCTCACGCACAAAATGGTAATCAATCTCTATATGTTTGGTACGAGCATGAAAAATAGAATTGGAGGCAAGGAAGGTGGTGCCAAGATTGTCACACCATAGGGTCGGCTGAATAGGAAGAGATATATGAAGTTCACGAAGGAGATGTTGAATCCAAATGAGCTCCGTGCATGCAATTGCCATACTCCTATACTCGGCTTCGGTACTCGAACGAGCTACTGTAGGTTGCTTTTTGGACCCCCATGAGAGAAGGTTAGCACCTAAGAAGAGACAAAAAAAAACCCGAGGTAGAACGCCTATCATCAAGGCACCCAGCCCAATCGGCATCAGAATAGGCATGTAGCTCGAGAGAAGAATGAGCACGAATGTGAAGACCATGATGAAGGGTGCCTTTGAGATAACAGAGAATACGCTTTACAGCACACCAATGATCATCCGTCGGAGCATGCATAAACTGAGAGGCCTTGTTGACCACATAGGTGATATCGGGTCGAGTGATGGTAGCATACTGAAGAGCTCCGACAATGCTCCTATAGAGAAGCGGATCAGCGAGAGGCACCCCACGAAATTTGGAGAGATGTTCACCAGGTGCACATGGAGAGGAACAAGGCTTAGCACCATCCATCTTGGAGCGAACAAGAAGATCCCGAAGATAGTTCAGCTGAGAAAGATGAAGACCTGCCGAAGTGGGGGTGACTTGGATCCCCAAAAAATAATGAAGTCCCAAGATTCTTTAAAGAAAAACGAGAACCAAGAGACTCAATAAGAGAAGAGATGAGACCCGAATCTGAGTCGATGACAATGATGTCGTCCACATAGACTAAGATATGGTAATCGAAGTCTTGGACGCACAAATAAAAAGAGATGGATCTGATTGAGAGGCTTTGAAACCGAGTTCACTTAGAGCCGATGCTAGCTTGTGAAACCATGCACGTGGAGCTTGTTTGAGACCATAGAGTGTCTTTTTTAGGAGACACGCATGAGAGGGGTGGAGAGAATCTACGAAACCCGGAGGTTGTGCCATGTACACTTGCTCTTGGAGATCACCATGTAAAAAAGTGTTGTTGACATCAAGTTGTTGAATGGACCAATGGTGCGACACGGCAAGAGAGAGAACTAAGCGAATTGTAGTCGGTTTGACAACCGAACTAAACATCTCATGATAATCGATGCCTTCCTCTTGAGTATAGCCTTTGGCAACGAGACGAGCTTTGTGACATTGCGCTTGACTTTATAGATACACTTGAGTATAGAAGGAACAAGAATCCACGTGTTGTTGTGGGCAAGAGCATTTAGTTCGCTAGCCATCGCGTCGCGCCATTCGGGAAATTTATTAGCCATGGTGAAAGAAGTAGGCTCAAGAACAGAAGAGGTCGGTAAGGGATGCCTAGTTGCAAGAAATGAGACATGATCCGGAAATTTTTTCTTGGTGCGGGTATTGTCCCTAAGCCGCGTAGTCATTGGATGAGTTGAGACAGAAATAGGTTGCTGACTGGAGGGCACATGAGGAATGACCTAAGGAGTGGAATCGGATCCAGGAGCAATATTTTACGCAAGGTGAGGTGACTCGGGCCCAGAAGAGGAACTGGGCTGTGGCACGGAAATGGGCTGCGGCAAAGATTGTGGCTGCAGTAAAGAAGTGGGTTGCGGCAAGATATTGGGCTGGGGCAAAGGATTGGGTTGCGGCAAAGAAATAGAAGGCAGGTGAGAAGTGGACTGCGGCAAAGAATATTGGGAAGAAGGAGATTTCAGTAAGTGTAACCAAGTTTGAGCAAATGTAGGCAGAGACATAGCAGAATGAGAGTGAGAAGAGGAAGTAGAAAAAGAAATTGTTGTTCATCAAACCGAACACTTCGACTAATAAAGAATTTGTTAGTGGGAATGTGGAAACACTTGTATCCTTTTTGAGTTGACAATAACCCAAAAAGACACAAGTTAGAGATCGAAGATCTAGTTTATGGGAGGAGTAAGGATGAAGACATGAAAATCAAAGACGTCTAAGTGTTAGAAGAAAAAAATAATTGGGAGATTTCTTGAAGAGAATAGTATAAGGAGAGGAGTGTGAGGAGTGTGAAGAAGGAAGCCGATTAATTAAAAAGAATACTTTGAAAAACATGATCCCAAAAAGAAGGAATGGAAGCATGTTGCATAGTAGCTAAACTTAACTCGACTATGTGACGATGTTTTCTTTCCGCTATGCCGTTTTGTTGGGGACAATGAGGGCAAGAGGTTTGGTGAATGAGATGAGGAAAGAGCTTGGTAATGTGTTTAAATTTCGTGCCACCATCGGTTTGGAGTGTTTTGATGTTGGTATTAAAAAGATTCTCAACTTGAGCCTTGAACTTTGAAAACACATTGGTCACCTCATCTTTAGTTCTCAAAAAATAAATCCATGAAAACCGAGAAAATTCGTCCACAAACACAATATAGTAACGAAAGCCACTAGTAGATACAATAGGGGAAGGACCCCATAAATCCGAATGTACAACTTCCAAAGGCATAGTAGCATTAGAAAAAGAAGAAGAAAATGGTAATACACTTGATTTTGCCATGCAACAATCATTACACAAGTGTACTTTATTTGATGTAGTAGGAAGCCTATTGGAAGCAATTATTTTGTAAGTAGTAGATTCGGATGGGTGACCCAAACGCATATGCCAAATATCGGCCGATACTCTTTCACCAATCAAGGCTTGGGGAGGGGCACTAATGGTATAGAGACTATTATGTAGATTGGCCCAAAGAAGAGAGATCCCCGTGTGGCTGTCCTTAATTTCACAATAGAGAGGGTGAAATTCAATCAAAACATCATTATCAAGTGTGAATTTAGAAATGCTAACTAAATTCTTGGTATGAGAGGAACATGTAGCACATCTTGTAGATGCAAAACACCACTAGAAATAGGTAAAGAACAAGCACCACGATGTAAAATAGGTAAGTTTGTTCCATTACCTACTTGAAGGTGCTCTTGACCAACATACGACATGAAGGAGGTAAGATTGTTGATATCGGACGTCACATGATGAGTTGCGCCCGTGTCAAGGAACCATCCTTCTTGAGGTTAAGAGGTGGTGGTGTTGTAATAGGCTTGGAATTGCTGAGGTGCATCAGATGTGTAGGAGTGGTCAAAGCAGTACCAGCAGTCTAAAGCCTCATGACCACGCTTACGGTAGACTTGGCAAGTGGGAAGCTCACTGGCTAGAGTAGCATCAGGTGTGGAGTAAGAAACAGAAGAGCCACGGCCTTGACCCGAATGAGAAGTATAAGGAGCGCATTTACTGTACTGGGCCTCCACGGCCTCGCACAAATCCAGATCCAGAGCCACGGCCTGGCGGGTTGGGTAGTAAAGGCGGTTTGGATCCAGATCCAAACCCGCGACCCAATTGAGAATAACCCCTGCCCCTTCCTCTCCCACGCTGAGTTGAAGAAGAGTAGTAAACAGCGGGATCATTGGAGGAGGAAGAAGAGATCTTGTGTTGATAAGACAGGAGATTCTCATGAGAAAGGAGAAATCCATGAAGATCCGAGAGTGAGATCGGATCGGCACGAGTAGTGCGAGCAACAACAAATTAACGAGTTGAAATCGGAGCCCAAGCCGCTAAGGATGTAACTCACCAAATCAGACTCAGGAATGACCACGCCAGCTGTCGCCAGTTCATCAGAAAGATGGATCATCTTCTCAAAGAATTCAGTACAGGATTGACCTCCACGAGTGGCCGATTGAAGAGATCGCCGAAGGTCCATGACTCTAGCAGAAGAAATAGCAGAATACACCTTGTGCAGGGATTGCCAGAGATCACGAGACGTGCGGCAAGCCACATACTGAGACAGAATGGAGGGAGAAATCGTAGAGCGGAGCCACCCGAGCAAGAGTTGATCTTGCCTGTGTCAAGAGGGATAGGCTGGGTTGGTACGAGACACCTGATCCACTACAAGTTGCTGCGCAGGAGCAGGAATGGAACCATCGATGAAGTGCTGAAGACCAAATCCGATAATAATCGGCTCCACCTGAGATTTCCAGGTCAGGAAATTCTTGCGATCGAGCTTGTCAGAGATAGGAAGGGTAAGTTGAATCGCATGATCATAGGAGAGTTGCACAGGAGGAGTAATATCATATCGAGCTGAATCACCCGTCGACATTAGAGCAGGATCGAAGAGAAATCTGATACCATGTAAAGTTTATGTTTTTGATACAGAGAAGAGAGAGAGATAGAGACAATGAGATAGAAATAGAATGAATGATTTATTTCCTTGATTGAGTTCTTTTCAGCTGATGGTCTTTATATAGACCTCCTAATTACATGAACTATTCTGTTACAAAGAAGCTGTTGTAACTAACTAAGCATGCACAAGTCTAACTAACTCCATCAGTGGCAGTTAGGCACCTCTATTATTTAGTCTCTATCACTTTTCAATAGTCTAAATTTCAAATTTACATATTTTTGTTACAAAAATGGGAACCAGAATTTTTTTAGATTTGCATATAATTGACCCGACTAAATAGATCGATCAATCGAATTAGAAATTAACCAAATAAAGCCTAATGTTCAATCCGTTTAATTTGGTTAAATTGAATATCTATGTAAAATTAAACTCACAAGTCACAACTAATTCCGATATTTTTATTAAAACCCCCAAAAAAAAACAAATTATCAAATCTGCTCCCACTCCAAAGTTATAATTATTTCTACCCTAACCGCCCGTGGGCTGGGCGGTCCACTTTTTCCACCTGACCGCCCAGCAGCCGGGCGGTCCACTGTGCATAGCTGACCGCCCAGCCACTGGGCGGTCCAATTTCCATAGCTGACCGCCCAGCAGCTGGGCGGTCCGCTAGTGTTTTTTTTTTTTTTTTTTTAAGATTAGATTAGAGACAATATGAATATAAAGATGCTGAATTCTTAACGCTAAAAGTTCGATTTTTTTTTGTAAATATTAGTTAGATTACTTCTGTGAAGCATATTTATACTAAAATACGCTAAATTACTTGGAATTATGTTAAATTACGTTGAGTTACACTATATTAAGTTAAATTACACTAAATCACATTACATTACGCTAAAATACGGTAAATTACATATGAATAGAGACTATATCTTCACTGAAAAGGCGAAAAACGACGACGAAATGAAAATCTTAAGTAATTTACTCAATATGTAATTACTTAAGTGAGTTATACTAAATTACTCAATACGCTAAATTACTTAAGTGAGTTATTCTTAAGCTTTCCGAAAAGTGCTCATTTGCTGAAATCGGACACTAAAATACGCTAAAATATGCTAAAATACGCTAAAATACGCTAAATTACGCAATACGCTAAAATACGCTAAATTACTCAATACGCTAAATTACTCAATACGCTAAATTACTCAATACGCTAAACTACTCAATACGCTAAATTACTCAATACGCTAAACTACTAAATACGCTACTCAATACGCTAAATTACTGAATACGCTAAATTACTCAATACGCTAAATTACTCAATATGCTAAAATACGCTAAATTACTCAATACGCTAAATTACTCAATACGCTAAAATACGCTAAATTACTCAATACGCTAAATTACGCAATACGCTAAAATACGCTAAATTACTCAATACGCTAAATTACTGAATACGCTAAAATACGCTAAATTACTCAATACGCTAAAATACGCTAAATTACTCAATACGCTAAATTACGCAATACGCTAAAATACGCTAAATTACTCAATACGCTAAAATACGCTAAATTACTTGGAATTATGTTAAATTACGTTGAATTACACTAAATTACGCTAAATAACAATAACTTCGCTAATTATGCTGAAATATGGTAAATTACGCTAAACTACGCAAAATTACGCTAAAGTAGACCGATTCTGTGCCATCTTTCATGAATCATAAAAAATAGTAAAAAAATTCCAAAAATAGTAAAAATTGGTATTCTACAAGTTCATTATGTAACTAATTTACTGAACTACTTGGATTGAATAATAGAAATGAAAATCTTAATCGGAAACTTCAACTCAAATTTTGAGGCTCTTCCCTTAGTTTTTTGGTGATTCTGAATTTTGAAATCTATCATAGCTAGCACGGACGCACACGCATTTTCTCAAGCTTTCCGAAAAGTGATCATTTGCTGAAATTGGACACTCGAGCGCCGTTTTATGACCGTTTGAAGTTTCGTCGTCGTTTTTCGCCTTTTCAGTGAAGATATCGTCCCTATTCATATGTAATTTACCGTATTTTAGCGTAATGTAATGTGATTTAGTGTAATTTAACTTAATATAGTGTAACTCAACGTAATTTAACATAATTCCAAGTAATTTAGCGTATTTTAGTATAAATATGCTTCACAGAAGTAATCTAACTAATATTTACAAAAAAAATTCGAACTTTTAGCGTTAAGAATTCAGCATCTTTATATTCATATTGTCTCTAATCTAATCTTAAAAAAAAAAAAAAACACTAGCGGACCGCCCAGCTGCTGGGCGATCAGCTATGGAAATTGGACCGCCCAGTGGCTGGGCGGTCAGCTATGCACAGTGGACCGCCCGGCTGCTGGGCGGTCAGGTGGAAAAAGTGGACCGCCCAGCCCACGGGCGGTTAGGGTAGAAATAATTATAACTTTGGAGTGGGAGCAGATTTGATAATTTGTTTTTTTTTTGGGGTTTTAATAAAAATATCGGCAACTAATTTGCTAATATTTTGAATTTTTTTTATTTTTTAATTGTAAAAATGGACATGAGAGTATTGTAAAAGGTAAGACATTGAAATGAGTATGGTTAAAATGCACCATTGGTTTTGTGCTCAAATCATACTCCACGTCTTTTTCTCCGTTTTCAAAGTCCAAATAGTCGATCCGAACATCTCAACATGATCTTCATATTAAAATGTGCTTAGAGACAAAATTTTATATTTTTTAAAAAATTTTAACTATTTTTTTAGATAGGTACAAAATCACTGTTTTGAATGGTCCATAATCTTCTGAAAAAAGTGATTTTGTACATATCTAAAAAATAGTAAAAAAATCCAAAAAATATAAAATTTGATCTCCAAACACATTTTAATACAAAGATCATGGTGAACGGTTCGAATTGACTGTTTGGACTTTGAAACTGAAAATAAGAATGTGGAGCATGATTGGAACACAAAACCAATAATTTAACCCTACTCTTTGTAAATTGCAATACACTGTGTCTGTACATAAACTGGGAAACCTCATCAATTCATGATAGGATGAGATAGGATCTGAACATATATAGTTTATCTGGACCGTCCGATACAGAACTAACGTGCCCTATCAATTTACCCATGTCATAAAACTAATCCTAAAACAATATATCTCACACGTTGATTTTAGATCGAACGGTTTTAGCAAGAAGCTCCGGAACCCAACACCAGAGCAAAGAGCCATTATACTTGACAAAATCTGATACTTGAAAAAATAAAGCTCAAGTTTTCTTTCCTTGATGGGAAATTTAAGTACAGTGACTGACTGACGGACTTCCCTAGAAGAGACTTGAGAGAGAGAGAGAGAGAGAGAGATTGGCGTAATGCGGTGAAGAGTGTTGAAGAAGCAGCGACCCTAGTCGGCGATTGCTCAGGTGCGGTTTTCATATTATCCTTTTCATGTTTTCTTGCCATTTAGCTCAATGAATCCTCCAATTTATCTTTTGAGCGCGACCCACTTTGCTATCCCTATCTCCAATGCAGCTTTATACACTTTTGGTAAGAAAATGGCGTTACCAGATGAAAATGAAAGTGTAAAAATGGGCTTCAACTTCAAGGAAGAAGAGATCATGCGCATGCTATTTACAGAAGACTTGCAAGATTCACAGAGAGATGCTCTTGACGGCTCTGAAGAGGAAATTCAAATCTTTCAAGGTTTTTTTGGCAACAATATTGGAGTAGAATCCTTGCCCCAGTCTGGTACAGCACAGTCGGGTCGACACATATATTGCCGCATAGTTGAGTCAACTGGACACGGCGACCTCTCTACTTGCAGCATTTGCTGTGTCTTGCCTTGTTCTAGACTGGTTTCTCAAGATAATACTGGTAAACTACTGTTACCAACAACACCCCCTTCTTCTCCCAGTACTAGTACTAGCCTTTGTTCAGGTACATTGGATATATCAAAAATAGACAACTCATCCCTTACAGACCTCTGCACCCATCTCCATGCACATGCAAACCGACTCTTGATCCACTGTGGGTACAAAGTGGAGTTGCAAAGGAGAAAAAGTGACCCACAAAGATTCAACTACTTGTACCAACTGCCTAATGGTGGGCCTGCACTTTCTCATCTACCCGAAACTTGGGTTTCTTTAGGCAAATTATTACAATCATCATTAACGGGTTCAGCTTTGGACAAAACCCGTTTGCCTGGCCGGCAATGGCTTGATTTAAATGAATTCGCATCTGATTTGCAAAAAACATTGACTTACGTCGAAAATTTGCTCCAATATCCAGACTGCGAGTTGACCTTATCAGATCAGTGGTTTCTACTAGACCCATTTATGGCCGTGGCTTGGATAGATCACAAAATTGAGGAATTGAGGAAAGCTGTACCAATACAGGCGGTACAGAGTAGAACAAGTGTTCTTCAAGGAAATGACATGATGATTTTGGAAAGGAATGATGTCGCCGATCCACTAACCTATTCACGCCGTCGGTGTAAAAAGACTCTTCTGCCCCAACTTTCACTGGATGACGAATCGGGGCAGAAAAGTGATGGTGCAAACATGCCCATGGTAGAAGGTCAAGTTGTTCCAACTGGAGGTATAATGACACTGTCAGGACAAAAGGATATAATAAGTGCCTCAGACTTGCACAAGGGTCCATGTATAACTGGAGAGGAAGTACAGAGTGCTACCAGATTGCATGCAAGTCCAGTTACAGTATCATGTACTACAGACTTTCATGCAACTCCAGAAAAACTGAGAGAGGTACTGCCTGTTACAACTGGAGAGGAAGTGCAAGGTGCCACCCAGTGTCCTGCAGAATTGCATGTGAATCCAGTGACCATTGGAGAAGAAGTATCAATTAAAAAAAATTCTTGTGCAAATCCAGTTTCACTGCCTGATAACGTACCATTTAACACAGTAAGTCTAGTTACCGGGTATGATAACATACCAATCGGAGCCACATTCACAATAAACCCGGTATCTGAAAGCATGGTACCACAACAGCTTGTGTTAATTCTGGATCCATCTGATGTTCCTTTTCCTTATGATATAATCAATACCCATTTTCAAAGCACGACTAGTGGAGTGGGCCCAGTCCATCCAAGTTATCAAGCATGTATGTTTCAAGGATCTTTATCTTTTGATGCAAATAGTGGGTTTCAGATTCCAGAATATCCTGTTACCATGATCGTTAATAAATCGCTTCAATCAAAATCGAAGAGAAAGCATAAATCCACCTCTGAGACCAAGGAAAATAAACCACGAAAGAGATCAAAGAAAAACGAGGAGAAGAGTGGATTGGACACAAAAACTGAAACCTGTAAGAGAAAAAGGCAGGGAAGAAAGAGGGTGTGCCGGTTTCGTGACCATGATCTCCTTATCTCAGCTATAATTACAAAGAAGTACTCGAAATACAGGAAATACCCTAAAAAAGCCTCAAAAAATAAGCACATTCATTCGAAGCAGTCCACTGACCAAACTGTTCAACTGGGTCAAATCAACTCTGACAACAAGAAGCGTTTCACGCAAGGTGCAAGAACAGTCTTAAGGCTGTTAATTAATACAGGTGCGGTATCTGTTAGCAGGAAGATCCAATACAGAAATTATAAGGGCCAGAAAGTAAAAGAAGGGAAATTGACTAGACATGGTGTTTTGTGCCAGTGTTGTGGCGAGAGTTTTACAATGTCAGGTTTTCAGATTCATGCAAGTAGTGAGTCAGGGAACCCAGGTTTGAATTTGTTTCTTGGATCTGGTATGCCGTATGTGATGTGTTTGTTCAACGCATGGTCAGTGGAGTACAGGGGGAGGAAAGAGAGAATGAGAATTAGAGATGGAGATATTGAGAGGAACAATGATATGTGTGCACTATGTGGAGATGGTGGTGAGCTGGTGTGCTGTGACAGCTGTCCTTCTAGCTTTCACGAGTCATGCTTGCCTTCCCAGGTAGTTCTACCACAGAAATAGCATGAAATCAGGTTGGTCGGATTTGTCTGGTACATCACAATTACCTAAGGAGCCCTCAGGTTAAGTCTCAGTACTGGTTCAGGTTTTCTGGTGATGCTGTACAATACGGAACAATCAAGCCTGGTAGCGGTACTGTGCCATCAGATCTAATTAGTTTGGCTACTTATGAGTATTTACATTACCTATCGGGTCTGATAAGTCAGGTCATGTATGATCAGTCAGGTCTTGTACTTGTATTTGTACTGGTACCATTTACGTACGTTTTGGTTTCAAATTGTCAAGTCATGTTCTGCTCTTGTACAACTGTCCAAGTTTAGAGAGGCAACTGAACCTGTGTTATTCATGTTCTGATATAAAATCAACCAAAAGTGGTAAGAAGTATAACCACACTACTCAGTTTTAAGCTATATTTTTCAATTAAAAAAAGTTTTTTAAGTATTATTTTATTGACTTGTATATGTTGTTGATTTGATGAATTGGTTTTCATTTAATATTCAGGAAATTCCAGAAGATTGTTGGCACTGCCCGAGTTGCAGATGTGGTGCTTGTGAACAGATGATTTGTAATTCACTGGAATTCCCCACTTCCATTAATTACTTGCAGTGCTTGCAGTGTGAACGAAGATGTAATCTCTCTCTCTCTCTCATTTCCCATACGTTTAAAATTGGAGTATAAAAACATGCTTCGAAGTCTTCAACTAAATTTAATTTACTTAAACCTTATTTTACAGTTCACGAAAAATGCATGAAGGATAAGAATGTGATCTGTAGTGAATCGACACCAGGATCCTGGTTTTGTGGAAATCAATGCCAACAGGTATTATCAAAATTTTAAAAATTAATGTTTGACGTGGTTTATTTGTTTAATTATATATGTAATTTTTGCAAACGACCAGGTCTACATTTACATGCGGTCACAGGTCGGGTTGGCGAATTGTATTGGGGATGGATTCTATTTGAGCATACTAAGATGCGACCATGGCCAAACAAAAATATTGAATTTAGAGAAGTTGGTGCAGCTGGCCGAGAATAACATGAAGTTGGCACTTGCACTCAGAATAACTGAAGAATGTTTTTTCCCGGTCTTGGATCTATGTACAGGCCTTGACCTCATCCCCCTTCTTCTTTATAATTGGAGGTCACATCTCTCTCTCTCTCTCTGACACACACTCTTTTTATTGGATATAGATTTATATAATTGATTATTTGTTCATGGTATATATATATATATATTTTGGATTAATTAATCAGGGTAAACAGCTTAAGATTGGACTACAGAGGTTTCTACACAGTGGTGCTGGAGAAAGATGAAAGAATCATCTCTGTGGCTTCCATCAGGTAAATTAAATGTCACAATTGATCATTTTATTATCTTTGTTATCATTATATTAATTCTACAAATATATATGTATTTGTCAGGTTGCTTGGAACAACGGTAGCGGAGATGCCTCTGGTTGCAACAACTATCGAAAATCGTAATCAAGGGATGTGTCGGCGTCTCGTGTCTGCCATAGAGGAGGTTAATTACAACTTGTATATATTTTCACACAACTGCGAAATTATCTTATTTTACCTCTTTAAAACATTTCTTTATTATTATTCCTTTTTTTTTTCTGATTGAGGCAGCTGCTTGAGTTGCTGAAGGTTAAGATGCTACTCTTGTGTGCAATACCAAATCTGGTAGACACATGGACTTCCCGCTTTGGGTTTGTACCGATCGAAAATGAAGATAAAGAGATGCTCTCTAAGTTTAGCTTATTCAATATCCCAGGAACTGTTTTACTGAAAAAAGACTTGAGCGCAATTTCAGTCGAACAACAAGGTGTGTGACTACAATTACAATTTAATAAATTAATGATAACCACTTTATATGAAAAATTATTTAACATTACATAACATGATTTCACATTTTCTTGGAACAATATATATATAGGAGATGATAGGCACCATACTTGAATGGGAAACAAGTTGTATGGAGGTGGGGAGGGAGAAGAAACCACCTTTCCATTGGATGAGCTCTTGAGTTATAAGAATAGTACACTAGATATATTGAACAAAAATGAGCGTATGTATTTGTATGTGTGTGTCCCTTGTAAATATGAACTTAATTATAAATCTGGTTTTGTAGCATGTTATTTTTTTTGTAAGAATGGTAATCTGTATGGTTTAGTATAAATAAGGTATATTTGTAAAAATGATCACTGATCTACACAGTCAGGCCCCTCAACTTTTCCTTGTCTCATTTATTTGTTTCGGCCCAATTGAGCTTTAAAAAACGGCCCAACTTCTTTTTCTCAATTTGATGATCGTCAATAATGAGACTTACCGTTTTTTTATTTATTTTATATATTACCACACGACACACGTAGTCTCGTAGCACGAGCTGAGTCACAGTCTACGAGACACGTGGTCAATGAAGCCATGAGACAGGAGGCAACGTGTTTTCCTTTTTGTTTTATATATTGCAAAGTAGTCCAAACTAATTATCATAATTTTCAAATAATTTATGCAGTTTAGGATGTCGTACTAAATGTCAACGTAAATTAACATTATTAGGAGGAGTTGGCTACGGTGCTACGCGTAGCACAGAGGACCTCCGTGCTACGGCTCAATATTTGAGTTTTCAAAATTCTAACGGTCGATTCGAACCGTTCAGCACGATCTTCATATGAATATGTACTTGCAAATCAAATTTTATATTTTTTAAAAAAAATTTACTATTTTTTTTAGATAAGTAGAAAAACACTTGATCTGAATGGTACAAAATTTTCAGATCAAGTGATTTCCTACCTATCTAAAAAAATAGTAAAAAAATTCTAAAAAAATATAAAATTTGGTTTGCAAGGACATATTCATATGGAGATCATGTTGAACGGTTCGGATCGACCGTTAAAATTTTGAAAAATCAAATATTAAGCTGTAGCACGAAGGCCCTCTATGCTACGCGTAGCATATTAGCAATTTCCTTATTAGTATTAATATGATTTTCTAAATCAGAAAGTTTCAGTTTCTCCGAATTTCAGATGCTTTCACTAAACAAAATTATAATTCGGAATTAAGTTCCTCAAGTTCTTGTTAAGTCCCAAATTAAATTTATAACCATTTAGAATCGTTGTTATCTTAAATTTTACTGTCCAAAATTTCCGGTTTCTCTTTTCTAGTCAGTGATTAACTTTTATTTCTCAAATTTTCTGACATTCCAATATCTTAAATCATTTAGGATTATTCCTAATATTTTTATTTTTTACAATTATGTTTCGAGCATGTACAATGTAATTTAATAACTTTTATCAAATAATAATTTAAAATATAAAAATATTAATTGTAAAATTAAAAAAATTACTTTGTCATGAAAAAAATTGTCAAATATTTTATACATAAAAAATTAGTCAATTAAGTCATGAATTTTTATATATAAAAATTAGTTAAATATCAAAACTAAATTATTCAATATTTGATAATTAATTTCTTCTGTAATAATAATAATCTTCAACAATAGTCAATCAAGTCATGAATTTTTATAAATAAAAAAGTAGTCAAATATCAAAAGTAAATTATTTGATATTTGATAATTAATTACTTTAGTAATAATAATAATTTTCAGCAGTTCTTGTACAATATTTTATAAACAAAAATTTATAAATAAAAAATAGTTAAATATCTAAAAAAAAATATTCATTATTTCATAAACAATTTTTTTTGCCAAATTTATCTTGTTCCATTCTTGTATATTTTCTTGAATTCTTTAGCAGTTTTCTGTACAATATCCATAACAATATATTTAAACATAATCCAGAAAAATATTTTTAAACAAAATGAAACACAAATAAAATCTCAAAAAAATAAAAGGATGAATAAAATCTTGGTGGGAATGATAAAAAAAAATACCATTTGAAGTTGAGTCTCTTCTGTTATTCAAATATAAAAGTTTTTTTTAGCATATTATAGAGTTATGTTGATCTAAGCTAGGATCATATGTTTTTTACTATGTTACTTTTTTTTTTAGCTTCATCTTCTCTTGATATTGATGTGTTGTTGGATAAATGTTAATTTCAAAATTAAGACTTTTAGTTTTCTCCAACATCTCACATTCACAAGTTTGTTGAGCTTTTGTTTTTGCATTTAATAATAGAATTGGATATTGTTTGTATAATTAAAATGTTTCTTTTTAATACACATGAAGAGGTTCAAATTGTATGCTAGTTCATTCAAACCTCATGTCTCACACATTTTTCATCTAGTCCATGAGATGAGACACGTGCTCAATGAAGCCAGGAAACGTGTTTCCCTTTTTGTTTTAAATTTTACAGTGACCTCAATTTTTTTTATATATTGCAAAGCAGTCCAAACTAATTATCAAATAATTTATGCAATTTTAAAATGGCATACTAAATATCAATGTAAAGTTTCTGATTTTCCGAATTTCAGATGCTTTCACAGGACAAAATTATAATTCGGAATTAAGTTCTTGTTAGTCCCGAATTAAATTATGATTTTCAAATTTTCTAGTCGGCGATTAATTTTTATTTCTCAAAGTTTCTAACATTCCGATGTCTGAAATTATTTAGGATATTATTCCTAATATTTTAAACTTTTTTAAATTATGTTTTAAGTATTTACAGTGTAATTTAATAAGTTTTATTTTAAAATATCAAACTATTAATTATACGACTTAAATATTTTTTTTTACTTTGTCATGACATAAAATTGTCAAATATTTTATAGATAAAAACATAGCTAATTAACCACGTCATGAATTTTTATAAATAAAAATTTAGTAAATATCAAAACTAAATTATTCGACATTTAATTAAGGAAAGACACTATTTTTCTCATACATTTAAAATTAAAGTGAAAAAGGAGCTATTATCACTTGGTGCATTTAAAATCCGTTGCTATTTTAATTGATAACAACTTCTTATATTATGTGCAATTCTTCTTTGAATTTTCTGATATTTTTGTTCTTTTAAACTTGTCTCATGCTATATTTTTTTTATGAACCAATTCTAAATTAAACATCCTAATTAAACTTTTGTTGCTTTATGTTGAGATTCACGTGCGTTGGGTGATACATTATTAATTAAGATATAAATAGTTGCTAAAGATATAAATAGAATGAACAAGCATATAATTTTAATCTTTTCATGTGTATTATAAAGTAACATTTTAATTATACAAATAATATCCAACTCTATTATAAAATGAAAAAAAGGTAAAAGTAACTTGTAAATGTGAGATGTTGGAGGAAACTGAGAGTCTTAATTTTGAAATTAACTTTTCTCCAACAACACCTTGATATCAAGAGAAAATGAAATTAAAGAAATTAAAATAATAAGATGTTAAAAGAAAAAAAATTAAATTGCATCAATTATAAAAAGTTTGATTCTCTACAAAAATAACGATGGTTTGCAGTCATAGTAAGTTAAAAATACAAATGATTTTTTTATAATATTGTTTCTTCAATAAATTTTAAACAATGATGTGGGTTAAATACTGTTATATTTTCTTCTAAATATGTGTATAATTAAAGATTTAATAAAATAGAAAACATTGAATCGTGATTATTAAAGTATAAATTTTTTATTATTATGGAATTGGCTCATTAAAACACGTGGCGCTTACCATTCTTATCTTGACATGGGTCCCACTCTAATTTAATTCGGTACAATGGGATATACACAAACCATGGCCATAGGATTTAGGATTTAGATGTATTCTTTTTATGGTCGGTGACTGTGAGGCTATGATCGGAATCATATCTTGACAAGAATTCAATAGAATTCAATAGAATAGAGTTCAATAGAATAGATTTGAATTGAATTTTGATGATCAGAATAAAAATTGAGATGAGAAAGAATTCAATTGGAAAAATAAATAAACAATCATAAAGTTGACTCTATTTACAATGAATGCCACTTTCTAGGGTTTTTTCATTTTGAGAAATTCACTGGGTAATATTGAAAAAAGAGTATATAAACTAACGACAATAGAGAGAAGAAAGGGATAGTGTGCTTATCGGTGATTTAGAGAAATATTTTGGTGTCATTGTCGTCTTGTTTCACTACTCCGAACGAGAAGAGCGACGAGAAAAGAGAGAGGGCAAAGAACGAACTTCACCGTCGCCAAATTGTTTCTCCTCAAATCCCATCGTTTTTCCAAAGAATTCACGGCGTGATTTGAAGAGAAAAAAGTCACGCCGAATCATTTCTTCTCTACTTTGCCGTTTTCTTCCAATCTGCGAATTTGTAAAATCGCGAATTCTGTTTCGCGTTTAAGGGAGAAAGATTTGGTTCCGATCATAGTGTGAGTGTGAGGTGTGAGGTGTGGGGCAAGCAACCAATTGGCAATTGCCACAAGTGACAAGTTATGGATATATCATATATGAGTGAATGACATATCAAATAGCTCCAAGCAACAGCCATAATCTGTCTGTCATTTGCTTCCACGTTACCTTACCAACTTAATTCGAACCCTTTTGCATACTTACCCTCCGAAACTCTTAATATAGTGTATATGGCCTTGCACACCAGGAAAATTTATTTACATCAACCTTGAGAAACTGAACATTAAATTAGAAATTAAGTTTTGTTCACAAGCTGTCGGTCATAAACACAGAAAAATTATGGCAATACATATTTCATGGCTGCTATCAAATCTTATGAATTTTGACAATATATATGATTGAATTTCACTCTTTTTTTAAAAACAAAGACAAGAATTTAATCGTGAATTCTCAAGAGTCTATTATTGTTTTTGTTTTTTAGAAGAGTTGAAAAAAACAGAAAATAAATAAACGGTCTTGGCAAAATAAAATATTTTCAAGACAGTTTAATGCATATGAATCTTTTAATTTTGATTGGATGATTATGGATAATTCCATAATTCTATAACAACCGATAAAACACATCAGTGATATTATTAAAAATCAGTAGAGTAAGAAGAGGAAATTTCATTAATTACGATCATGAAATAAAATGTACTCAATTTTTTAGAAATAGCAGCAGTTACTAATAATCGTGGATAAAGAAGTAGAAGACAACGGGAGGTGCCGATAAGATAAGTTATTTTGTGTGGACACATGTGTAAAATACTTTATTTTTGAAAATCTTCGGGTAAGAAACGCGCAACTGCATATCGGCATCCGGATCCTCTGAAGTAACTCAAAATATTTGGATTTATATCAAGACCGTCCGATCAGAATCCGAGCCAATCCGGTCCGAGATGGAATGCAGGGAGTCCCTTTAATATTCGTGCTAAAGCAGATCAGACGGTTCGGATCTAAACTTTAAATTTGAGTTAACTCAGGTGATATGAAGTAAGATGCAGAATTTAATGAGAAGACCGACCTCTGTCCTTCTTTTTCTCCTCTCCGCATTCCTTTCCCTTTCTCTCTCTAGAAACAATCACAGAGCAGGCGTGCGTGGTTATTATGTTGCGAGAATTTGTCGATAATCTTCTAGCAATCACTAAAGAGTTAGTCTCTCTCTCTCTCCCTCTCTCTCGGTGCTTCTAAATTTTGAATTGAGGATATGTTTAATTTGGTGGCTTCCCGAATTCCCTTCTCAGAATTAATTAATTAATGATAGAAGCGAACAAGGGAAAACAATCGACTGTAAGAAAATGGGATTTGGCTAATTGATTGGTGAACTTAGTCAATGATAAATTGATAATGCATTTTTTGTAATAGATTTTTGTTTATTTAGTTTTATACGCATGATATTGTATAAAATTGGTAATTGATTGGTCTACCTACCTCCTTTTGCATTGTAAACCTGATTAAATTGGCCTTTTAATCATCCAATTCCAATTATGACAGATCTGTGAAGACATTTACATACGAATCTCTGAACAACGTAGCAAGGCTCATAAATGGGTTTTCGGCTTTGTTACTGGCACTTCTACCAGGGAAATCCAACATTCTAGAAGGAATCAGTGGATGGGAACTCAGGCCTACGTTGCGTGGACCCCGCCTCCCTCGCTGGATGGAGAAGTAATTTATTGTAGAATTAATATTTCATTAATTTCTTATTAATAACACAAAAATTTAACTAGTCTTTCCTTTTTAAAAATAGTGGTGTTTCTTCATTCAACGAATTCATCCATGAGCTCTCCTTTGACTCATCAGATGCAGAATCTTCGTCAGAATATTCTACTCATGGAGAGGAAGAACACGAAGATTCTTCTGTCCCTTCCTCTCCTCTGTCGACCTCGTCACGCCTGTCCCGTACCAGTAGTTTCTCCAAGAATGATAGGAGACTGGTACGTTTTGTGAGGTATGTTCTGTCATGGATGCTTTGGCCAATAACACTCCTCCTCTGGTCGCCACTTGTCCTGCTTCAGTTGATCAGGCTGAGACGAGGAAGATCTGGTACTGGTACGAGTAGTAGTAGTAGTAGTAGTAGTAGTAGTAGTGCTGTTGGGAGAAGGACATCTTTGGTGAAGGACCATGTTGTTTATGCCACTGATAGAAGGCGTGGGGTCTTTGAGGATCTTCAATTAGCAATTGAAATGTTCATAGAATCGGTATTTGAGATGGTACAGAAGGTAGCTCATTTCATTCTTTCACCAACAGAGGCAGGGAACAAAGTTTACTCCTGGCTCTATCCTACTCATGGAAATGGAAACGGAAATGATGAGGGAAGTGACAGTGATACTGAGATCCCAATTCCGACAACGACAGTTGGGAGCACAAATCCAATCCCATCTCAAACACATATTTCATTTCCTAATTACTTGAATACCGATTCACGCACTTGTGAAGATGTTATTTCTGAGCTTGGGTTAGCAATTCTTCTTCTTTTATTTTACTTAACCACTGTTATATTTACAAATATTCTTCTTATATATATATATACACATTTGGTGTTACAGGTACCCATATGAGGCAATAAAAGTAGTCACTTCTGATGGCTACATACTGCTACTTGAGAGACTTCCAAGGTTTGAATTTGATATTGTTTCTTATGATATCCAAGTTTAATTAGCATATTTTATATTTACTCCATAGTTTATTTGTAAATGCAACTTTTTAGGCGTGATTCACAGAAGGTGGTGTTTTTGCAACATGGAATTTTGGATTCATCAATGGGGTAAGTCTCTTTAAATTTTCCACTGTAGATATTTTCAATTCATTTTTCTCTTATACAACAAGCGCAAATTTAAATTAATTATATGTAACATTTCTAAGAATATCGAATGCATTGTCAGGTGGATATCTAATGGTGTTGTAGGTTCCCCAGCATTTGCTGCTCACGATCAAGGTTGGTACTCCGAAAATTCTCACTCGATCCTACATTGCTATATTATCTTTACACTTACAATGATAAGGTAACACATTTTTGTACCTATTAACTCTTAGGTTATGATGTATTTCTTGGAAATTTAAGAGGGTTAGTCTCAAGGGAGCACGTTGACAAGAATATTTCTTCCCGCATGTAAGTCATCCTGATTCTGTTTAATAAAAGTTACCTTCTTTTTTGTTACATTTTTGTAGCATTAGTTTAATCTATGATTAAAAAAAAAAACCACAGGTACTGGAGATATTCAATCAATGAGCATGGAACTCGTGACATCCCAGCAATAATAGAAAAAATCCATGAAATAAAGATATCAGAACTTTCTAAAACGCCTCCAACTTGCCCCCGAGATGATCTGGCACCTGATCAGCTATACAAGCTCTTCTCAATCTGTCACAGCCTTGGTGGCGCTGTGATGCTGATGTATGTTGTCACACAAAGGATCTCCAATTTGCCCCATAGACTCTCCCGATTAATCATGCTATCTCCTGCTGGCTTCCATGAAGATTTACCTCTCGTCTTCACCATGGTTGAGAAGTTTGTCGTGTTATTGGGTCCTATTTTAGCCCCGTTATTTCCCGGGTTGTACATTCCGACCCGTTTCTTTCGTATGCTTCTAAACAAACTGGCACGTGATTTTCATAACTACCCGGGTTTAGGTGGTCTGGTTCAAACCCTAATGGGATATGCAGTTGGTGGTGACAGTTCAAATTGGCTAGGTGCTATAGGATTACCGCACTATAACATGAACGACATGCCTGGTGTGTCCTTCCATGTGGCATTACACCTTTCTCAAATAAAGAGATCCCGAAAGTTCAGAATGTATGATTATGGAAGTGCTAGCACAAATCTTGAGGCTTATGGTTCCCCTGAGCCATTGGATATAGGTGCCAACTACCATCTGATAGACATACCAGTTGATTTGGTTGCGGGGAAGAGAGATCGGATTGTACCGCCTTCTATGGTCAAAAAGCACTACAAGCTTATGAGAAAAGGGGGTGTTGAGGTATCATATAATGAATTTGAATTTGCGCATTTGGATTTCACATTTTCGCACAAAGAGGAGTTACTGGCATATGTTATGTCGAGGCTTGTGATGGAGAAGGGGAACAGTGTGAGAGAAACAAGTGTCAGGCAAAGAAAGATAAAGAAAAAGAGTGAGATAGTGGAGGAAGGAGAAATTCCGACTGCCTAATGAAAAATTGAAGTTAGTTTGTAGTTTTTTTTTTTTTGTTGTTGTTAATATAATAGTTGTATTGTATTTTATCAGAGTTGGTGTTGTGGCGTCCCATTTTGGCAATGGCGATGTTTGAAACATTTGTTGGGAAAGGGTGTTTTGTATTCCTTGACCAATTTGAAAGGCGTTTATATTGTATCTATTTTCATGAAAAGGGAAAAAGAAAAAGAGACCTGACAACTTGTGTTTGTTACATACCACCTCTCTGTAGACCTTTAACTCCAAATAAATAAATGCATATATGTATTGTATATATATACGAGAGTGTGAATGTGTGTGTTTAAGTTATATCTGTAATGACCTGACAATTAAAAGTATTGAACAATTTTCATAATATTTACCTCATAAAAAATTGTAAAAGTACTTCAAAATAAATAAAAGTCTATAAAGGAACTGTCTGATTTTAAACGGAGCCAATCTGATTCCTGTCTATAACATAAAGATACTTTAATATTAGTGTGGATCTAATCTGCACGAATCATAATATAAATTAGATGGTCGAGATGCATTAACTCAAAAGAATGAGTTAATGCAGAGGATACGAATTCATCCTTTATACCTTTGTCTCGTAGTCTTAGGCCCAGTTTCTTACATTACATCTCTCAAGCCCAACTTCGCCTTCAATTTCACTAGAATTCCAAGTAATACATACACAAGGGAGATGGAAGAAATTGGTGCCCCTTGCGTATATTTTAGGCTAGTGTGACTGTGTGAGAGATCATAAAATATTTAGTTTGTGACAAGTTGATTTTTTGAATATTTAATTTTAACAATCAGTCTCCGAAATATGAGAATGAGACCAGTGACAATGATCCACCAGCAGCAAATTTATTATTTTTATGCTCGATTTCAAGTATGAAATGACTTTAAACCTTTGGATGTAAATAGTGTAATATTTTAAATATTTAAGACTTATTGCTTTTAATTAGTATAAGAATATTAGTAATGTTTAAAATATTCATAATACATTTTCTATATAATTTTAATTGTTTGCTTCCTTTATTTTTTATATGAACGAACAATTTCATAAATAATTAAAATTGATAAAATTATTTCTTATACATGAAAATAGCAAACACTATAAAGTAAGAAATTATTATTTTTTAAATTTAAAATTGAAAATTACAAAGCATTATAATTCATAACATATTTAAACAAGGATAAATTTATTAAGAGTATTTTAGTCATTTCATACTTAAAATTGAGCATTGAATAATTAATTAGCCGCCGAGGGTTATTATCACTAATGACATAGTTTGGAAGGTTGATTGTTTATTTTTTTTTTATAAACCTTCGAATTATTTTTGAATTTTAAATATTTCGATGTACTATTTGCATTATAATATTAAAGTTATTTCTAAATTATATTTATATTATATCCTAATCACGAATACATAAACCTTGTTGAATAATTTTTGAATCACAAATCTCTTATTATAGTTATGAATGTCTACGTCCAAGTTTTTTATTATTTGATGTACACATTGATTTTGTTTTGAATTTATCAATGTTTTAAATAGCGTTTATAGCGTCATAGCGGGAAGGCTACAAAAAAAGCTATAGCGAATAGCGTAGCTATAGCGGAAGCTATTCCAAATAGCGTTTTTTTTTACAAAAATTATATTATATATTTGTACTATATATTAACATTATCTAAAGTTTCATAGAACAATAAATAACACCAAATTAATTAAGAAATTATAATATTCATATTGAACTAGTACAAAAGTCCATGGTTCAAAATATCCATAATAATATCATAAACTATCGATCTTTTTCTATACAAAATATCTTAAGCATCATGATTCATTCTATTTTTTTTTTCTATACAAATAAATTTTATGGATCTTTATTTAAGCCCATATAAATTGTCTAAAAAAGCCCAATATGCATAGTGTGCAAATAGCGCGCTACACGCTATGCGCTATAGCGGACCGCTATTACCGCTATAGCGGCCGTAGCGCAATTAGCGTATTTTCATGCCATAGCTTAGCGTTTAGGGTCCAAAAACGCTATAGCGGTGCTATAGCGCCGCTATAGCGCGCTATTTAGAACACTGGAATTTATTGCAGCATCGTGGTCCTCATTAGATATTTAGATGATGTGTAACATAAATTGATGATAAATTATAATATTTGTTGAAAGGATAAAAAAAGGACCTGACAAATTGTGCCTGAAATATTTAATTTTACAATACATATTTGCTCCTACTCTCGGTTTATTAAAGATATCTGTAGAAAATACAACTAATATTGAGTATTTTAAAAGAAATTCAAACGTAAAAGTTTGTTCACATATAATTCATTTTGTTCGTGGGATTTGTCATTCTAATTAGGCAAAGTTATTCAATGAGGAAAACTATCAAAGTGAGTAAAAACGGTAAGAAGCAGGAATAGTTAGTACAATGTTTAACAAATTTTAGATAATACTTATGCTTTAAATTTTAATCTTTGTCATTTAAATGAACAAAATAATTAAAATTCCAAAGAAAAAAAATTCTAAAACAACCTTTCAAGAAACTATAAATTCAAATGATACCACCTAATGGAAAAACTAACCATTACTAAATTCTAAAATATGAAAACCAAGTTGCAAAAAACTAGCTATCTACCTTTCTTTTCTTATAAGGCTTAAAACATTCAAGTATTTGGTAGGATTCAAATTCTGGCCAACTATGGTACTATCAACTGCTAAGATAAGTCAGTGACATTCTGCTCCAATTATGTGTTAAATCAAGTTTATTGAAACTGAAACCTGATTTCTCCAATTCCATATCTTACTTCAGAAACTTCTCTAATTTAGCTAATGTTGATTTGCTATGGTGTCACGGATTTCACTGAACTATTTCTGCAACACAAGCAAATCGTGCATCCTCGCAAATGAAGAAAGTGCACGTCAGTAGAGCCCGGCAATCAAGTTCGCTTTATGTTTTCATTCAACCCTAAACCACTAGGCCACTACCAATAGAAACATAATTATTATTGTTTAGTTTACTCTAATATCTTATATAAGAAATTCACATTAGTTGTATTTTCAATCTTGAGCTCTCAATATCAAGAATTTATTTGCTCTTGCTTTCGATTTATTAAAATATCTTTAGAAAATACAACTAATATTGAGCCATTTAAAAGAAATTAGTACGTAAAAGTTTGTTCACATATAACTCATTTTGTTCATGCGATTTGCAATTCTAATTAGGCAAAGTCATTCAAAATAAGTGAGAAAAACTATCAAAGTGAGTAAAAACGGTATGAAGCATGAATAGTTAGTACACTGCTTAATAAATTTTGGATAATACTTCTGCTTTAAATATTAATTTTTGACATTCAAATTATCAAAATGAGTTCTCAGTTTAATTTACATAATGACATTTTCAAGCCAAATTTTTTTTTACATATATAGGATCTTTTTTCTATTCTTTTTGGTATATAAAAGATGGTTCATATTGGACGGTCTAAATTTTATAAAAAAATTATTACTTTACCTATCCATGAAAGTTTTAATACTTACCACAAAAGAAAATAATTTCCTACAATATTTTAATGTGTTGATTGAATTAAGTGGCTCGGATCTTTTATTTTACACACTTTATTATCTTTATTATTTGATAATGTATTATAGAAGAACAGCTTAGTATTTTTATTCAACACTAATTTTGAATTTATATTGCGCTTTAATAATTTTATTTTTCTATGTTATGATAAGGGGTAGAATTAGAATTTGCACATAAGGCGGCTAAAATCCATTTTTAAAAGTTATTTTAGTGAAAATAAAATAAAATCTATATAAAGTGTTGTGCCAATCAAAATCAAACTAAAAATATAATATTTTAGAACTACGTTTTCTAAAAAAATAAATTCAATTGAGATTAATAATCTCAACTAAAGTAATTTTATTAGCCATTTCATTCTTAAAATAAACGAGCATGTAGTATTTGAAAAACTCATCACTCATCTTGTTTGGAAGTCCAATTTTAACAAGTTTCATGTCTGAAAAAGTCGTTCTGTAGTAACAGCTAAGACAAAAACAATAGCAGTTAGTCAAATCAACCTATTAACCATATAATACACAATGAATTTGCCACTTTTCATTAGTCGGTGAAATAAGTCAACCAACAACGAGAAATCTCCAAAAACTGAATGATTTCTCATGTCAAACTCATATATATTGTCGCAATTGACATTCTAACTGAACATTTTTTCTATAATTAGTAATATTTGTCGGTATAATTTTTCTATCAATTTACATGCATTCAATACTAAATAAGTTCACTTACCTTGAATCTAGACAAGCACTAAAAGTAAGTAGTTCCATAGATTGTTAATCTATATCAATCATTTATCTCTTGTAATTGTTAATCTATTGTGGTATTAAATATATCTACTCGATAATAATACTCTACGGTGGTATTTTATTTCTTGTTACAAGATCGAATAAAATCAACAAATCAATCATTATTATTTGAAGTAGTGATTTTGTGTTTAACGGTAAATGTATGCATTAAGAATAGAGTAATTATATTGTCCCATGCTGTTTGGTCCTCTAAATGTCCCCTGATGATAACTAACTGTGTTAATCATTAATTAACGACTTTAACCAACAGTTAGTGGTCCCCGTCTAACTGTCAATACCCACTGGCGGGACCACTAGTATGAATACTTGCTCGATTAGGTATGAATACTTACTTGATTAGGTATGAATACTTGCTTGATTAGGTATAAAATCAACAAAATTATATGGACACATTCAATTCAAACTGTACATAAAACTGTGGTGTCATCACAACTATGACAGCTACAGTGACAAATGAATAGTTTGGTTTCAGTTCGATGAGGTTAAAAATTTGTGATTTGAGAATAATTTGGTACCACAAGGAAGAAAAAAAAACCCAAAACCCCCAAAAACAAATATTTAATTTTTTTTGTCACGTTTTTTCACGTTTTATTCGCGAATAATTCCTGATTCGCATTTTATTTGCAAATAATTCGTAATTTGCGTTTTATTCGTGAATAAAATATATAATATATTTTTTGCATTTTATTAGTGTTCGATACAAAAATATCAAAAAATACGCGAATTATTCACATATCATATTATTTTTTTATTGACATACCATGTTACTATTATTGTCGAGATTTTTATTAATATTCAAAGTTTAATAGAAATTAATATTTATGCCAGGAATTCTGGGGTTTCGCCAAAAATGCCCAAGTCGGCCATTTTATGGCCGGTTTACTCTTTTTTTTTTGTTTACACAAACTATTTTCTTCTTGTATATAGTGTAATTTTATTTTGTCATTGTATTGTAATATTATTTTCTTAACTATTTTTCTGGGTACTTATGTCATTCACACCGACTCAATTTATTTCAGAGAAGGCATATCCCCTTGACCCCTCCTATGTTTCTCTCTCTATATATGTCTCTGTTTTTCCTTCTCTTCCTGTCACTCTCTTCCTCCCTTCTCTTTCGAAATCTCTCATTCACTCTTCAAACCCAAAAAAGATTTGGAGCTTTTCCTTTTTCCTCTATATTTTTGTTATTACTTGGTGGTGTTCCAAACCGATTAGAGTTTATCAATTCGTTTGTGTAACTTGATTAAATGTATATTTAGAGGTTTGCATGATTATATAAAGAGTACATTTACTTATTACGTAAAGGTTTTAGGTTTCCTCTTTTTTACATCTCTTCGCCATCTTCAAGCATTTGCTTGGTTATTTTTAAATATTTTTCTGTTTATTTTTTATGTTGTACTACTATTTTAATATTGTAATATTTTCTGTTTAGCATTATCATGATAAATATTTTAGAAGTCCAGATACTGGGGATCCTCCGCCGTGCTGTAGTAGACTAAAAGATGGGTGCTCCAGTCCCGGTCCGTTCGCCCTCGGTGGTTCATCCTGTAAGTAAGACATTAGTTGCAATACAAAGCTATCAAGTAATATGAGGTATTTGACAATATGATACGACTTACTTGTGCAGGTCGATGAACGTGGACCTCGGCAACGATGGATCTGTGGGAATGAACGGCCCTAGTCCAAACTGACGGAGTACCCGATCTGGGTAGTGGTGCTCCACTACCCAGAAGTGTATGAGTGGACCTCTGTACAACCACATCTCCCGCTCCTGCTCCTGGAGACACATCCCCAGCAAGAGCTCCTCCGTGTACAACTCATCGTATGGCCTCCACTCAACAAGATCGCCGGGCAAACTCTGAAGCTCTGACCGGACTGGCCTCATCCCAACAGTAGCACCGTGGGTCCGATCTGAGTAGTGGTGGTAACTGTGCCACTTCTTTCCGTATGCCGGGCATCTCCAAGTATCTGGCGCTCCCCAATCTGGCGCCTCATTCTGGATAGGTCGGCCCACCGGTAGCCGTGACCACGACCAGTGCTGAAGCAGGAGTACCGGCCCGTACATCTGCTTCGCATTCTTCTGCATTTTCAAGAACATTAGACGTCAGTGTATTTGGATGGATTGATTGATTAAATAATTTAGTAAGAAAAGAGTTAGAGACTTACCTCACTACTACGGCACAGGTGGGAGTACAGATGGGCTAGGACAGCCCCACCCCAGTTGTACGGCAATGGCCGCTCAAGGTCTGCCAGCAGCGGGAGATACATCATCGGCATCTGATCACCGCTGGAATCAGGAAACATGACAGAACCAAAAAAGTCCATCACATAGCCCTGTGTATATCTGCAATACAAAACATATAAAAATTCTAATAGAAACAATTTATAGTAAAAGTAATAGAATCCTCATATTAGAAATTGATTAATAGAAACAATTTATAAATAGTACCTTGATCACTCAAAAGAGAGTAATGTTTCTTTTAATATTTATAAACTCGGAAATGCTATTGGTTCGGACTGCAAGCGCACAATCCTATCGAGTAGTATATTCGAGATCGATCCACAGGGAATATTGGTTCAGAGTTTTGAGCGATCGAATCACAATCTTTCGAAAGGCTAGACGAAATCTGAAAATTGAGAGTTGTTGTTGTGATCTGTTCGCGCAAAAGCGCAACGCAAGTTTCGGTACGCTTGAGGGCGTACCTTTTAAAACCGCGTTTACACTCCACGAGTAAGGGTTGCAAGTGCACAACCCCTATCGAGTAGTATAATCGGGTATCGATCCACAGGGACGGGCAATTACTAGGTTAGAATCTACCTAACTTGATTAAAAACTAGAAGTGTGAAAGGTTTGGTTTGGTATTTAATTTCCTAAAGAGGTCAATTCAAACAATTCAAACAATTCAAGAAGATGTAATAAAATGCTAGAAGAAATGTAAATTGTGTTTTGATTATGGATAAAAGGCGTTTCCAGGGTTTCAGACTTCATCTGTGATCTGCCTCTAGTGGTACGGCCCGTACCAAGTTGGTACGGCTAGGCCGTACTTCACTTGGTAAGGCAAGGCCGTACCACCCTGGTAAGACCCGTACTGGCTTCCCAGAACAGAACCTACCAGTTCGAGTGAATGCATTTCCTTGCTGGTACCTTGTGCTAAACTCTTTAGAAAGGTTCAATTGACCATACCTAAGGTTCCTAACCCTCAACCATCGTTTGTTGGATCAAGATCTAGGTTGGAATGCAATTGATTGCCTTTTAGGGATTTCTACACCTCAACTCTCGTGTGTTGGTACAGATCTACCCTAGCTGGTTGATTGGAGGTCTAAGGCACCCTCTAATCTGTCGATTAGAGGAGAATTCAACCTCTCGGCTTCAATTCGAACTATTCTACCCTAAGCATTTGATTTGGATGAGAGATTGAGATGATCACACGACCTTGATAGGTTCGATCTAAACCTAGAGGCACATCATACAACAATCACAGCAAGCAAAGTAAAAGATATCAAAGTAAATCACAATCAATCAAACTAAAGAGTTCATACAAGATACAAGTCAAAGAAAGTCAAAACAAATCAAGAATCAATCTCTAACCCTAGAAACTAAATAACTACTCACAGCACATGATCTGATCTAAAAATACAATAAGAGGGATAGAGATAGCCATGGATCGAAGGGATCGAGAGGAGGAAGCTAGATCCGTCGAGTTTCGCCTCTTCCTCTTCCTTTCTTCTTGCTCTCAGCTCCTTAGCTCTCTTTCTCTCTCTTACTGTGCTCTCAAATAGATCTGGAATGGAATGGATGTCGAAATTGGAGAGTTCCCCGCTTTAAATAGCCTCTGCCAAAATTTGAATCTGTCAGGCCGCCTTTATGTACGGCCCGTACCAAAGTGGTACGGCCTGGCCGTACCAGGCGTGGTGAGACTGTAGATCTTCTCGCTAGCTTTCCAAAAAGTGGTCATACGCTCAAAACGGAGTTACGAGTCAAAAGTTATGACTGTTTTAAGTTCGGTGCTGAAATTTCTGGATCTGACGCAGGTCGCGTGGGGGAAGTCAGAACTCTGCCTGCTTTGCTTGTTTTCGCCTATTTCCTGCAAATCAACCACAAAACTGCAGCAGTACCATATTCTATTGATTTTCAATGTAAACTATGCAATTTAGTGGTCGAAAACATAAGGTCTGGTCTGAAAATAGGTCGAAATAATAGATGAAATATGGACATATCATGATCAATGTAAATTAGGAAGCAATTAAAAGTAATTAAAATAAAGATAGAGATGAAATTTCTAGGGTTTCGGCACACCATTGCTACTTAATCCGCTTTGATAATATATTCCTGTTGCGTCTGATTTCCTGTTGTTATTTTATGAAAGACACCACATAGGTCACTGCGATTTATGTTACGCAAGAATGACAGATCTTTCATCGAGATTCTACATAGGACACTGCGAGTTTTCTTACGCAAATGACTGATCTCTTAAATACACAAGTTACTACACAGATCACTGCGATTTTCCTTATGCAAGTGATGGAACTTGGTTCGCATTTTGTTGGTCTGGTTTATGGTTTCCCCGCTAAGGTTTTCTTCACATAAACCTAATAGATCTCAACGAGGCTAATTCATACAAATAGTTTCTCTTACCATTAAAGCACTGTCACTACCCTAACGGACTAAACTAGATCATTGAAGTTAGATGAAGAGATAGTAAATCACAAAAGCATTTCGATTCAACAACAAGAAATCATAATCAACAGAAATATATATATCAAAACATCAAGAGTAACAAGGTTTACTGCCTAGCCCTAAGAAAAGGAACTTAGCTGCGGAACGGCATGGTTACAAGCACTCATCTCTTCTCTCTTTAATCAAATCTAACCCTAATTACAAAGATTAGTTATTCTTCTGCCCAGGGGCCTTATATAGGAGTGGAGGGGCGTCTGGAGGTTGAGTAGGGGGTTAATAAACTGATCTGGATACAGCTGTCGGCAGTTATTTCCCAAGGGGCGCCTTCGGTTACGGTCCGTATAAGGTGATACGGTCCGTATTGAGACCTTATCGCCGAGGGTTTTAGTGTTTCTCACACCATCTCCTGGTCTGTGCTAGGCTTGGTCCGTATTAGGCAATACAGACCGTAACAGAGACTTCGTCGATAAGCGTTGCTGATCCGACTGACCCGATTCTTGCTCCATTTGGTGTAAAATAGTTCCAAAATCTGTTTTCTGTATTAAAACATAAAGAAGGGTGACAGTAGCCTTTTTATCTAATTAATTAAACATAAGTGTGAGAAAATATGCAAAACCTAAGCCAAAACCCTACGTAAATCATCATTATTTTGACTCTGATCATACCTCTGAATCTCCTGCTCGGTGGAATCTGCCGTCAGACCCGCACTGAAGTGCTCTCGTAACTTCGTCATCTTCAAATGAAATTTTGACTGCCCAAGATCCCCAATGAGAGAGAAAGGATCAGCTCCCAACAACTCCTCGATATCACGGCTGAATCTGGTGCTGTCGGATACGCCGCCAACGGGTGTGCCACGGATAGGCAAACCCCAAAGGGCACTCACATCCTAGAGAGTCACTGTCATCTCTCCGAATGACATGTGAAACGTGTGCGTCTCGAGACGCCATCGCTCCACCAGTGCTGCGATGAGAGATACATTGATGATGTTTCTCTCCGCCCGCACGATGTCCACAACCTGGTAGAGACCCAGGTTGACGAGGTACTGGTCCATCACCTCGTAGTACCACATGTGCACTCACCGCAACTTAACGTCTAACAGAAATATGTCTTGCGTTCAAAAAAGTAGTCCACACGGTGTTACCATAACAAAAATTAAAACTCAACAAAATTTAAAGAGAACCTAAAAAAAGATATGTACCTCACGAGAAGCCAGTGAGACTCGGTGATCGTCGTGGCGAATCCATAGGAGGGGACTGATATGCTCGGTACTGATGGTATTAATCGGCTCGTCCACTACTGGACGACGGGTAGACCGTGCTATATGCATCCTGATGTCAAAAATAACCTAAAATAGGCCAACTATGGTTAAAGCATGCTAGAACAGGCTACAATAACCTAATTTCGGTAAAATATGCTAAAAACGACCAAAATAGGCTTAATTCTGCTTAAACATGCTAAAATAGGTTAATTGCGGTTACAATAACCTAAAACATGCTAAAACAGGCTACAATAACCTAATTTCGGTAAAATATGCTAAAAACGACCAAAATATGCTTAATTCTGCTTAAACATGCTAAAATAGGTTAATTGCGGTTACAATAACCTAAAATATGCTAAAACAGGCTACAATAACCTAATTTCGGTAAAATATGCTAAAAACGACCAAAATAGGCTTAATTCTGCTTAAACATGCTAAAATAGGTCAATTGCGGTTACATTAACCTAAAATATGCTACAATAGGCTTCAATAACCTAATTTCGGTAAAATATGCTAATAAGGGACAAAAAAGTCGTAACTGTGCTTAATGATATGTCCATATTTCATCTATTATTTCGACCTATTTTCAGACCAGACCTTATGTTTTCGACCACTAAATTGCATAGTTTACATTGAAAATCAATAGAATATGGTACTGCTGCAGTTTTGTGGTTGATTTGCAGGAAATAGGCGAAAACAAGCAAAGCAGGCAGAGTTCTGACTTCCCCCACGCGACCTGCGTCAGATCCAGAAATTTCAGCACCGAACTTAAAACAGTCATAACTTTTGACTCGTAACTCCGTTTTGAGCGTATGACCACTTTTTGGAAAGCTAGCGAGAAGATCTACAGTCTCACCACGCCTGGTACGGCCAGGCCGTACCACTTTGGTACGTGCCGTACATAAAGGCGGCCTGACAGATTCAAATTTTGGCAGAGGCTATTTAAAGCGGAGAACTCTCCAATTTCGACATTCATTCCATTCCAGATCTATTTGAGAGCACAGTAAGAGAGAGAAAGAGAGCTAAGGAGCTGAGAGCAAGAAGGAAGGAAGAGGAAGAGGCGAAACTCGACGGATCTAGCTTCCTCCTCTCGATCCCTTCGATCCATGGCTATCTCTATCCCTCTTATTGTATTTTTAGATCAGATTATGTGCTGTGAGTAGTTATTTTAGTTTCTAGGGTTTAGAGATGGATTCTTGATTTGTTTTGACTTTCTTTGACTTGTATCTTGTATGAACTCTTTTGATTGATTGATTGTGATTTTCTTTGCCATCTCTTGCTTTGATTGCTGTGATTGTGTATGATGAACCTCTAGGTTTAGATCGAACCTATCAAGGTCATGTGATCATCTCAATCTCTCAACCAAATCAATTGTTTAGGGTAGACTTGTTCGAATTGAAGCCGAGAGGTTGAATTCTCCTCTAATCGACAGATTAGAGGGTGCCTTAGGTCTCCAATCAACCAGCTAGGGTAGATCTGTACCAACACACGAGAGTTGAGGTGTAGAAATCCCTAAAAGGCAATCAATTGCATTCCAACCTAGATCTTGATCCAACAAACGACAGTTGAGGCTTAGGAACCTTAGGTATGGTCAATTGAACCTTTCTTAAGAGTTTAGCACAAGGTACCAGCAAGGAAATGCATCAACTCGAACTGGTAAGTTCTGTTCTGGGAAGCCAGTACGGGTCTTACCAGAGTGGTACGGCCTTGCCTTACCAAGTGGAGTACGGCCTAGCCGTACCAACTTGGTACGGGCCGTACCACTAGAGGCAGATCACAGATGAAGTCTGAAACCCTGGAAACGCCTTTTATCCATAATCAAAACACAATTTACATTTCTTCTAGCATTTTATTACATCTTTCTGAATTGTTTGAATTGTTTGAATTGACCTTTTTAGGAAATTAAATACCAAACCAAAACCTTCACACTTCTAGTTTTTAATCAAGTTAGGTAGATTCTAACCTAGTAATTGCCCGTCCCTGTGGATCGATACCCGATTATACTACTCGATAGGGGTTGTGCACTTGCAACCCTTACTCGTGGAGTGTAAACGCGGTTTTAAAAGGTACGCCCTCAAGCGTACCGAAACTTGCGTTGCGCTTTTGCGCGAACAAGTTTTTGGCGCCGTTGCCGGGGACGGTAACCAATTGCCTAGTTAGATTTTACCTTACTTAGTTAATCTAGACTTTATCTTGTATCCTTTATTTTCTTTTATTTTGTTTCTTTTATTTATTTATTTTCTTTTTTTTTCAGGAACACTATGGCGATTACTATCTGAGGAGCTCGAGACACCATGGATCTCATGTACAACATGACGACAGACCAACATTGGTTTGGCCGCGACAATTTTCAAGCTGGAGGAGGCGGCCGATCCAAAGCTGATCAGATCGCAGCTCTATATGCTAGAGCTGCCGAGCTAGAGGAGGCCATGGAGAAGTATTCAATCAGAATGAGCGTGAGGGCAGCCAGAAACCATCAACCACAGCCATGTGTCATGTGTGGGGACATGAGACACTCTTACGAGTATTGCCCACTGGCTGATTGGGATGAGGAACCGGAGCAGGATGGCTACTGCTACAACACTGCACCGTTTGATAACCCCAGCGATTACGTATTTCAATCCGATCCACCCGAGCCGTACATTGATCCCGCTGAGATCGAATTCATACACGAGCAAGGGAAGGTGAACCAGATGCTGTGGGAACAGATGCAAAACATGTCCACACAGATGGCCGCTCAAAACAAGCTGTTGGAGCAGTTGAGTCACATCATCATCTCACGCCAATCTCAACCTGGAAAGCTGCCAGCTCAGCCAGAATGCGAAGGACCAGCCCAGCCAACAGACCAGACCGCACTTGACGCGACCCGCATCATTGAGACACGACCCGCATCACCCACGGAAGAACATGTGGACCCAGGTCGCATCGAGCCAAGTCGACCTGCATCTCCACCTGAAGAGCATGTGGACGCGACCCGCACGCCACCTGATGCGACCCGCATGCCGTGGTCTGATGACCTGGAGACCAAAGGAAGCGAGTCGGATTGGTCAGCATGCGATGCCATTTCACTTGATGCGACCCGCACGCCACCTGATGCGACCCGCGTCAAGACCCAGATAGAGCGGCTGACTCCTGAGCTCAAGCCTCCAGCAGCTCACCTCAGGTACGAGTTTCTAGACCCAGATAGATGTTGTCCTGTGATCATAAGGGCAGATCTTGAACCCGATCGGACTGCTACACTCTTGGAGAAATTGGAAGCGCACAAAAGCGCGATCGGGCGCTCGATCAAGAACTTGATGGGAATCTTGCGGATTCTTCTGATGCAAGAGTGTGATCGCATGGGCCGTGTACCTCAGAAGTGGGTGCTCCCACCAGTGCCACCTGATCCACCTCCCACCGATGACTGAGCGGGTATGTTTTCTCTTTCCCTTTTGCTTCTATATCTCTTTATCTTTCAGTCTTGAAGCATTGAGGACAATGCTCAGGCTAAGCTTGGGGGGGAAGACGACTTTTGTATCTTAGGATTTACTTTTGTGTTTTAGGATTTATTTTGATTGCACTTAGGTCATTTTTACTTTTCTCTTGCATTGTTAGGTGAAAAATTTGCTTGATTGTTTCGATTTGGGACCTGTTTGAAAATTTTCATGTGATTGGGATGACTTTGGGAAGTTAGAACTAACCTCATAATTGACCAAATAGAACTGATTAGGAATAAATGGTTTGAGACTTGTGAGAATGGAGACTTGAATGTTGAAATAGAATTTAGAAACTGAATTGTGCCTTTAAATTTTGGAAATAGGGATTTCAAATAAAGAAAGGTTGGGATATCCGTTGGTGTGAATGAACGCTAGTGGATGTGTGTATTCATGGTATGTGCAAATAAAAAAAAAATAATAGAAAAAAAAAAAAAGAGATGAAAAGATGGAGAAAATAAGAGTACTGGCAATAAGCCTTGAATGGGCGCCTTTGAGCTCGTCTCCCAAATTAGAAATGAAAGAAATAAAATTTTTGCACATATCAACACACGAAGTCCGCAACTTTCTGACCTAAGCTTGATTCAAGCTTGGGGGGGCCAAAAGGGTAAATCTCCTACAAACGAGGGCACAGTTTAGTGAAAGAATGATAAATCGACAAATTCGAGTAATCAGCTTTGCAAGTTTTGAAACATTTAGAGTTTGAGGTTAAGTTAATCAATTTGTGAGGTGAATCAAAATTTACCAAGGTGAGTCCAAATCATAGCAAAAAGATTCTTGAGTTTCTTAATTGAGTCAATCGAGTAAATTTTCACATTTAGGTGTTTGACCCTAAAAAAATTGGGATTTGGAAATAAACAAAAGAGCTAAAATATAGAAGAATGGAGACGTCCATTTAAAATGTTGAAATGGAGAAGAGATAATGCATCCATTTAATCATGAAATTGAGAAAGGTATTCTCGGTGGTGAACTAATGAAATTAATTAAAGGGGAATTAATGGTCCAATGGAATCGGACTAAGCAAATCGGGCTCAGTTGCTACTCGGCCGAATACAAATTAATTAAAATAATGAAGTGGGCTAAAGAGGTACCGAAATATTAGAAGCCCAATATACATCCCTTCCAGCGCCTCTACAACATGGATCCACTCCATTTCCGATTCAGCCGAAGAAGCCCAAAGAACAAAAGAAATTAACGGCAAATCCTTTCTTGAACACTTGGTTCACGTGGACAGTAGCACAAAGCTCCCTCACGGTGCACACTATACCATGTCTATTCAAACGAAGGGACCTTTCTCTCTAACAGCTCAGTAGCACAAAGCTCCCTCACGGTGCACACTATACCATGTCTATTCAAACGAAGGGACCTTTCTCTCTAACAGCTCAACGCAAAGCAACAAAAAAGAAGAAGGACGATGACAGTCTGCTGAGATGCCCCTGGTCTATCGCCTATTTCAAATGCAACCGCGTGATTGAATCAAAGGAGGGGATTAAGCCACCGCATTGACCCAACCTATGCTGCCAAAACCCTAATTGGAAGGCTATATAAAGAGCCCCTGTTGAAGAAGAAAAAGAGACACAAAAAAGAGCCGAAACCCACAACCTCACACCTTGGCTAAGAGAAAAACCGAAATAGTAGCAGAAATACTGTGAAACCTCTCCTCTGCCTCAAATTCAAGAAAGAAATAGATAGAGATTAAGTTTTTTGCAATGTAGATGCTAAAGAGGCTATGTTTTCCATGTAATACCATGATGGATTAATAAAAAGATGCTCTCTTTGAGCTTTTACTTCGAAATTTCTTGTTCACTGTCCCTTTTTAGTTCTTCTTTTCTCTTTTTTTGTTCTATTTTTGATGGCTTTTATCTCTTCTGTCTCCTTTTCTTTATTTCAATAAGTGAAGGAGTTTCATGTCTTAGTTTTAATAAAATGACTATAGGCATGGGCTACCTAAATAAAACTTTGATCTCCATGTAGTAGACCATGCTGCAATGGGGTGAACAATAAAATCAGATGAAGCAAAGTGCAGCTAGCTATAGCTGAAAGGATAAAGCTTATGATTCTACAAAAATAGGATTTTGACTTAGTTTGATTTATTTCATTCTATTCTTTTTTTTTCTTTACTGCCTTTACAAAAAAACGTATATTGTCATTTTAATTTAGTTATTAGCATCTTTGTCTCTATTTTAAATAAGCACATAAAAATCAAAGAAACCAAAATATGAAAATATGACTTCTTTTGAACCTTTTTGATCTTTCATGCTCTTAATCTTTGTATAAAATAATTAAGTAATGAAGATGCATGTGTTGAGCTGTATAGTTCCTATTGCATCCAATTTACTTGATTATTTTATTAGAAAAGATTAAAAGTAAACAAAAAAAAATGATGAGTTATAATAGTTGAGCTGTATAGTTCCTATTATAATCTCCTTGAATGGGACCTATGTTACACAAACAAGTTCTAGATGATCTCTTTATGCATAAATGCATATCATGTGCATAAAAGGCACAATATAAAGAGATTAAATGGACATTTGTGTAAAATAGTGAAAGAATGAGGTTCAAATTGCAAATAGATGTCAACTATGTTGAAAATATATCATTTGCATATTTGAATTAATGATTTCTTGATGATTTGCCCCTTTTGTCAAGTGAGATTATGCATAAGTATGATTTTAAACAAAACCAGGGACCTTTCTGCATATTTTCAGGTTCTGACAATTGTTGATACTTAAAAATGTTGAGAAAAATGTTGAGATAATGAAGTTTGGAGCTCTTTTGATTTTCTTTTTTTCCCTTACTGGTGCAGAACAATGGCTTTCAAGCCTCCCAAACCTGTTCTGAACCAAACCAGACCCATACCAGCCCATGTAACCTTCTCTGGTAACCTGCTGTATGCTACTAGGTTTGTACTCAGCAGTACCATGCGTGATAAGTGCTGCTGGTACAGCCTAATGCATTGAAATGCCTCTTTTTGACCTCTGCCGATAAATCAGCAAGTCTGTACTGATACAGTATCTGAATGACAAAAATAAATACACCATCAGGTAGAGAATGAAAAATCACATAAGATAGACCCAAAGTTTGTATTATTTGGACTTTCCTACAGGGAGATATTGATCTCTGAAGTTCAGGTTTTAAAAAAATATAAATTTGCTGAATTTTCTGTCAGATTTACCAAGTATGCCCCTCATGTTAATACAAGCCTTTAAGCTGAGAAATAATGCTCAGAAAATCCTGGAATTTGATACAGAAGTCCTTTATACATATATCTTCGGATCTGTGGAACAAAAATCACCTCTTATGTACTAAATTCATGAGAAATCAGATCAAAAAGCCTAAAAATAAACATTTGACCCCTGTTTACAAGATGAACAGCACAAGTCACCCTAGAGCTCAAAATAAAAAAAAAATTGCACAGTCGAATAAAGGATTTCAAAACACATAACATGGACACAAATTTCACATTCTTCCGATTTTATTTCGATTTTCTATGAATTGTCAAAGTCCAGCATCAAAAACAGAAAATTCCAGCATTAGAGAAATAAAGAGGACTTGCTGGTAAATCAAGCAATAAAAATGATTTAAAGACCAAATTGAAAAAATGAATATCACAGTTAGATAGAAGACATCAAAATACACAAAGTGGACACAAACTTTGCATCATTTGGATTTTATTTCTACTTTCTATGAACTTTCAAAGTTTCAGCTTATAAAAAACAAGAAAATCAGCATAAAAAGACAGATTTTTCCTTTATTGCCCCTCTGCTTTAATAAAAACTTTAAGAATAGAAATAAAATCCCAAAAACTACAGAAATTCATACAAATGCTCTCTGACCTTTTTTTAGAACCTCAGGATAAAATTTACGTATGCCTCTTAGTAAATTAATAAAGAAATTATGAATTAAAAACTGACAGTATATGAATTGTCATGCCCAAATCCGAAATTAAATAAATCTTTTGTAAATCTTCCGTTATCTTTGATTTGATAAAACTACAAATATATCATGAAATATCCAGAAATTGAATCTTTTAACTTCCAGCTATGTCTCCAAGTTTGTGTGCCAGCCAACAGGTACCGGTCGGAACTGAGTCAAGGAGCTTGAAGCTTGAAGTGACTGGAGATAGATCAAACTTGAAATCAACACTCCCATTCATTCATATATGGTAGAATGATGACCGCCAACCAGTTAATCGAAGAAATTTATAATCAAACGCGAAGAAAGTGATCAAGCTGGAATTAACCTCGACAGTCACCATGAACAGTGGCTTCCGGCGATCACAGTCAGCCGACAATTAGTTCAAAAGATTTGGGACATCTCAGCGATCACAACTATGTCCTTCTCCACCTTGGCCGTGACCGGAACATCGTTGAAGCTCGGATCACCGAGGCCGGAGTGAAACCCCAGTTCGCATTTGGCTTGCGCGGATCTCAAAGCTGCGTGAATCGTTTGATTTCGGCGCTAAGATGAAATTTCAAACATAAATCCGAATCTTGAAGCAAAGATAGATCTAAAGGCCCACATTTAAAAGAACGGTTAAATGGTCCACTGTCATACGGGACCCACATGTCAATTGAGCTAAAAAGGGTAAAATCTCACCGAACGAATTTCAAAGCATGACTGCTAATCCCAGGACCCTCAGTCTGAATCCTAAAGTCTAACATTAAATCTCAAAACACATCTCAAAGCTCAAAGCACACATCTCAAAGCCCAATACAAATCTCAAAACCCAGATAATCAATAAAATCATTAAATCAAAAATCTTTTGCACATAAGCCCCTCTGACAAATTGTAATCACAGCGAAGCCCTTGTAAATTCACAAATAGGTCCCTGGAAAGAATCAAGCTTAACAAATAAGCCCTTTTCAGTCCTTTTTGGCCATAACTTCTTCATTTTAAATCCAAATCAACTCAAACCACCTCCTAATGAACCCAAATTGAGTTCTCCACCTTTCTAAACCAAAATTGAACATGTCCAAACATCGGCCAAGTTCTGAAATGACCAAAATACCCTTTCTTCAAATTTAAACGATCTTATTTATTAACAAAAATGTGAATAAATATGTTATGAGTCAGATATAAATAAACAATGTATGTACACTTCTCAAATATACAAATGCCTATTTTTAAAAATATAATAAACATTATTTTAATATGAAATCACACATGTCCAAACATATAGAAAACCAAATCATAACCAGCGTCAATACATGAGTCCCCTTTTAGCCCCTTTATTCAATTCACGACAGATAGGCACAAATCCCGGAATGAACGAGGTATTCAGTATGGCTTGGAAGGGTCATCTGATGTAATTAACAGCGGGGGCTTGCGCCCGCTGGGAGTTAAACGTCCCCACAATCAATAAACTCTCTCGATAGACTGATTATGAACAGTAGGTCTGTCGAGGGTGAACCGAAGGAATTGTAGAAAGAAAATAAATGTTTCAAGTCTGATGTTCTTTAACCAATCGAGAGCATTGAACCGTGAGACATTTAACATACATGCACACACCTTCCATACCAGCTGTGCAACTTTCTGCGCCCTACAGGTTTTGGCACGCCCGGTGGGACATTCTCCTCCTCACAGGTTCGGGATCCGATACGAAGATAAAAGGAACATACTCAAGTAGCCAATGACTTCAAAACACTCAAACAACAAGTCATTGGACCGCTTGAGTTATGTCATTTCCTTTTATATTCGATATCGACGCCTATGGATTGAATAATCGGGCTAACACTCATGTATAAATTTACATATGAAAATTGACTAATGAAATTTTGAGTTTTGCTTGTTTGCAGGAATGGATTACACCGCAATCAACGCACGCTCTTTTGCCCAAGTTACCAGCCTCCCTGCTGGCGAAGAGGTGGTCTACTTTGGGACCTTTGCAGTCCCTATTGATGAGGTCAGGGCATTTGAAGCCCCAGTCCCTACTCCAATGAATGACCAACCGTCCCTCGGGTCTGTCACCGAGGAAGAAGTTGAAGATGATGAGGAACCATGCTATTTTCTCACCCCTAAGGGAATAGACGGCAGAACGTTCATTCCACTTTCCAAAACTAGGCGCGCAAGAAGACGCGCGTCTAAGAAAATCAACCAAATTCCCATGACCCCTCTGTCGGTCACCAGGAAAAGAAATCTCCAAGCCTACCATGATGAGTTGGTGGCTCGACCAGCCCTCCCTGTCCGCAACTCATTCTCCCCACTCAGGATAGTGAGGAGGAATTCTTCTACTGCACACATACGTGCAGCGGGAGAAGTCCCTCAAACTGTCCCGTTCATCCATAAAACAAAAAAGATGAACACCAACCACAAAATGGTTGATGATACTGCTATGGCCATTCGTAAGGCCCATAAACAGCTTCGCATGTTGAAGCAGCGCAGGAGTCGATACTACGTACATTCTGCGCAAGAAACCTCTACATCCCTTTCCGTCAAATCAAGATTGACGTTTCCAGCCCAAACGCTGGGGGCATCCAATAATGCCAAACCATCAATTAAGTCGAGGCTGACGTTTCCAGCCTCCAAACCTAAGGCATACAGCAGTGCCTTTCTCTCAACACCAAAACCAAAGTTTTCAGCCCCAAAGCTGGGGGCACCTGACGGTGCCTCGTTGAAACCAAAACTCCGTCGAGAGATGCGTGCGAGCACCTCTCGAAACCTAAATAACGAGGGATCAAATCAAACCCCTCAAATTCTGAGTAGACCAACCAGTGTACATGATAGGCTGGGGGCACGAATGAATCCGCACCCCTCCAACAATAGAAGCTTAACAATAGTGGTGTCAAATGCCACTCATAAGAAGCGAAGGGTCACTAAAACGTACCCTAAGCAAGAAGAAGAAGCGACGGTCTTCATGATAACCACTAATGAAGACCTCAAAGAAGAAGATGACCATCCTGTCGATCCCTCTAATCCCACCGTATGCATGGTGAGAAAGGGGAAGGACCACATTGTCGAAAATCCGAGTGACGATGAGGAGGAGTCTGATGCAGCATGCCTTCCTCCCATAAATGTTAAACCCAAAACTGTGAGTGGCTCAGATGTGGGTCACATAGATGGACCCGCATTAGGTAACTTCCATACCGTCTTAGCAACTTCCCCATGTGCTGGTGAAAGTCAAACCGGCGCACAAACGCAAGAACAAATGTTATCTGCCTTCAACCAAATGCAAGCCGAGATACAAAATCTTAGGGCTGAAGTACATCAAGCCCACGAAAGAGAACAAAGGTTGATAGCTGAGATCCGAGGGAAAGGCCTCGCTAACTCTGAACTCGAAAGAGGAGAAACATCAAATCGGTCTAGCCCCGTAAACGGGCTTGAAAGAATAGAAAGACCAAACCCTCAAGAAAGACGTAGGGTACATTGGGAAGATGAAAGGTGAGGAGCCTCCCCAACCTTTACTGCGGTTGATGTGCAAGAAATGATCAGCCGTCAATTACAAGAAATGGGGATTGCCCCAAAACAAACAACACTGCGAATAGGGAAGCCATACCCTCCCGAATTCGATATACCAAAATACCCCCCAACATACACCGTTCCCTTATTCTCCAAGTTCTCAGGAAATGGGACAGATGAGACGGGACCTGAACAACACGTTAGCCACTTCATGATTCAATGTGGTGACTCTTCAAGAGAAGAAGCATTCCTTTGTCGCCAATTCGCTAGAAGTCTTTCAGGACCGGCGTTTCAATGGTATTGCTCTTTAAAACCAGGAAGTATAAAATCCTGGGACCAAATGGCGCGTGCCTTCATAGATAGGTTTGCCACTGCGAGCAGTCCAATAAGACTTGCTGATTTAGCATGGGCCAAGCAAGAGCCTAACGAAACTCTTCTGGCATATATCAATCGCTGGAGAAATATGAGCAACAAGTCGAGCCATCCTATACCCGAAAGGGAGGCAGTTGATTTGCTCATAAGAAGTACATCCGGCAAAATGAGAGAGATGTTAATCGTCGCTAATCCTAATAGCTATCAAGATCTGGTGGACACCGTATCCAGATTGGGGCAAACGGATATAGAAGAGAAGTCAGCGGTCTCTTTCAAATTAAAGAGAGACTTCCCAAAAAAAAAAAAAGGGAATCAAAGACAGTATATGCTGTCAAAACCAACAAAGCCAACAAAACCGAAAAATGGGATTCTGACTCTTCCGATGAGGAGGCGAGACAAGTCGATAGCCAACCCACTCAGCCAGTTCCTCGCGATAACCAAAATAGTCGTTACTCCAAATCGGTAGAGGAGCGAAAGAATAAGAAATACTCTTTCAAAAAGGAGAAAACGGCTAAAATATTCAAACAAGCCTTGGAAGATGGTATGAAATTGCCTTCAAGCAAAACACCCCGATCAGGCAGATAAGGTTGATCACCCTAACTATTGCCCATATCATAGGGTGATAAGTTATAAAATAGAGGACTGTTGGGTCTTCAAAGACCTAATAGAAAGAATGATACAAGAAGGTCGCATGCAACTAGCGCCAAGTGCCATGCAGCAACCCGATCCTCATGAACAAGTTAATGTTATCTCTCATGTTGAGGTAGTTGAAGAAAAGAGGGTTGAAGATCCCGCAAATGAAACATGGGAGTTCCACCTCTCTAAGAAAACTAAAAAGTTGTTGAGGCAGCTCCTGAAAGAGCCTTAAGTCAAATGGGATAGTAATTTAAACCCCATGGTGCCAAGGCCCCCAAAACGGGTCATCCATCGCAAGCCAAACAAGAACGGCAGCCAAAAGGGCAGGAAGTCGCCCAAACCAGCAGAGTTGCCTACACCTTCTGAAATCCAAAAGCACATACAAGCTCTAGAAAATCATAAGCAAGGTACTCCGCTACCGTTGACCCTCTTAGACTTCTTAACAGAAGATGTATTGGCCTTAATGTTGGGCCTCAAAACTGAGAAAGGAAAAACGAGTAAAACCCCTCAAGAGGGAGAAGCCAATGAAGATGACCATGAAATGTGCAATGTGGTTGTCTATGGAGGAAGCTCTTCAAGTGACTCAGATGATGGTGAAGTCATTTTTGTCAAAACCAAGAAGCCTGATTACCAAGCAGTGCTTCGCTCGGGTACGAATATCCCTGAGCGCCAACCACCACAAGAAGATGAAATTGGGAGGTCGAAGGCCAAGGCAAAAGGGAAAGAACCTGCAGTACAAGGTGAACCAACACCTAAGAAATATATGGTGCAAGATTACAATATCCTCGCACAGCTTAGAAAAATACCAGTGGTAGTAAGCGTGTTTGACATATTGATGATGTCCGCTGAAGTGAGAGAAGTGCTCATTTATGCACTCCAAAACCCTGAAGAGTTTCAAGCGCATTTCGCCGAAAAGAGGATGCAAGAAATAACGCTAGTGGACAACAAAAACCCAACTATCACCTTCAATGACGATGATTTGCTCATAGGCACGTCTGATCACAATAGACCACTCTTTCTCACTAGTGAGTGTGACGGCCAAAAGGTAACCCGGATGCTAATCGATCCGGGCTCCTTCATTAATCTGATGCCTAAACGAACTTTAGACCGTCTCACTTTGAGCACAAAGTTCTGCGTCAAAGACAAAATCGCCACCCATGGCTTCAATCATAAAACAGAGTAATTGATGGGGGCAGTTAGCCTGCCTTTCAAAATTGATAATACAAGAATGGATGAAATTTATGTCATCGATGCCAAAAAGACCTACGATGCCTTGATAGGTCACCTATGGCTACACAAGAACAATACCGTTCCCTCGACCTTGCACCAATGCCTAGAATATGTGAAGGATGGCGAGGTCAAGCAAATCGATGGAGAAATAAAACCATTTGAAGCACATGAAATTGGGTTGAAAGATGCAAAATACTTCTTTGGTAAACCCGCTAAAAAAGATAAACATCCAAAGAGTCAACAGGTTATGAAACCTGTGCTGTACAGAACAGATACTGACTCCTCCTTAAAGGAAAGGATGCAGATGAAAGCAAAATCCTCTCATCATGCATAATCCCTTCAGAAGATGAAGAAGAACTGGGTCAATCCTCTCCGATGATTGAGCGAATACCCGAAGACCATTTCAAAGACCTCACACCTAGAGAGGTAAAACAAATTCAAGAACTGAAAATATCCATAATGCCGCCCAAGGAAAAGATCACTAAGATCATAACCATCAAGTATGGCCCTATTATACTCTATCGGGTCTCTGATGGTAGAAACAACTCCTCCCTATTGAACAAGGATAAATGACCTATGAGAGATGAAGTCCTACATCGCAAGGTAAGATGCTTCTCTCTCACCATGGTGTTCTGAGAGGTTAATCAGAATCCTCAAAACCATGAGCCCAATGTTAATAACTGGTTTTAGGGCGAAGCAATTTGAGAAAATGCTGACTCATCGCGACACCATGATCATAGGTCCTGATGAAAATCAAGGAATACTCGAGGTCTCGGGTATGAAAAATCCAATGTCGGGTTCAACGATACCAAGTTCATCCCTGTATAAAATTATAGAAATATTGGGTCACCTACATGCGACCTAAACGAAATACAAAGAAAGGCTATCCATGCCAACTTAGAAATGACCTTATGAAGGGATCACAAAAAGGGCGCAAGATGAGCTGTGAAAGAGGTGCTCCCCACCTAGATGGTCAAAACCAAGCCAACCTCTGGACGCTTCTCCAAAGGTGCATGAGACACAATCTCTTCAAAGTTTGTTCGGGCAAATAGAAGCCCTAAGCATCTGCTCTTACCATAACCAAAGTAAACCAAGCAACGGCAGAAAGCAAGCAAAGGATTCGATTGCGATCGATGTCATAGATATTCTTTCGCAGTGCACAACCGGGAGAAAAATAGAACATGGAAATGATGAAAGATTCTTTGATTGTTATTATACGCCTTGCAAGCGCGATATTGAAGCTGAAGAGAATGAAAGGAAATACAAAGAAGGAAGAAAAGAAGCAACAAGCCTTCAAGTCCAAAAAGAAGAAAGGCGGAAGCTCTAAATCAATGCCCTTGAAGAAGTCACGTAATGATGCATTAATCGACTCTTATCAAATCAAAGTCATGTTTAGGCATTCTCAAACCTTACGCCGATAAAAGGCTCCATTCAAATCAAAGCCCATAACTAGGCTTTGTTCAAACCGAAGCCCATGGTCAGGCTTTCTTCAAACAAAACCCATCAATCAGGTTTCTATCAAACCAGATCCCGCAATAAGACTCCATTTACATCAAAGCCCATTATTAGGCATTCTTCAAATCTAAACCCATGAATCGGGTTTTCTTCAAATTCATGCCCGTATGAGGCTCCCATCAAACCAAAAGCCATGATCTAGCTTTCTTCAACCTTTATGCCTATCCAGACTAAAGGCAATGACTAGGCCTTGTTCAAATCGATGCCCACAAGGAGCTCTATTGAAAATTGAAGCTCGTAAATCAGACTTCCCGAAGACCCATGCTCATAAGAGGCTTCCGTTAAAATCAAAGCCCATTGTCAGGCTTTTCAAAGACTCATGCCCATAGGAGGCTCCATTAAGTCCGAAGCCAATGGTTAGGCTTTCTTTAAACCAAACCCGTTAATCAGGTTTCCATCAAATCAATGCACATAAGACGAGTTCTCTTCAAACCAGTATCAACAAGAGAGAAAGTTTCAAATCCCATGAGCGGGCCTTCCTAAGCTTATGCGCATGAGAGGCTTTCTTCAAATCCAAACCTATGAATCGGGTTTTCTTCAAACTCATGCCTATGTTAGGCTCCCGTCAAACCGAAACCCATGGTTAGGTGTCTCGAAACCTATGCCCATAAGAGACTTTTCAAATTTAAACCCATCAATCGGGTTTCCATCACATTGAAGCTTATAGAGAGGCTTCTCAAAGACCCAAAAGAGGAACCTCCATTAAAATAAGGCGCATGATCGAGCCTTCTACCAAACCAGCACCTAAGTTGGGTTCCTATTAAAACCAAGGCCCAAGGTTAGGCCTTTCATCCAAGCCAGCGCCCAACACGGGCTCCCATCAAAACCAAGGCCCATGTTCTGGCCTCTCGTTCAAATCCGTGCCCAAGATGGGATTGCATTAAAACCAAGGTTCATGTTTAGGCCTTCCATGCAAATCAGCACCCAATACGGGCTTGTATCAAAACCAAGGTCTATGGCTAGACTTTCTACTCAAATCCGAAAGCACAATGCCAAGAAGATACATAAGTCAAACGAAATCTTCTCTTAAACTCTACTTCACGATCCCCAAAACTTAGAGATCGAATTCCACAAATATCTAAAATTCCAATAAAACCCAAATTTTAATATCCACAAATAAAACATTCCAAACAAAGTCCATAAATATCCAAAAGCCTAATAAAGCCTAAATTCCAATGTCCACAAATAAAATATCCCAATAAAAATACCTAAGCGAAAACCTCTACGAATAAAAAGGACCAAATCGCAACATGAGTGAAATTGTCTCGAGCGAAAAGTAAGGTCCCCCAACTACCCACAAAATCCATAAAGGCCTCTCGCCACAAAATGGGTTTTGTTAAGTTTGTACCCTTAAACAATTAACACTGGCAAAGTTTGTCCAGCCAGTTCTGAATATGGACAAACAAGTTTTATATTTTGTACTTTAAACAAAATATGGGCTTTGGTGTTGTGCCCATTTGAAACAACTATCACTGGTTTTGTCTTTCCTCCCAGTTTGAAAAAAGAAGAGACAAGGTTTCTTCATTGTCCTTTAAACAATGGAGTGCCTAATGATGATATCTCAAATAAAATCAAAAGATTAAAGAAAGCGGTCGTTTAGACTATCTAAATTCTGAAGGCACAAAATCCCTTTTAAAACAAAGTTTTCAAAACAAAAGTGTTCGTGTTCCTCGCGATACCCTCGCCTAATGATTAATGCCATATAGGCTATTCAAGAAGGCACGAGAGGAGTGAGTAAGATTTCACCTCCAAATAAGTGCATATACACACCCAAGTCCCACCATAATATAAAAAGAGTGGAGAGATGTAAGGCCCACAAAGAAAGTCTCACGCACAAAATGGGCTTTGTCAAGCTTGTGCCCTTAAAACAATTGTCACTGGTACGCTCGTCTAACCAGTCATCTAAAGTGACGAGCAGGCTTTATATATTTGTGCCGAACAAAATAAGGCTTTGATGTTGTGCCTAGGCCATGTGAGCACTAAAACAATTATCTTGGCCCAAAATAAGAAAAGAAAACGAGAACCCAAAAGCAATAACCATAATCGGGTTCTCACCACACCGACCTCTGCGAAAACCATAATGGACCTATAGATCAATGTCCCCCGGGCCATAATCAAATCAGAGCTCGAGAACAAGAACCCTTGACTCTAAATACACCGAAGCCCTATATAAGGCTAAAGCCCATAATTTGGCGCACCCCTCTCTACAACAACCCCACCGATGACAATTGGGGACTTCTCAAGCTGGAGTTAAAAGGATTAACCAGCCGTTCAACACAAGTCCCGCGGGTGACAAGCAAATACCCTAAAGCCCAAGCATAATTTGGCATCCCCTTCAGATGCGTCCCACGGGTGATGTCTAAACCCAAGCCACATAATAAAGTCTCTTGGCTTCGAAACCGCTATACAAAGATCGAAGAACCCTGTTTAAGCCCTATATAGGCCAGAGTCCATGATAGACTCTTATTTGAAACCATGTCCCACCAAGGCCCAGCACACAAATAGGCCTACGATCAGATTGCAACCATGAATGAAACTTGTAATAATACTTTACTCAAACCTGTGTCCCACGAACCTCAAACCCAAACAGCACATAGGCGGGTCGGTTATCGAGATACACAACAAGACCGTGAGGGACCGCACAACACTGCAAATGTTCCTTCACACAAGTCCCACAGGCGAGTCCTTGAACAATTTTCACAATCGGTGCGACGTATATACAGCATATGGGCTAGTCAATTACCGAGAAGTGAATCGAAATTATGGAATATCACAAACGAATCCCAAGAACAAACCCTCGAATAGTTCTCGCGTTTGGCACGACGCATACATAGCATATGGGCTAGTCAGTTGCCGAAAAGCGAAACAAGGCCGTGAAAGATCACAAGAGCATATAAGGCCGATCCTCATCAAACCTCACCACTCTCATTTACCCCTTTTACATTAAAGGTGCGACGAAAGTACAGCATATGGGCTGGTCAGTTATCGAGAAATAGAGCAAGGATATGAAAGATCTGAAGAGCCTATGAAGCCGATCTTTCAAGGAGTTTAACGACTTCTTCTGCATTCTACGCGTGACATATATATAGCATATGAGCTAGTCAGTAGTCGAGAAGCAGAGTAAGATTATGGGAGGTCTGAAGAGCCTATGAAGCCGATCTTTCATTCTTACAAACGGGCCCTTAACGGGGTCGCAGTCTGCATTCTACGCGTGACATATATACAGCATATGGGCTAGTCAGTAGTCGAGAAGCAGAGTAAGATTACGAGAGGTCTGAAGAGCCTATGAAGCCGATCTTTCATTCTTACAAACGGGCCCTTAACGGGGTCGCAGGAAATTTCTAACCCTTAACGGGGTCTCGTAATTCTGCGCGCAACCCATATGTAGGCGTATGAGCAGGGACAGTCGCGAAGAAAACGATGTGGGAAGACGAAGGGGCATGTACAGCTTTTTAGCTATCCCTTCATGTCAGTCCCAAGAAATTAGCACCCTTAACGGGGTTTCCGTGTTCTATGCGAGGCTTATAAGACGGGTGCTTGCTTGAAGGCGATGCAAGGATGTGGGAGACCGTAAGAAGCGTATGAGCTGGTTCTCCATGACCTTAAGATATTTGGGTTTCCGTGTTCTATGCAAGACCTATAAAGAAAGGTGCTTGCTAGAAGGCGATGCAAGGATGTGGAAGAACCGTAAGAAGCATATGAGCTGGTTCTTCATGACCTTGAGATCACTATACGTGTGGAGCCATGACGATATAGGAGTCGGTATCCATACGCTCACCGTTCACTGAAAGGATATAGCCATATAACGGCTGTCCAAGGTGGACAAAACCCAAGCCAACTGGAGACGTTCGATCGCTTAGAACCCGATTGGAGGAATGCGGAAGGTTTGAGGTACAACTTGAGTCTAATGAAGATGCCTTGTCGCTTAGAACCCGATTAGGATGATTCAAAAGATTCAGGATTAAGCCCTGACTCTAACAAGTTCGTCTGATCGCTTAGAACCCGGTTGGAAGGAATTTGAAGGATTCAAGAGAAAAAGACAAAAAAAAAGAATAAAGGAGAAAGTCAAGTCAACAAGGCTATCCGATCGCTTAGAACCCGATTGGAGAAGGTTTGAAAGGCTTGAGAAAATAAAACCGAATTAAAGAAAGCTCAAAGAATTCGGCCCCAAAAAGAGAAAGAAGAAGAATAAGGAAAAGAATCGAGCCAATAAGTTTATTTGATCGCTTAGAACCCGATTGGAGAAGACTTAGAAAGTTCGATTCCAAAAAAAAAAGAGAAAATCACAAAAAGAGACACATATGGCACGATGATCAAGAAAGGTGTAGCCACCGCAAGAACACCCTGGGGGCAACCAAGAATCCCTCCGGTCCTGTGATTAAGCACGCATGCTACAACCTGATCTGACCCTGTAAGAAGGATAAGCGGTCAAGAGGAGAACACATCGAATTCATTGGGCAATGAAAGTTGTGAGTACTACTCTATCCCTTGTCCTCCTTAAAATTTCTCAGTTTATTTCTAAAGCAGTAGAGAAAATTGAATCTGAGAAAATAAAACAAAGCAACCTGCAAGTGGAAAGTTATGAAAGTTGTTTGCAAAAATGAAGTTTGAAAGAAAATTTGGGCAAACTTTGAAAATTTTCCAAGAACATTTTGTGATATTTTGAATAATCTTGACTAATCTCATATTAAATGAAAGAAGTCCCTCGTATAAATAGCTTACTTGATAGGTTTTGTATAAACTCCTTAAGATTAAAGGTGTTGGGATATATCTTTCTTTTTCATAAATTGATCCCGGAAAAATAATTCAATTTTATATAAAAAAAAAAACACAAACGCATAAAAAAAAGGGAAGAAAAAGAAAAGGAAAAATTGTGAGGAAGAAATAAAAAAAAAAAGAGAGAAAGATAAACAATGAAAAGAAAAAAAAATAGGAACTATTTCTTGACACACTACTCCGCTGATTTAGACCGATAAAGTTCGTGGGTACATTCGTGACGCATCACCCCATGTTTGTATCCGTGCAATGGAAAGGTTTTAAGTCATGAGTATGCATAGCACCCTATTCTACGTGGTAATACTAGGATGAAGAGTCTCATTATGTCTATTCCAGTAAATAAAATTGAACAACTTCCCGAGCATTGATATATAAAGAAAATGATAAATTGTAACACCTTTAATCCAAGGAAGTTTACGAAACATATTGACTAGGCGTTTTATTTAAGGGACGTTGAGTAAGATAATTTGTGGGATGAACATAAAATTTCTTCCAAAGTATAACCTAAATGTTCTTCCAAAATTTATAAATTATGTCCAAAATTTCATGATTAAATCTCATTTCTGTGAACATCTTTAACAAATTTCTTATGCGGATTTGCTTAAAGACAAGATAAAGAAAATTCAAACATGATAAATATAATAAATGTAAAATGAATATCCAACAAAAATAAAGTACTGTAAGACTTGGATACTGCCGAAGTTTGGAATGTTTTGATTACAGGATCCACAACCTCGTCAATGGATAAGAAGGAATCCAAACTGAAAGCAAAAGCGAAGAAAGGTGCAAACTCCCACCTTCCCATGAACAAAGCGCAAAAGCCGGCATAGGCTCGCGTCGGGTGAAAAGAACACCTGCACGATCAATCACACAATGAAGAAACAATGGTCCGAAACGACCTTAAACTACAAGCATGGTCTGAAAAGACCTTAAACTAAAGCATGGTCCGAAACGACCTTAAACTACAACCATAGTCTGAAAAGACTTTAAACCACAGCCTGAAACCAAGTCCCAACCAGGCATGGTCCGAAAGGACCTTAAACTACACCAATGGTCCGAAAAGACCTTAAACTACACCAACAGTCCGAAAAGACCTGAAACTAAAACCAAAACCAAGTCCCAACCTGACATGACCTAGAAGACCCTGAGATACAGCCAAAACCAACCCTGGTTAGCCAAAGACCCCAAAGAGAAGCACACGAGACAAACTGGATCAAAATCCAAGGTTATGCCTACAACCAGAAGGCCATCTTATCCAAACCCTCACTTTTGCAAAAGTACCCGCATGGTTCCCGTACTAGACCAGAGATAAAATTCCCCTGTCTGTAATCCCTCCTCGGTTAGACAGGTTTTCCCATGAGTATGTTTGCAGAGTATGGTTGTTGCCCGGGTCCCCTAATATAAAGACAAGGGATTAAGTACTCAGGTAAGCTCTGAAGGATGCATACTCAGCCCTCACCCAACCATGCAAGTATTAGCAAAATGAGATAAAGATAACATACCTTTTTGAAGTAGATGTGATCGAAGAAGATGATCAGACCCGCTTCCGAGCTCAATGCCCAATATGGAGTTCCAACACCTGAGATTCAGACAAGAAAAACAACTCAGAAAGAATTCCATAAAGTTCAAGAGGAACACTGGGGGCACCTGGCTAAGCTGTTCAATCCTAAGGTCTTCACACCTCACCCAGGTGGGGGGCATTTGTTTGACCCTAAAAAGTCGGGATTTAAAAATAAACAAAAGATCTAAAATATAGAAGAATGGAGACGTCCATTTAAAATGTTGAAATGGAGAAGAGATAATGCATCCATTTAATCATGAAATTGAGAAAGGTATTCTCGGTGGTGAACTAAAGAAATATATTAAAGGGAAATTAATGGTCCAAAGGAATCGGATTAACCAAATTGGGCTCAGTTGCTACCCGGCCTAATACAAATTAATTTAATGAAGTGGGCTAAAGAGGTACCGAAATATTAGAAGCCCAATATACATCCCTTCCAGCGCCTCTACAACATGGATCCACTCCATTTCCGATTCAGCCGAAGAAGCCCAAAGAACAAAAGAAATTAACGGCAAATCCTTTCTTGAACACTTGGTTCACGTGGACAGTAGCACAAAGCTCCCTCACGGTGCACACTATACCATGTCTATTCAAACGAAGGGACCTTTCTCTCTAACAGCTCAGTAGCACAAAGCTCCCTCACGGTGCACACTATACCATGTCTATTCAAACAAAGGGACCTTTCTCTCTAACAGCTCAACGCAAAGCAACAAAAAAGAAGAAGGACGATGACAGTCTGCTGAGATGCCCCTGGTCTATCGCCTATTTCAAATGCAACCGCGTGATTGAATCAAAGGAGGGGATTAAGCCACCGCATTGACCCAACCTATGCTGCCTAAACCCTAATTGGAAGGCTATATAAAGAGCCCCTGTTGAAGAAGAAAAGGGACACAAAAAAGAGCCGAAACCCACAACCTCACACCTTGGCCAAGAGAAAAAACGAAATAGTAGCAGAAATACTGTGAAACCTCTCCTCTGCCTCAAATTCAAGAAAGAAATAGATAGAGATTAAGTTTTTTGCAATGTAGATGCTAAAGAGGCTATGTTTTTCCATGTAATACCATGATGGATTAATAAAAAGATGCTCTCTTTGAGCTTTTACTTCGAAATTTCTTGTTCACTGTCCCTTTTTAGTTCTTCTTTTCTCTTTTTTTGTTCTATTTTTGATGGCTTTTATCTCTTCTGTCTCCTTTTCTTTATTTCAATAAGTGAAGGAGTTTCATGTCTTAGTTTTAATAAAATGACTATAGGCATGGGCTACCTAAATAAAACTTTGATCTCCATGTAGTAGACCATGCTGCAATGGGGTGAACAATAAAATCAGATGAAGCAAAGTGCAGCTAGCTATAGCTGAAAGGATAAAGCTTATGATTCTACAAAAATAGGATTTTGACTTAGTTTGATTTATTTCATTCTATTCTTTTTTTTTCTTTACTGCCTTTACAAAAAAACGTATATTGTCATTTTAATTTAGTTATTAGCATCTTTGTCTCTATTTTAAATAAGCACATAAAATCAAAGAAACCAAAATATGAAAATATGACTTCTTTTGAACCTTTTTGATCTTTCATGCTCTTAATCTTTGTATAAATAATTAAGTAATGAAGATGCATGTGTTGAGCTGTATAGTTCCTATTGCATCCAATTTACTTGATTATTTTATTAGAAAAGATTAAAAGTAAACAAAAAAAAATGATGAGTTATAATAGTTGAGCTGTATAGTTCCTATTATAATCTCCTTGAATGGGACCTATGTTACACAAACAAGTTCTAGATGATCTCTTTATGCATAAATGCATATCATGTGCATAAAAGGCACAATATAAAGAGATTAAATGGACATTTGTGTAAAATAGTGAAAGAATGAGGTTCAAATTGCAAATAGATGTCAACTATGTTGAAAATATATCATTTGCATATTTGAATTAATGATTTCTTGATGATTTGCCCCTTTTGTCAAGTGAGATTATGCATAAGTATGATTTTAAACAAAACCAGGGACCTTTCTGCATATTTTCAGGTTCTGACAATTGTTGATACTTAAAAATGTTGAGAAAAATGTTGAGATAATGAAGTTTGGAGCTCTTTTGATTTCTTTTTTTCCCTTACTGGTGCAGAACAATGGCTTTCAAGCCTCCCAAACCTGTTCTGAACCAAACCAGACCCATACCAGCCCATGTAACCTTCTCTGGTAACCTGCTGTATGCTACTAGGTTTGTACTCAGCAGTACCATGCGTGATAAGTGCTGCTGGTACAGCCTAATGCATTGAAATGCCTCTTTTGACCTCTGCCGATAAATCAGCAAGTCTGTACTGATACAGTATCTGAATGACAAAAATAAATACACCATCAGGTAGAGAATGAAAAATCACATAAGATAGACCCAAAGTTTGTATTATTTGGACTTTCCTACAGGGAGATATTGATCTCTGAAGTTCAGGTTTTAAAAAAATATAAATTTGCTGAATTTTCTGTCAGATTTACCAAGTATGCCCCTCATGTTAATACAAGCCTTTAAGCTGAGAAATAATGCTCAGAAAATCCTGGAATTTGATACAGAAGTCCTTTATACATATATCTTCGGATCTGTGGAACAAAAATCACCTCTTATGTACTAAATTCATGAGAAATCAGATCAAAAAGCCTAAAAATAAACATTTGACCCCTGTTTACAAGATGAACAGCACAAGTCACCCTAGAGCTCAAAATAAAAAAAAAAAATTGCACAGTCGAATAAAGGATTTCAAAACACATAACATGGACACAAATTTCACATTCTTCCGATTTTATTTCGATTTTCTATGAATTGTCAAAGTCCAGCATCAAAAACAGAAAATTCCAGCATTAGAGAAATAAAGAGGACTTGCTGGTAAATCAAGCAATAAAAATGATTTAAAGACCAAATTGAAAAAATGAATATCACAGTTAGATAGAAGACATCAAAATACACAAAGTGGACACAAACTTTGCATCATTTGGATTTTATTTCTACTTTCTATGAACTTTCAAAGTTTCAGCTTATAAAAAACAAGAAAATCAGCATAAAAAGACAGATTTTTCCTTTATTGCCCCTCTGCTTTAATAAAAACTTTAAGAATAGAAATAAAATCCCAAAAACTACAGAAATTCATACAAATGCTCTCTGACCTTTTTTTAGAACCTCAGGATAAAATTTACGTATGCCTCTTAGTAAATTAATAAAGAAATTATGAATTAAAAACTGACAGTATATGAATTGTCATGCCCAAATCCGAAATTAAATAAATCTTTTGTAAATCTTCCGTTATCTTTGATTTGATAAAACTACAAATATATCATGAAATATCCAGAAATTGAATCTTTTAACTTCCAGCTATGTCTCCAAGTTTGTGTGCCAGCCAACAGGTACCGGTCGGAACTGAGTCAAGGAGCTTGAAGCTTGAAGTGACTGGAGATAGATCAAACTTGAAATCAACACTCCCATTCATTCATATATGGTAGAATGATGACCGCCAACCAGTTAATCGAAGAAATTTATAATCAAACGCGAAGAAAGCGATCAAGCTGGAATTAACCTCGACAGCCACCATAAACAGTGGCTTCCGACGATCGCAATCAGCCGACAATTAATTCAAACGATTTGGGACATCTCAGCGATCACAACTACGTCCTTCTCCACCTTGGCCGTGACCGGAACATCGTTGAAGTTCGGATCCCCGAGGCCGGAGTGAAATCCCAGTTCGCATTTGGCTTGCGCGGATCTCAAAGCAGCGTGAATTGTTCAATTTCGGCGCTAAGATGAAATTCGAAACATAAATCCGAATCTTGAAGCAAAGATAGATCTAAAGGCCCACATTTAAAAGAACGGTTAAATGGTCCACTGTCACACGGGACCCACATGTCAATTGAGCTAAAAAGGGTAAAATCTCACCGAACGAATTTCAAAGCATGACTGCTAATCCCAGGACCCTCAGTCTGAATCCTAAAGTCTAACATTAAATCTCAAAACACATCTCAAAGCTCAAAGCAAACATCTCAAAGCCCAATACAAATCTCAAAACCCAGATAATCAATAAAATCATTAAATCAAAAATCTTTTGCACATAAGCCCCTCTGACAAATTGTAATCACAGCGAAGCCCTTGTAAATTCACAAATAGGTCCCTGGAAAGAATCAAGCTTAACAAATAAGCCCTTTTCAGTCCTTTTTGGCCATAACTTCTTCATTTTAAATCCAAATCAACTCAAACCACCTCCTAATGAACCCAAATTGAGTTCTCCACCTTTCTAAACCAAAATTGAACATGTCCAAACATCGGCCAAGTTCTGAAATGACCAAAATACCCTTTCTTCAAATTTAAACGATCTTATTTATTAACAAAAATGTGAATAAATATGTTATGAGTCAGATATAAATAAACAATGTATGTACACTTCTCAAATATACAAATGCCTATTTTTAAAAATATAATAACATTATTTTAATATGAAATCACACATGTCCAAACATATAGAAAACCAAATCATAACCAGCGTCAATACATGAGTCCCCTTTTAGCCCCTTTATTCAATTCACGACAGATAGGCACAAATCCCGGAATGAACGAGGTATTCAGTATGGCTTGGAAGGGTCATCTGATGTAATTAACAGCGGGGGCTTGCGCCCGCTGGGAGTTAAACGTCCCCACAATCAATAAACTCTCTCGATAGACTGATTATGAACAGTAGGTCTGTCGAGGGTGAACCGAAGGAATTGTAGAAAGAAAATAAATGTTTCAAGTCTGATGTTCTTTAACCAATCGAGAGCATTGAACCGTGAGACATTTAACATACATGCACACACCTTCCATACCAGCTGTGCAACTTTCTGCGCCCTACAGGTTTTGGCACGCCCGGTGGGACATTCTCCTCCTCACAGGTTCGGGATCCGATACGAAGATAAAAGGAACATACTCAAGTAGCCAATGACTTCAAAACACTCAAACAACAAGTCATTGGACCGCTTGAGTTATGTCATTTCCTTTTATATTCGATATCGACGCCTATGGATTGAATAATCGGGCTAACACTCATGTATAAATTTACATATGAAAATTGACTAATGAAATTTTGAGTTTTGCTTGTTTGCAGGAATGGCTTACACCGCAATCAACGCACGCTCTTTTGCCCAAGTTACCAGCCTCCCTGCTGGCGAAGAGGTGGTCTACTTTGGGACCTTTGCAGTCCCTATTGATGAAGTCAGGGCATTTGAAGCCCCAGTCCCTACTCCAATGAATGACCAACTGTCCCTCGGGTCTGTCACCGAGGAAGAAGTTGAAGATAATGAGGAACCATGCTATTTTCTCACCCCTAAGGGAATGGACGGCAGAACGTTCATTCCACTTTCCAAAACTAGGCGCGCAAGAAGACGCGCGTCTAAGAAAATCAACCAAATTCCCGTGACCCTCTGTCGGTCACCAAGAAAAGAAATCTCCAAGCCTACCAAGATGAGTTGGTGGCTCAACAGCCCTCCCTGTCCGCAACTCATTCTCCCCACTCAGGATAGTGAGGAGGAATTCTTCTACTGCACACATACGTGCAGCGGGAGAAGTCCCTCAAACTGTCCCGTTCATCCATAAACCAAAAAAGATGAATACCAACCACAAAATGGTTGATGATACTGCTATGGCCATTCGTAAGGCCCATAAACAGCTTCGCATGTTGAAGCAGCGCAGGAGTCGATACTACGTACATTCTGCGCAAGAAACCTCTACATCCCTTTCCGTCAAATCAAGATTGACGTTTCCAGCCCAAACGCTGGGGGCATCCAATAATGCCCAACCATCAATTAAGTCGAGGCTGACGTTTCCAGCCTCCAAACCTAAGGCATACAGCAGTGCCTTTCTCTCAACACCAAAACCAAAGTTTTCAGCCCCAAAGCTGGGGGCACCTGACGGTGCCTCGTTGAAACCAAAACTCCGTCGAGAGATGCGTGCGAGCACCTCTCGAAACCTAAATAACGAGGGATCAAATCAAACCCCTCAAATTCTGAGTAGACCAACCAGTGTACATGATAGGCTGGGGGCACGAATGAATCCGCACCCCTCCAACAATAGAAGCTTAACAATAGTGGTGTCAAATGCCACTCATAAGAAGCGAAGGGTCACTAAAACGTACCCTAAGCAAGAAGAAGAAGCAACGGTCTTCATGATAACCACTAATTAAGACCTCGAAGAGGAAGATGACCATCCTGTCGAACCCTCTAATCCCACCGTATGCATGGTGAGAAAGGGGAAGGACCCCATCGTCGAAAATCCGAGTGACGATGAAGAGGAGTCTGATGTAGCATGTCTTCCTCCCATAAATGCCCAAACCCAAAACCGTGAGTGGCTCAGATGTAGGTCATATGAATGGACCCGCATTAGGTAACTTCCATACCGTCTTAGCAACTTCGCCATGTGCTGGTGAAAGTCAAACCGGTGCACAAACGCAAGAACAAATGTTATCCGCCTTCAACCAAATGCAAGCTGAGATACAAAATCTTAGAGCTGAAGTACATCAAGCCCACGAAAGGGAACAAAGGTTGATAGCTGAAATCCGAGGGAAAGGCCTTGCTGGATCCGAACTCGAAAGAGGAGAAATGTCAAATCGGTCTAGCCCTGTAAGCAGGCTTGAAAGAATAGAAAGACCAAACCCTCAAGAAAGACGTAGGGTACATTGGGAAGATGAAAGGCGAGAAGCCTCCCCAACCTTTACTGCGGTTGATGTGCAAGAAATGATCAGCCGTCAATTACAGGAAATGGGGATTACCCCGAAACAAACAACACTGCGAATAGGGAAGCCATACCCTCCCGAATTCGATATACCAAAATACCCCCCAACATATACCGTTCCCTTATTCTCCAAGTTCTCAGGAAATGGGACAGATGAGACGGGACCTGAACAACACGTTAGCCACTTCATGATTCAATGTGGTGACTCTTCAAGAGAAGAAGCATTCCTTTGTCGCCAATTCGCTAGAAGTCTTTCAGGACCGGCGGTTTCAATGGTATTGCTCTTTAAAACCAGGAAGTATAAAATCCTGGGACCAAATGGCGCGTGCCTTCATAGATAGGTTTGCCACTGCGAGCAGTCCAATAAGACTTGCTGATTTAGCATGGGCCAAGCAAGAGCCTAACGAAACTCTTCTGGCATATATCAATCGCTGGAGAAATATGAGCAACAAGTCGAGCCATCCTATACCCGAAAGGGAGGCAGTTGATTTGCTCATAAGAAGTACATCCGGCAAAATGAGAGAGATGTTAATCGTCGCTAATCCTAATAGCTATCAAGATCTGGTGGACACCGTATCCAGATTGGGGCAAACGGATATAGAAGAGAAGTCAGCGGTCTCTTTCAATTAAAGAGAGACTTCCCAAAAAAAAAAAAAGGGAATCAAAGACAGTATATGCTGTCAAACCAACAAAGCCAACAAAACCGAAAAATGGGATTCTGACTCTTCCGATGAGGAGGCGAGACAAGTCGATAGCCAATCCACTCAGCCAGTTCCTCGCGATAACCAAATAGTCGTTACTCCAAATCGGTAGAGGAGCGAAAGAATAAGAAATACTCTTTCAAAAAGGAGAAAACGGCTAAAATATTCAAACAAGCCTTGGAAGATGGTATGAAATTGCCTTCAAGCAAAACACCCCGATCAGGCAGATAAGGTTGATCACCCTAACTATTGCCCATATCATAAGGTGATAAGTTATAAAATAGAGGACTGTTGGGTCTTAAAGACCTAATAGAAAGAATGATACAAGAAGGTCGCATGCAACTAGCGCCAAGTGCCATGCAGCAACCCGATCCTCATGAACAAGTTAATGTTATCTCTCATGTTGAGGTAGTTGAAGAAAAGAGGGTTGAAGATCCCGCAAATGAAACATGGGAGTTCCACCTCTCTAAGAAAACTAAAAAGTTGTTGAGGCAGCTCCTGAAAGAGCCTTAAGTCAAATGGGATAGTAATTTAAACCCCATGGTGCCAAGGCCCCCAAAACGGGTCATCCATCGCAAGCCAAACAAGAACGGCAGCCAAAAGGGCAGGAAGTCGCCCAAACCGGCAGAGTTGCCTACACCTTCTGAAATCCAAAGCACATACAAGCTCTAGAAAATCATAAGCAAGGTATTCCGCTACCGTTGACCCTCTTAGACTTCTTAACAGAAGATGTATTGGCCTTAATGTTGGGCCTCAAAACTGAGAAAGGAGAAACGAGTAAAACCCCTCAAGAAGAAGAAAACAATGATGATGACCATGAAATATGCAATGTGGTCGTCTATGGAGGAAGTTCCTCAAGTGACTCAGATGACGGTAAAGTCATTTTTGTCAAACCAAGAAACCTGATTACCAAGCAGTGCTTCGCTCGGGTACGAATATCCCCGAGCGCCAACCACCACAAGAAGATGAAATTGGGAGGTCGAAGGCCAAGGCAAAAGGGAAAGAACCCGCAGTACAAGGTGAACCAACACCTAAGAATATATGGTGCAAGATTACAATATCCTCGCACAGCTTAGAAAAATACCAGTGGTAGTAAGCGTGTTTGACATATTGATGATGTCCGCTGAAGTGAGAGAAGTGCTCATTTATGCACTCCAAAACCCTGAAGAGTTTCAAGCGCATTTCGCCGAAAAGAGGATGCAAGAAATAGCGCTAGTGGACAACAAAAACCCAACTATCACCTTCAATGACGATGATTTGCTCATAGGCACGTCTGATCACAATAGACCACTCTTTCTCACTAGTGAGTGTGACGGCCAAAAGGTAACCCGCATGCTAATCAATCCGGGCTCCTCCATTAATCTGATGCCTAAACGAACTTTAGACCGTCTCACTTTGAGCACAAAGTTCTGCGTCAAAGACAAAATCGCCACCCATGGCTTCAATCATAAAACAGAGTAATTGATGGGGGCAGTTAGCCTGCCTTTCAAAATTGATAATACAAGAATGGATGAAATTTATGTCATCGATGCCAAAAAGACCTACGATGCCTTGATAGGTCACCTATGGCTACACAAGAACAATACCGTTCCCTCGACCTTGCACCAATGCCTAGAATATGTGAAGGATGGCGAGGTCAAGCAAATCGATGGAGAAATAAAACCATTTGAAGCACATGAAATTGGGTTGAAAGATGCAAAATACTTCTTTGGTAAACCCGCTAAAAAAGATAAACATCCAAAGAGTCAACAGGTTATGAAACCTGTGCTGTACAGAACAGATACTGACTCCTCCTTAAAGGAAAGGATGCAGATGAAAGCAAAATCCTCTCATCATGCATAATCCCTTCAGAAGATGAAGAAGAACTGGGTCAATCCTCTCCGATGATTGAGCGAATACCCGAAGACCATTTCAAAGACCTCACACCTAGAGAGGTAAAACAAATTCAAGAACTGAAAATATCCATAATGCCGCCCAAGGAAAAGATCACTAAGATCATAACCATCAAGTATGGCCCTATTATACTCTATCGGGTCTCTGATGGTAGAAACAACTCCTCCCTATTGAACAAGGATAAATGACCTATGAGAGATGAAGTCCTACATCGCAAGGTAAGATGCTTCTCTCTCACCATGGTGTTCTGAGAGGTTAATCAGAATCCTCAAAACCATGAGCCCAATGTTAATAACTGGTTTTAGGGCGAAGCAATTTGAGAAAATGCTGACTCATCGCGACACCATGATCATAGGTCCTGATGAAAATCAAGGAATACTCGAGGTCTCGGGTATGAAAAATCCAATGTCGGGTTCAACGATACCAAGTTCATCCCTGTATAAAATTATAGAAATATTGGGTCACCTACATGCGACCTAAACGAAATACAAAGAAAGGCTATCCATGCCAACTTAGAAATGACCTTATGAAGGGATCACAAAAAGGGCGCAAGATGAGCTGTGAAAGAGGTGCTCCCCACCTAGATGGTCAAAACCAAGCCAACCTCTGGACGCTTCTCCAAAGGTGCATGAGACACAATCTCTTCAAAGTTTGTTCGGGCAAATAGAAGCCCTAAGCATCTGCTCTTACCATAACCAAAGTAAACCAAGCAACGGCAGAAAGCAAGCAAAGGATTCGATTGCGATCGATGTCATAGATATTCTTTCGCAGTGCACAACCGGGAGAAAAATAGAACATGGAAATGATGAAAGATTCTTTGATTGTTATTATACGCCTTGCAAGCGCGATATTGAAGCTGAAGAGAATGAAAGGAAATACAAAGAAGGAAGAAAAGAAGCAACAAGCCTTCAAGTCCAAAAAGAAGAAAGGCGGAAGCTCTAAATCAATGCCCTTGAAGAAGTCACGTAATGATGCATTAATCGACTCTTATCAAATCAAAGTCATGTTTAGGCATTCTCAAACCTTACGCCGATAAAAGGCTCCATTCAAATCAAAGCCCATAACTAGGCTTTGTTCAAACCGAAGCCCATGGTCAGGCTTTCTTCAAACAAAACCCATCAATCAGGTTTCTATCAAACCAGATCCCGCAATAAGACTCCATTTACATCAAAGCCCATTATTAGGCATTCTTCAAATCTAAACCCATGAATCGGGTTTTCTTCAAATTCATGCCCGTATGAGGCTCCCATCAAACCAAAAGCCATGATCTAGCTTTCTTCAACCTTTATGCCTATCCAGACTAAAGGCAATGACTAGGCCTTGTTCAAATCGATGCCCACAAGGAGCTCTATTGAAAATTGAAGCTCGTAAATCAGACTTCCCGAAGACCCATGCTCATAAGAGGCTTCCGTTAAAATCAAAGCCCATTGTCAGGCTTTTCAAAGACTCATGCCCATAGGAGGCTCCATTAAGTCCGAAGCCAATGGTTAGGCTTTCTTTAAACCAAACCCGTAATCAGGTTTCCATCAAATCAATGCACATAAGACGAGTTCTCTTCAAACCAGTATCAACAAGAGAGAAAGTTTCAAATCCCATGAGCGGGCCTTCCTAAGCTTATGCGCATGAGAGGCTTTCTTCAAATCCAAACCTATGAATCGGGTTTTCTTCAAACTCATGCCTATGTTAGGCTCCCGTCAAACCGAAACCCATGGTTAGGTGTCTCGAAACCTATGCCCATAAGAGACTTTTCAAATTTAAACCCATCAATCGGGTTTCCATCACATTGAAGCTTATAGAGAGGCTTCTCAAAGACCCAAAAGAGGAACCTCCATTAAAATAAGGCGCATGATCGAGCCTTCTACCAAACCAGCACCTAAGTTGGGTTCCTATTAAAACCAAGGCCCAAGGTTAGGCCTTTCATCCAAGCCAGCGCCCAACACGGGCTCCCATCAAAACCAAGGCCCATGTTCTGGCCTCTCGTTCAAATCCGTGCCCAAGATGGGATTGCATTAAAACCAAGGTTCATGTTTAGGCCTTCCATGCAAATCAGCACCCAATACGGGCTTGTATCAAAACCAAGGTCTATGGCTAGACTTTCTACTCAAATCCGAAAGCACAATGCCAAGAAGATACATAAGTCAAACGAAATCTTCTCTTAAACTCTACTTCACGATCCCCAAAACTTAGAGATCGAATTCCACAAATATCTAAAATTCCAATAAAACCCAAATTTTAATATCCACAAATAAAACATTCCAAACAAAGTCCATAAATATCCAAAAGCCTAATAAAGCCTAAATTCCAATGTCCACAAATAAAATATCCCAATAAAAATACCTAAGCGAAAACCTCTACGAATAAAAAGGACCAAATCGCAACATGAGTGAAATTGTCTCGAGCGAAAAGTAAGGTCCCCCAACTACCCACAAAATCCATAAAGGCCTCTCGCCACAAAATGGGTTTTGTTAAGTTTGTACCCTTAAACAATTAACACTGGCAAAGTTTGTCCAGCCAGTTCTGAATATGGACAAACAAGTTTTATATTTTGTACTTTAAACAAAATATGGGCTTTGGTGTTGTGCCCATTTGAAACAACTATCACTGGTTTTGTCTTTCCTCCCAGTTTGAAAAAAGAAGAGACAAGGTTTCTTCATTGTCCTTTAAACAATGGAGTGCCTAATGATGATATCTCAAATAAAATCAAAAGATTAAAGAAAGCGGTCGTTTAGACTATCTAAATTCTGAAGGCACAAAATCCCTTTTAAAACAAAGTTTTCAAAACAAAAGTGTTCGTGTTCCTCGCGATACCCTCGCCTAATGATTAATGCCATATAGGCTATTCAAGAAGGCACGAGAGGAGTGAGTAAGATTTCACCTCCAAATAAGTGCATATACACACCCAAGTCCCACCATAATATAAAAAGAGTGGAGAGATGTAAGGCCCACAAAGAAAGTCTCACGCACAAAATGGGCTTTGTCAAGCTTGTGCCCTTAAAACAATTGTCACTGGTACGCTCGTCTAACCAGTCATCTAAAGTGACGAGCAGGCTTTATATATTTGTGCCGAACAAAATAAGGCTTTGATGTTGTGCCTAGGCCATGTGAGCACTAAAACAATTATCTTGGCCCAAAATAAGAAAAGAAAACGAGAACCCAAAAGCAATAACCATAATCGGGTTCTCACCACACCAACCTCTGCGAAAACCATAATGGACCTATAGATCAATGTCCCCCGGGCCATAATCAAATCAGAGCTCGAGAACAAGAACCCTTGACTCTAAATACACCGAAGCCCTATATAAGGCTAAAGCCCATAATTTGGCGCACCCCTCTCTACAACAACCCCACCGATGACAATTGGGGACTTCTCAAGCTGGAGTTAAAAGGATTAACCAGCCGTTCAACACAAGTCCCGCGGGTGACAAGCAAATACCCTAAAGCCCAAGCATAATTTGGCATCCCCTTCAGATGCGTCCCATGGGTGACATCTAAACCCAAGCCACATAATAAAGTCTCTTGGCTTCGAAACCGCTATACAAAGATCGAAGAACCCTGTTTAAGCCCTATATAGGCCAGAGTCCATGATAGACTCTTATTTGAAACCATGTCCCACCAAGGCCCAGCACACAAATAGGCCTACGATCAGATTGCAACCATGAATGAAACTTGTAATAATACTTTACTCAAACCTGTGTCCCACGAACCTCAAACCCAAACAGCACATAGGCGGGTCGGTTATCGAGATACACAACAAGACCGTGAGGGACCGCACAACACTGCAAATGTTCCTTCACACAAGTCCCACAGGCGAGTCCTTGAACAATTTTCACAATCGGTGCGACGTATATACAGCATATGGGCTAGTCAATTACCGAGAAGTGAATCGAAATTATGGAATATCACAAACGAATCCCAAGAACAAACCCTCGAATAGTTCTCGCGTTTGGCACGACGCATACATAGCATATGGGCTAGTCAGTTGCCGAAAAGCGAAACAAGGCCGTGAAAGATCACAAGAGCATATAAGGCCGATCCTCATCAAACCTCACCACTCTCATTTACCCCTTTTACATTAAAGGTGCGACGAAAGTACAGCATATGGGCTGGTCAGTTATCGAGAAATAGAGCAAGGATATGAAAGATCTGAAGAGCCTATGAAGCCGATCTTTCAAGGAGTTTAACGACTTCTTCTGCATTCTACGCGTGACATATATATAGCATATGAGCTAGTCAGTAGTCGAGAAGCAGAGTAAGATTATGGGAGGTCTGAAGAGCCTATGAAGCCGATCTTTCATTCTTACAAACGGGCCCTTAACGGGGTCGCAGTCTGCATTCTACGCGTGACATATATACAGCATATGGGCTAGTCAGTAGTCGAGAAGCAGAGTAAGATTACGAGAGGTCTGAAGAGCCTATGAAGCCGATCTTTCATTCTTACAAACGGGCCCTTAACGGGGTCGCAGGAAATTTCTAACCCTTAACGGGGTCTCGTAATTCTGCGCGCAACCCATATGTAGGCGTATGAGCAGGGACAGTCGCGAAGAAAACGATGTGGGAAGACGAAGGGGCATGTACAGCTTTTTAGCTATCCCTTCATGTCAGTCCCAAGAAATTAGCACCCTTAACGGGGTTTCCGTGTTCTATGCGAGGCTTATAAGACGGGTGCTTGCTTGAAGGCGATGCAAGGATGTGGGAGACCGTAAGAAGCGTATGAGCTGGTTCTCCATGACCTTAAGATATTTGGGTTTCCGTGTTCTATGCAAGACCTATAAAGAAAGGTGCTTGCTAGAAGGCGATGCAAGGATGTGGAAGAACCGTAAGAAGCACATGAGCTGGTTCTTCATGACCTTGAGGTCACTATACGTGTGGAGCCATGACGATATAGGAGTCGGTATCCATACGCTCACCGTTCACTGAAAGGATATAGCCATATAACGGCTGTCCAAGGTGGACAAAACCCAAGCCAACTGGAGACGTTCGATCGCTTAGAACCCGATTGGAGGAATGCGGAAGGTTTGAGGTACAGCTTGAGTCTAATGAAGATGCCTTGTCGCTTAGAACCCGATTAGGAGGATTCAAAAGATTCAGGATTAAGCCCTGACTCTAACAAGTTCGTCTGATCGCTTAGAACCCGGTTGGAAGGAATTTGAAGGATTCAAGAGAAAAAGACAAAAAAAAGAATAAAGGAGAAAGTCAAGTCAACAAGGCTATCCGATCGCTTAGAACCCGATTGGAGAAGGTTTGAAAGGCTTGAGAAAATAAAACCGAATTAAAGAAAGCTCAAAGAATTCGGCCCCAAAAAGAGAAAGAAGAAGAATAAGGAAAAGAATCGAGCCAATAAGTTTATTTGATCGCTTAGAACCCGATTGGAGAAGACTTAGAAAGTTCGATTCCAAAAAAAAAAAGAGAAAATCACAAAAAGAGACACATATGGCACGATGATCAAGAAAGGTGTAGCCACCGCAAGAACACCCTGGGGGCAACCAAGAATCCCTCCGGTCCTGTGATTAAGCACGCATGCTACAACCTGATCTGACCCTGTAAGAAGGATAAGGGGTCAAAAGGAGAACACATCAAATTCATGGGATAATAAAAATTGTGAGTACTACTCTGTCCCTTGTTCTCTTTAAAATCCTCAATTTATTTCTAGAGCAATAGAGAAAATTGAATTTGAGAAAATAAAACAAAGCAACCCGCAAATAGAAAATTATGAAAGTTGTTTGCAAAAATGAAGTTTGAAAGAAATTTGGGCAAACTTTGAAAATTTTCCAAGAACATTTTGTGATATTTTGAATAATTTTGACTAATCCCATATTAAATGAAAGAAGTCCCTCGTATAAATAGCTTACTTGATAGGTTTTGTATAAACTCCTTAAGATTAAAGGTGTTGGGATATATCTTTCTTTTTTATAAATTGATCCCGGAAAAATAATTCAATTTTATATAAAAAAAAAAAAACACAAACGCATAAAAAAAAAAAGTAAAGAAAAAGAAAAGAAAAAATTGTGAGGAAGAAAAAAAGAAAAAAGAAAGAAAGATAAACAATGAAAAAAAAAAATAGGAACTATTTCTTGACACACTACTCCGCTGATTTATACCTGATAAAGTTCATGGGTGCATTCGTGACGCATCACCCCATGTTTGTATCCGTGCAATGGAAAGGTTTTAAGTCATGAGTATGCATAGCACCCTATTCTACGTGGTAATACTAGGATGAGTAGGGAAGAGTCTCATTATGTCTATTCCAGTAAATAAAATTGAACAACTTCCCGAGCATTGATATATAAAGAAAATGATAAATTGTAACACCTTTAATCCAAGGAAGTTTACGAAACATATTGACTAGGCGTTTTATTTAAGGGACGTTGAGTAAGATAATTTGTGGGATGAACATAAAATTTCTTCCAAAGTATAACCTAAATGTTCTTCTAAAATTTATAAATTATGTCCAAAATTTCATGATTAAATCTCATTTCTGTGAACATCTTTAACAAATTTCTTATGCGGATTTGCTTAAAGACAAGATAAAGAAAATTCAAACATGATAAATATAATAAATGTAAAATGAATATCCAACAAAAATAAAGTACTGTAAGACTTGGATACTGCCGAAGTTTGGAATGTTTTGATTACAGGATCCACAACCTCGTCAATGGATAAGAAGGAATCCAAACTGAAAGCAAAAGCGAAGAAAGGTGCAAACTCCCACCTTCCCATGAACAAAGCGCAAAAGCCGGCATAGGCTCGCGTCGGGTGAAAAGAACACCTGCACGATCAATCACACAATGAAGAAACAATGGTCCGAAACGACCTTAAACTACAAGCATGGTCCGAAACGACCTTAAACTACAAGCATGGTCTGAAAAGACCTTAAACTAAAGCATGGTCCGAAACGACCTTAAACTACAACCATAGTCTGAAAAGACTTTAAACCACAGCCAAAACCAAGTCCCAACCTGGCGTGGTCCGAAAAGACCTTAAACTGCACCAACAGTCCGAAAAGACCTGAAACTACACCAACAGTCTGAAAAGACCTTAAACTAAAACCAAAACCAAGTCCCAACCTGATATGACCTAGAAGACCCTGAGATACAGCCAAAACCAACCCTGATTAGCCAAAGACCCCAAAGAGAAGCACACGAGACAAACTGGATCAAAATCCAAGGTTATGCCTACAACCAGAAGGCCATTTTATCTAAACCCTCACTTTTGCAAAATTACCCGCATGGTTCCCGTATTAGATCAGAGATAAAATTCCCCTGTCTGTAATTCCTCCTCGGTTAGACAGGTTTTCCCATGAGTATGTTTGCAGAGTATGGTCGTTGCCCAGGTCCCCTAATATAAAGACAAGGGATTAAGTACTCAGGTAAGCTCTGAAGGATGCATACTCAGCCCTCACCCAACCATGCAAGTATTAGCAAAATGAGATAAAGATAACATACCTTTTTAAAGTAGATGTGATCGAAGAAGATGATCAGACCCGCTTCCGAGCTCAATGCCCAATATGGAGTTCCAACACCTGAGATTCAGACAAGAAAAACAACTCAGAAAGAATTCCATAAAGTTCAAGAGGAACACTGGGGGCACCTGGCTAAGCTGTTCAATCCTAAGGTCTTCGCACCTCACCCAGGTGGGGGGCATTTGTTTGACCCTAAAAAGTCGGGATTTAAAAATAAACAAAAAAATCTAAAATATAGAAGAATGGAGACGTCCATTTAAAATGTTGAAATGGAGAAGAGATAATGCATCCATTTAATCATGAAATTGAGAAAGGTATTCTCGGTGGTGAACTAAAGAAATATATTAAAGGGAAATTAATGGTCCAAAGGAATCGGATTAACCAAATTGGGCTCAGTTGCTACCCGGCCTAATACAAATTAATTTAATGAAGTGGGCTAAAGAGGTACCGAAATATTAGAAGCCCAATATACATCCCTTCCAGCGCCTCTACAACATGGATCCACTCCATTTCCGATTCAGCCGAAGAAGCCCAAAGAACAAAAGAAATTAACGGCAAATCCTTTCTTGAACACTTGGTTCACGTGGACAGTAGCACAAAGCTCCCTCACGGTGCACACTATACCATGTCTATTCAAACGAAGGGACCTTTCTCTCTAACAGCTCAGTAGCACAAAGCTCCCTCACGGTGCACACTATACCATGTCTATTCAAACGAAGGGACCTTTCTCTCTAACAGCTCAACGCAAAGCAACAAAAAAGAAGAAGGACGATGACAGTCTGCTGAGATGCCCCTGGTCTATCGCCTATTTCAAATGCAACCGCGTGATTGAATCAAAGGAGGGGATTAAGCCACCGCATTGACCCAACCTATGCTGCCAAAACCCTAATTGGAAGGCTATATAAAGAGCCCCTGTTGAAGAAGAAAAGGAGACACAAAAAAGAGCCGAAACCCACAACCTCACACCTTGGCTAAGAGAAAAACCGAAATAGTAGCAGAAATACTGTGAAACCTCTCCTCTGCCTCAAATTCAAGAAAGAAATAGATAGAGATTAAGTTTTTTGCAATGTAGATGCTAAAGAGGCTATGTTTTCCATGTAATACCATGATGGATTAATAAAAAGATGCTCTCTTTGAGCTTTTACTTCGAAATTTCTTGTTCACTGTCCCTTTTTAGTTCTTCTTTTCTCTTTTTTTGTTCTATTTTTGATGGCTTTTATCTCTTCTGTCTCCTTTTCTTTATTTCAATAAGTGAAGGAGTTTCATGTCTTAGTTTTAATAAAATGACTATAGGCATGGGCTACCTAAATAAAACTTTGATCTCCATGTAGTAGACCATGCTGCAATGGGGTGAACAATAAAATCAGATGAAGCAAAGTGCAGCTAGCTATAGCTGAAAGGATAAAGCTTATGATTCTACAAAAATAGGATTTTGACTTAGTTTGATTTATTTCATTCTATTCTTTTTTTTTCTTTACTGCCTTTACAAAAAAACGTATATTGTCATTTTAATTTAGTTATTAGCATCTTTGTCTCTATTTTAAATAAGCACATAAAAATCAAAGAAACCAAAATATGAAAATATGACTTCTTTTGAACCTTTTTGATCTTTCATGCTCTTAATCTTTGTATAAAATAATTAAGTAATGAAGATGCATGTGTTGAGCTGTATAGTTCCTATTGCATCCAATTTACTTGATTATTTTATTAGAAAAGATTAAAAGTAAACAAAAAAAAATGATGAGTTATAATAGTTGAGCTGTATAGTTCCTATTATAATCTCCTTGAATGGGACCTATGTTACACAAACAAGTTCTAGATGATCTCTTTATGCATAAATGCATATCATGTGCATAAAAGGCACAATATAAAGAGATTAAATGGACATTTGTGTAAAATAGTGAAAGAATGAGGTTCAAATTGCAAATAGATGTCAACTATGTTGAAAATATATCATTTGCATATTTGAATTAATGATTTCTTGATGATTTGCCCCTTTTGTCAAGTGAGATTATGCATAAGTATGATTTTAAACAAAACCAGGGACCTTTCTGCATATTTTCAGGTTCTGACAATTGTTGATACTTAAAAATGTTGAGAAAAATGTTGAGATAATGAAGTTTGGAGCTCTTTTGATTTTCTTTTTTTCCCTTACTGGTGCAGAACAATGGCTTTCAAGCCTCCCAAACCTGTTCTGAACCAAACCAGACCCATACCAGCCCATGTAACCTTCTCTGGTAACCTGCTGTATGCTACTAGGTTTGTACTCAGCAGTACCATGCGTGATAAGTGCTGCTGGTACAGCCTAATGCATTGAAATGCCTCTTTTTGACCTCTGCCGATAAATCAGCAAGTCTGTACTGATACAGTATCTGAATGACAAAAATAAATACACCATCAGGTAGAGAATGAAAAATCACATAAGATAGACCCAAAGTTTGTATTATTTGGACTTTCCTACAGGGAGATATTGATCTCTGAAGTTCAGGTTTTAAAAAAATATAAATTTGCTGAATTTTCTGTCAGATTTACCAAGTATGCCCCTCATGTTAATACAAGCCTTTAAGCTGAGAAATAATGCTCAGAAAATCCTGGAATTTGATACAGAAGTCCTTTATACATATATCTTCGGATCTGTGGAACAAAAATCACCTCTTATGTACTAAATTCATGAGAAATCAGATCAAAAAGCCTAAAAATAAACATTTGACCCCTGTTTACAAGATGAACAGCACAAGTCACCCTAGAGCTCAAAATAAAAAAAAAAATTGCACAGTCGAATAAAGGATTTCAAAACACATAACATGGACACAAATTTCACATTCTTCCGATTTTATTTCGATTTTCTATGAATTGTCAAAGTCCAGCATCAAAAAAAGAAAATTCCAGCATTAGAGAAATAAAGAGGACTTGCTGGTAAATCAAGCAATAAAAATGATTTAAAGACCAAATTGAAAAAATGAATATCACAGTTAGATAGAAGACATCAAAATACACAAAGTGGACACAAACTTTGCATCATTTGGATTTTATTTCTACTTTCTATGAACTTTCAAAGTTTCAGCTTATAAAAAACAAGAAAATCAGCATAAAAATACAGATTTTTCCTTTATTGCCCCTCTGCTTTAATAAAAACTTTAAGAATAGAAATAAAATCCCAAAAACTACAGAAATTCATACAAATGCTCTCTGACCTTTTTTTAGAACCTCAGGATAAAATTTACGTATGCCTCTTAGTAAATTAATAAAGAAATTATGAATTAAAAACTGACAGTATATGAATTGTCATGCCCAAATCCGAAATTAAATAAATCTTTTGTAAATCTTCCGTTATCTTTGATTTGATAAAACTACAAATATATCATGAAATATCCAGAAATTGAATCTTTTAACTTCCAGCTATGTCTCCAAGTTTGTGTGCCAGCCAACAGGTACCGGTCGGAACTGAGTCAAGGAGCTTGAAGCTTGAAGTGACTGGAGATAGATCAAACTTGAAATCAACACTCCCATTCATTCATATATGGTAGAATGATGACCGCCAACCAGTTAATCGAAGAAATTTATAATCAAACGCGAAGAAAGCGATCAAGCTGGAATTAACCTCGACAGCCACCATAAACAGTGGCTTCCGACGATCGCAATCAGCCGACAATTAGTTCAAACGATTTGGGACATCTCAGCGATCACAACTACGTCCTTCTCCACCTTGGCCGTGACCGGAACATCGTTGAAGTTCGGATCCCCGAGGCCGGAGTGAAATCCCAGTTCGCATTTGGCTTGCGCGGATCTCAAAGCAGCGTGAATTGTTCAATTTCGGCGCTAAGATGAAATTCGAAACATAAATCCGAATCTTGAAGCAAAGATAGATCTAAAGGCCCACATTTAAAAGAACGGTTAAATGGTCCACTGTCACACGGGACCCACATGTCAATTGAGCTAAAAAGGGTAAAATCTCACCGAACGAATTTCAAAGCATGACTGCTAATCCCAGGACCCTCAGTCTGAATCCTAAAGTCTAACATTAAATCTCAAAACACATCTCAAAGCTCAAAGCAAACATCTCAAAGCCCAATACAAATCTCAAAACCCAGATAATCAATAAAATCATTAAATCAAAAATCTTTTGCACATAAGCCCCTCTGACAAATTGTAATCACAGCGAAGCCCTTGTAAATTCACAAATAGGTCCCTGGAAAGAATCAAGCTTAACAAATAAGCCCTTTTCAGTCCTTTTTGGCCATAACTTCTTCATTTTAAATCCAAATCAACTCAAACCACCTCCTAATGAACCCAAATTGAGTTCTCCACCTTTCTAAACCAAAATTGAACATGTCCAAACATCGGCCAAGTTCTGAAATGACCAAAATACCCTTTCTTCAAATTTAAACGATCTTATTTATTAACAAAAATGTGAATAAATATGTTATGAGTCAGATATAAATAAACAATGTATGTACACTTCTCAAATATACAAATGCCTATTTTTAAAAATATAATAAACATTATTTTAATATGAAATCACACATGTCCAAACATATAGAAAACCAAATCATAACCAGCGTCAATACATGAGTCCCCTTTTAGCCCCTTTATTCAATTCACGACAGATAGGCACAAATCCCGGAATGAACGAGGTATTCAGTATGGCTTGGAAGGGTCATCTGATGTAATTAACAGCGGGGGCTTGCGCCCGCTGGGAGTTAAACGTCCCCACAATCAATAAACTCTCTCGATAGACTGATTATGAACAGTAGGTCTGTCGAGGGTGAACCGAAGGAATTGTAGAAAGAAAATAAATGTTTCAAGTCTGATGTTCTTTAACCAATCGAGAGCATTGAACCGTGAGACATTTAACATACATGCACACACCTTCCATACCAGCTGTGCAACTTTCTGCGCCCTACAGGTTTTGGCACGCCCGGTGGGACATTCTCCTCCTCACAGGTTCGGGATCCGATACGAAGATAAAAGGAACATACTCAAGTAGCCAATGACTTCAAAACACTCAAACAACAAGTCATTGGACCGCTTGAGTTATGTCATTTCCTTTTATATTCGATATCGACGCCTATGGATTGAATAATCGGGCTAACACTCATGTATAAATTTACATATGAAAATTGACTAATGAAATTTTGAGTTTTGCTTGTTTGCAGGAATGGCTTACACCGCAATCAACGCACGCTCTTTTGCCCAAGTTACCAGCCTCCCTGCTGGCGAAGAGGTGGTCTACTTTGGGACCTTTGCAGTCCCTATTGATGAAGTCAGGGCATTTGAAGCCCCAGTCCCTACTCCAATGAATGACCAACTGTCCCTCGGGTCTGTCACCGAGGAAGAAGTTGAAGATAATGAGGAACCATGCTATTTTCTCACCCCTAAGGGAATGGACGGCAGAACGTTCATTCCACTTTCCAAAACTAGGCGCGCAAGAAGACGCGCGTCTAAGAAAATCAACCAAACTCCTGTGACCCCTCTGTCGGTCACCAAGAAAAGAAATCTCCAAGCCTACCAGGATGAGCTGGTGGCTCAACCAGCCCTTCCCGTCTACAACTCATTCTCCCCTCTCAGGATAGTGAGGAGGAATTCTTCTACTGCACACATACGTGCAGCGGGAGAAGTCCCTCAAACTGTCCCGTTCATCCATAAACCGAAAAGGATGAACACCAACCGCAAAATGGTTGATGATACTGCTATGGCCATTCATAAGGCCCACAAACAGCTTCGCATGTTGAAGCAGCGCAGGAGTCGATACTACGTACATTCTGCGCAAGAAACCTCTACACCCCTTTCCGTCAAATCAAGATTGACGTTTCCAGCCCAAACGCTGGGGGCATCCAATAATGCCCAACCATCAATTAAGTCGAGGCTGACGTTTCCAGCCTCCAAACCTAAGGCATACAGCAGTGCCTTTCTCTCAACACCAAGATCAATGTTCTTAGCCCCAAGGCTGGGGGCACCTGACGGTGTCTCGTTGAAACCAAAACTCCGTCGAGAGATGCGTGCGAACACCTCTCGAAACCTAAATAACGAGGGATCAAATCAAACCCCTCAAATTCTGAGTAGACCAACCAGTGTACATGATAGGCTGGGGGCACGAATGAATCCGCACCCCTCCAACAATAGAAGCTTAACAATAGTGGTGTCAAATGCCACTCATAAGAAGCGAAGGGTCACTAAAACGTACCCTAAGCAAGAAGAAGAAGCAACGGTCTTCATGATAACCACTAATTAAGACCTCGAAGAGGAAGATGACCATCCTGTCGAACCCTCTAATCCCACCGTATGCATGGTGAGAAAGGGGAAGGACCCCATCGTCGAAAATCCGAGTGACGATGAAGAGGAGTCTGATGTAGCATGTCTTCCTCCCATAAATGCCAAACCCAAAACCGTGAGTGGCTCAGATGTAGGTCATATGAATGGACCCGCATTAGGTAACCTCCATACCGTCTTGGCAACTTCTCCATGTGCTGGTGAAAGTCAAACCGGTACGCAAACACAAGAACAAATGTTGTCTGCCTTCAACCAAATGCAAGCCGAGATACAAAATCTTAGAGCTGAAGTACATCAAGCCCACGAAAGGGAGCAAAGGTTGATAGCTGAAATCCGAGGGAAAGGCCTCGCTGGCTCCGAACTCGAAAGAGGAGAAACATCAAATCGGTCTAGCCCTGTAAGTGGGCTTGAAAGAATAGAAAGACCAAATCCTCAAGAAAGACGTAGGGTACATTGGGAAGATGAAAGGCGAGAAGCCTCCCCAACCTTTACTGCGGTTGATGTGCAAGAAATGATCAGCCGTCAATTACAGGAAATGGGGATTACCCCGAAACAAACAACACTGCGAATAGGGAAGCCATACCCTCCCGAATTCGATATACCAAAATACCCCCCAACATACACTGTTCCCTTATTCTCCAAGTTCTCAGGAAATGGGACAGATGAGACGGGACCTGAACAACACGTTAGCCACTTCATGATTCAATGTGGTGACTCTTCAAGAGAAGAAGCGTTCCTTTGTCGCCAATTCGCTAGAAGTCTTTCAGGACCGGCGTTTCAATGGTATTGCTCTTTAAAACCAGGAAGTATAAAATCCTGGGACCAAATGGCGCGTGCCTTCATAGATAGGTTTGCCACTGCGAGCAGTCCAATAAGACTTGCTGATTTAGCATGGGCCAAGCAAGAGCCTAACGAAACTCTTCTGGCATATATCAATCGCTGGAGAAATATGAGCAACAAGTCGAGCCATCCTATACCCGAAAGGGAGGCAGTTGATTTGCTCATAAGAAGTACATCCGGCAAAATGAGAGAGATGTTAATCGTCGCTAATCCTAATAGCTATCAAGATCTGGTGGACACCGTATCCAGATTGGGGCAAACGGATATAGAAGAGAAGTCAGCGGTCTCTTTCAAATTAAAGAGAGACTTCCCAAAAAAAAAAAAAGGGAATCAAAGACAGTATATGCTGTCAAAACCAACAAAGCCAACAAAACCGAAAAATGGGATTCTGACTCTTCTGATGAGGAGGCGAGACAAGTCGATAGCCAATCCACTCAGCCAGTTCCTCGCGATAACCAAAATAGTCGTTACTCCAAATCGGTAGAGGAGCGAAAGAATAAGAAATACTCTTTCAAAAAGGAGAAAACGGCTAAAATATTCAAACAAGCCTTGGAAGATGGTATGAAATTGCCTTCAAGCAAAACACCCCGATCAGGCAGATAAGGTTGATCACCCTAACTATTGCCCATATCATAAGGTGATAAGTTATAAAATAGAGGACTGTTGGGTCTTTAAAGACCTAATAGAAAGAATGATACAAGAAGGTCGCATGCAACTAGCGCCAAGTGCCATGCAGCAACCCGATCCTCATGAACAAGTTAATGTTATCTCTCATGTTGAGGTAGTTGAAGAAAAGAGGGTTGAAGATCCCGCAAATGAAACATGGGAGTTCCACCTCTCTAAGAAAACTAAAAAGTTGTTGAGGCAGCTCCTGAAAGAGCCTTAAGTCAAATGGGATAGTAATTTAAACCCCATGGTGCCAAGGCCCCCAAAACGGGTCATCCATCGCAAGCCAAACAAGAACGGCAGCCAAAAGGGCAGGAAGTCGCCCAAACCAGCAGAGTTGCCTACACCTTCTGAAATCCAAAAGCACATACAAGCTCTAGAAAATCATAAGCAAGGTACTCCGCTACCGTTGACCCTCTTAGACTTCTTAACAGAAGATGTATTGGCCTTAATGTTGGGCCTCAAAACTGAGAAAGGAAAAACGAGTAAAACCCCTCAAGAGGGAGAAGCCAATGAAGATGACCATGAAATGTGCAATGTGGTTGTCTATGGAGGAAGCTCTTCAAGTGACTCAGATGATGGTGAAGTCATTTTTGTCAAAACCAAGAAGCCTGATTACCAAGCAGTGCTTCGCTCGGGTACGAATATCCCTGAGCGCCAACCACCACAAGAAGATGAAATTGGGAGGTCGAAGGCCAAGGCAAAAGGGAAAGAACCCGCAGTACAAGATGAACCAACACCTAAGAAATATATGGTGCAAGATTACAATATCCTCGCACAGCTTAGAAAAATACCAGCGGTAGTAAGCGTGTTTGACATATTGATGATGTCCGCTGAAGTGAGAGAAGTGCTCATTTATGCACTCCAAAACCCTGAAGAGTTTCAAGCGCATTTCGCCGAAAAGAGGATGCAAGAAATAACGCTAGTGGACAACAAAAACCCAACTATCACCTTCAATGACGATGATTTGCTCATAGGCATGTCTGATCACAATAGACCACTCTTTCTCACTAGTGAGTGTGACGGCCAAAAGGTAACCCGCATGCTAATCGATCCGGGCTCCTTCATTAATCTGATGCCTAAACGAACTTTAGACCGTCTCACTTTGAGCACAAAGTTCTGCGTCAAAGACAAAATCGCCACCCATGGCTTCAATCATAAAACAGAGTAATTGATGGGGGCAGTTAGCCTGCCTTTCAAAATTGATAATACAAGAATGGATGAAATTTATGTCATCGATGCCAAAAAGACCTACGATGCCTTGATAGGTCACCTATGGCTACACAAGAACAATACCGTTCCCTCGACCTTGCACCAATGCCTAGAATATGTGAAGGATGGCGAGGTCAAGCAAATCGATGGAGAAATAAAACCATTTGAAGCACATGAAATTGGGTTGAAAGATGCAAAATACTTCTTTGGTAAACCCGCTAAAAAAGATAAACATCCAAAGAGTCAACAGGTTATGAAACCTGTGCTGTACAGAACAGATACTGACTCCTCCTTAAAGGAAAGGATGCAGATGAAAGCAAAATCCTCTCATCATGCATAATCCCTTCAGAAGATGAAGAAGAACTGGGTCAATCCTCTCCGATGATTGAGCGAATACCCGAAGACCATTTCAAAGACCTCACACCTAGAGAGGTAAAACAAATTCAAGAACTGAAAATATCCATAATGCCGCCCAAGGAAAAGATCACTAAGATCAGAACCATCAAGTATGGCCCTATTATACTCTATCGGGTCTCTGATGGTAGAAACAACTCCTCCCTATTGAACAAGGATAAATGACCTATGAGAGATGAAGTCCTACATCGCAAGGTAAGATGCTTCTCTCTCACCATGGTGTTCTGAGAGGTTAATCAGAATCCTCAAAACCATGAGCCCAATGTTAATAACTGGTTTTAGGGCGAAGCAATTTGAGAAAATGCTGACTCATCGCGACACCATGATCATAGGTCCTGATGAAAATCAAGGAATACTCGAGGTCTCGGGTATGAAAAATCCAATGTCGGGTTCAACGATACCAAGTTCATCCCTGTATAAAATTATAGAAATATTGGGTCACCTACATGCGACCTAAACGAAATACAAAGAAAGGCTATCCATGCCAACTTAGAAATGACCTTATGAAGGGATCACAAAAAGGGCGCAAGATGAGCTGTGAAAGAGGTGCTCCCCACCTAGATGGTCAAAACCAAGCCAACCTCTGGACGCTTCTCCAAAGGTGCATGAGACACAATCTCTTCAAAGTTTGTTCGGGCAAATAGAAGCCCTAAGCATCTGCTCTTACCATAACCAAAGTAAACCAAGCAACGGCAGAAAGCAAGCAAAGGATTCGATTGCGATCGATGTCATAGATATTCTTTCGCAGTGCACAACCGGGAGAAAAATAGAACATGGAAATGATGAAAGATTCTTTGATTGTTATTATACGCCTTGCAAGCGCGATATTGAAGCTGAAGAGAATGAAAGGAAATACAAAGAAGGAAGAAAAGAAGCAACAAGCCTTCAAGTCCAAAAAGAAGAAAGGCGGAAGCTCTAAATCAATGCCCTTGAAGAAGTCACGTAATGATGCATTAATCGACTCTTATCAAATCAAAGTCATGTTTAGGCATTCTCAAACCTTACGCCGATAAAAGGCTCCATTCAAATCAAAGCCCATAACTAGGCTTTGTTCAAACCGAAGCCCATGGTCAGGCTTTCTTCAAACAAAACCCATCAATCAGGTTTCTATCAAACCAGATCCCGCAATAAGACTCCATTTACATCAAAGCCCATTATTAGGCATTCTTCAAATCTAAACCCATGAATCGGGTTTTCTTCAAATTCATGCCCGTATGAGGCTCCCATCAAACCAAAAGCCATGATCTAGCTTTCTTCAACCTTTATGCCTATCCAGACTAAAGGCAATGACTAGGCCTTGTTCAAATCGATGCCCACAAGGAGCTCTATTGAAAATTGAAGCTCGTAAATCAGACTTCCCGAAGACCCATGCTCATAAGAGGCTTCCGTTAAAATCAAAGCCCATTGTCAGGCTTTTCAAAGACTCATGCCCATAGGAGGCTCCATTAAGTCCGAAGCCAATGGTTAGGCTTTCTTTAAACCAAACCCGTTAATCAGGTTTCCATCAAATCAATGCACATAAGACGAGTTCTCTTCAAACCAGTATCAACAAGAGAGAAAGTTTCAAATCCCATGAGCGGGCCTTCCTAAGCTTATGCGCATGAGAGGCTTTCTTCAAATCCAAACCTATGAATCGGGTTTTCTTCAAACTCATGCCTATGTTAGGCTCCCGTCAAACCGAAACCCATGGTTAGGTGTCTCGAAACCTATGCCCATAAGAGACTTTTCAAATTTAAACCCATCAATCGGGTTTCCATCACATTGAAGCTTATAGAGAGGCTCCTCAAAGACCCAAAAGAGGAACTTCCATTAAAATAAGGCGCATGATCGAGCCTTCTACCAAACCAGCACCTAAGTTGGGTTCCTATTAAAACCAAGGCCCATGGTTAGGCCTTTCACCCAAGCCAGCGCCCAACACGGGCTCCCATCAAAACCAAGGCCCATGTTCTGGCCTCTCATTCAAATCCGTGCCCAAGATGGGATTGCATTAAAACCAAGGTTCATGTTTAGGCCTTCCATGCAAATCAGCACCCAATACGGGCTTGTATCAAAACCAAGGTCTATGGCTAGACTTTCTACTCAAATCCGAAAGCACAATGCCAAGAAGATACATAAGTCAAACGAAATCTTCTCTTAAACTCTACTTCACGATCCCCAAAACTTAGAGATCGAATTCCACAAATATCTAAAATTCCAATAAAACCCAAATTTTAATATCCACAAATAAAACATTCCAAACAAAGTCCATAAATATCCAAAAGCCTAATAAAACCTAAATTCCAATGTCCACAAATAAAATATCCCAATAAAAATACCTAAGCGAAAACCTCTACGAATAAAAAGGACCAAATCGCAACATGAGTGAAATTGTCTCGAGCGAAAAGTAAGGTCCCCCAACTACCCACAAAATCCATAAAGGCCTCTCGCCACAAAATGGGTTTTGTTAAGTTTGTACCCTTAAACAATTAACACTGGCAAAGTTTGTCCAGCCAGTTCTGAATATGGACAAACAAGTTTTATATTTTGTACTTTAAACAAAATATGGGCTTTGGTGTTGTGCCCATTTGAAACAACTATCACTGGTTTTGTCTTTCCTCCCAGTTTGAAAAAAGGAGAGACAAGGTTTCTTCATTGTCCTTTAAACAATGGAGTGCCTAATGATGATATCTCAAATAAAATCAAAAGATTAAAGAAAGCGGTCGTTTAGACTATCTAAATTCTGAAGGCACAAAATCCCTTTTAAAACAAAGTTTTCAAAACAAAAGTGTTCGTGTTCCTCGCGATACCCTCGCCTAATGATTAATGCCATATAGGCTATTCAAGAAGGCACGAGAGGAGTGAGTAAGATTTCACCTCCAAATAAGTGCATATACACACCCAAGTCCCACCATAATATAAAAAGAGTGGAGAGATGTAAGGCCCACAAAGAAAGTCTCACGCACAAAATGGGCTTTGTCAAGCTTGTGCCCTTAAAACAATTGTCACTGGTACGCTCGTCTAACCAGTCATCTAAAGTGACGAGCAGGCTTTATATATTTGTGCCGAACAAAATAAGGCTTTGATGTTGTGCCTAGGCCATGTGAGCACTAAAACAATTATCTTGGCCCAAAATAAGAAAAGAAAACGAGAACCCAAAAGCAATAACCATAATCGGGTTCTCACCACACCGACCTCTGCGAAAACCATAATGGACCTATAGATCAATGTCCCCCGGGCCATAATCAAATCAGAGCTCGAGAACAAGAACCCTTGACTCTAAATACACCGAAGCCCTATATAAGGCTAAAGCCCATAATTTGGCGCACCCCTCTCTACAACAACCCCACCGATGACAATTGGGGACTTCTCAAGCTGGAGTTAAAAGGATTAACCAGCCGTTCAACACAAGTCCCGCGGGTGACAAGCAAATACCCTAAAGCCCAAGCATAATTTGGCATCCCCTTCAGATGCGTCCCACGGGTGATGTCTAAACCCAAGCCACATAATAAAGTCTCTTGGCTTCGAAACCGCTATACAAAGATCGAAGAACCCTGTTTAAGCCCTATATAGGCCAGAGTCCATGATAGACTCTTATTTGAAACCATGTCCCACCAAGGCCCAGCACACAAATAGGCCTACGATCAGATTGCAACCATGAATGAAACTTGTAATAATACTTTACTCAAACCTGTGTCCCACGAACCTCAAACCCAAACAGCACATAGGCGGGTCGGTTATCGAGATACACAACAAGACCGTGAGGGACCGCACAACACTGCAAATGTTCCTTCACACAAGTCCCACAGGCGAGTCCTTGAACAATTTTCACAATCGGTGCGACGTATATACAGCATATGGGCTAGTCAATTACCGAGAAGTGAATCGAAATTATGGAATATCACAAACGAATCCCAAGAACAAACCCTCGAATAGTTCTCGCGTTTGGCACGACGCATACATAGCATATGGGCTAGTCAGTTGCCGAAAAGCGAAACAAGGCCGTGAAAGATCACAAGAGCATATAAGGCCGATCCTCATCAAACCTCACCACTCTCATTTACCCCTTTTACATTAAAGGTGCGACGAAAGTACAGCATATGGGCTGGTCAGTTATCGAGAAATAGAGCAAGGATATGAAAGATCTGAAGAGCCTATGAAGCCGATCTTTCAAGGAGTTTAACGACTTCTTCTGCATTCTACGCGTGACATATATATAGCATATGAGCTAGTCAGTAGTCGAGAAGCAGAGTAAGATTATGGGAGGTCTGAAGAGCCTATGAAGCCGATCTTTCATTCTTACAAACGGGCCCTTAACGGGGTCGCAGTCTGCATTCTACGCGTGACATATATACAGCATATGGGCTAGTCAGTAGTCGAGAAGCAGAGTAAGATTACGAGAGGTCTGAAGAGCCTATGAAGCCGATCTTTCATTCTTACAAACGGGCCCTTAACGGGGTCGCAGGAAATTTCTAACCCTTAACGGGGTCTCGTAATTCTGCGCGCAACCCATATGTAGGCGTATGAGCAGGGACAGTCGCGAAGAAAACGATGTGGGAAGACGAAGGGGCATGTACAGCTTTTTAGCTATCCCTTCATGTCAGTCCCAAGAAATTAGCACCCTTAACGGGGTTTCCGTGTTCTATGCGAGGCTTATAAGACGGGTGCTTGCTTGAAGGCGATGCAAGGATGTGGGAGACCGTAAGAAGCGTATGAGCTGGTTCTCCATGACCTTAAGATATTTGGGTTTCCGTGTTCTATGCAAGACCTATAAAGAAAGGTGCTTGCTAGAAGGCGATGCAAGGATGTGGAAGAACCGTAAGAAGCACATGAGCTGGTTCTTCATGACCTTGAGGTCACTATACGTGTGGAGCCATGACGATATAGGAGTCGGTATCCATACGCTCACCGTTCACTGAAAGGATATAGCCATATAACGGCTGTCCAAGGTGGACAAAACCCAAGCCAACTGGAGACGTTCGATCGCTTAGAACCCGATTGGAGGAATGCGGAAGGTTTGAGGTACAACTTGAGTCTAATGAAGATGCCTTGTCGCTTAGAACCCGATTAGGATGATTCAAAAGATTCAGGATTAAGCCCTGACTCTAACAAGTTCGTCTGATCGCTTAGAACCCGGTTGGAAGGAATTTGAAGGATTCAAGAGAAAAAGACAAAAAAAAAGAATAAAGGAGAAAGTCAAGTCAACAAGGCTATCCGATCGCTTAGAACCCGATTGGAGAAGGTTTGAAAGGCTTGAGAAAATAAAACCGAATTAAAGAAAGCTCAAAGAATTCGGCCCCAAAAAGAGAAAGAAGAAGAATAAGGAAAAGAATCGAGCCAATAAGTTTATTTGATCGCTTAGAACCCGATTGGAGAAGACTTAGAAAGTTCGATTCCAAAAAAAAAAAGAGAAAATCACAAAAAGAGACACATATGGCACGATGATCAAGAAAGGTGTAGCCACCGCAAGAACACCCTGGGGGCAACCAAGAATCCCTCCGGTCCTGTGATTAAGCACGCATGCTACAACTTGATCTGACCCTGTAAGAGAGATAAGCGGTCAAGAGGAGAACACATTGAATTCATCGGGCAATGAAAATTGTGAGTACTACTTTGTCCCTTGTTCTCCTTAAAATTTCTCAGTTTATTTCTAAGGCAGTAGAGAAAATTGAATCTGAGAAAATAAAACAAAGCAACCCGCAAATGGAAAATTATGAAAGTTGTTTGCAAAAATGAAGTTTGAAAGAAAATTTGGGCAAACTTTGAAAATTTTCCAAGAACATTTTGTGATATTTTGAATAATTTTGACTAATCCCATATTAAATGAAAGAAGTCCCTCGTATAAATAGCTTACTTGATAGGTTTTGTATAAACTCCTTAAGATTAAAGGTGTTGGGATATATCTTTCTTTTTTATAAATTGATCCCGAAAAAATAATTCAATTTTATAAAAAAAAAAAAAAAAACACAAACGCATAAAAAAAAAAATGAAGAAAAAGAAAAGAAAAAATTGTGAGGAAGAAATAAAAAAAAAAGAGAGAAAGATAAACAATGAAAAGAAAAAAAAATAGGAACTATTTCTTGACACACTACTCCGCTGATTTAGACCTGATAAAGTTCGTGGGTACATTCGTGACGCATCACCCCATGTTTGTATCCGTGTAATGTTTTAAGTCATGAGTATGCATAGCACCCTATTCTACGTGGTAATACTAGGATGAGTAGGGAAGAGTCTCATTATGTCTATTCCAGTAAATAAAATTGAACAACTTTTCGAGCATTGATATATAAAGAAAATGATAAATTGTAACACCTTTAATCCAAGGAAGTTTACGAAACATATTGACTAGGCGTTTTATTTAAGGGACGTTGAGTAAGATAATTTGTGGGATGAACATAAAATTTCTTCCAAAGTATAACCTAAATGTTCTTCTAAAATTTATAAATTATGTCCAAAATTTCATGATTAAATCTCATTTCTGTGAACATCTTTAACAAATTTCTTATGCGGATTTGCTTAAAGACAAGATAAAGAAAATTCAAACATGATAAATATAATAAATGTAAAATGAATATCCAACAAAAATAAAGTACTGTAAGACTTGGATACTGCCGAAGTTTGGAATGTTTTGATTACAGGATCCACAACTTCGTCAATGGATAAGAAGGAATCCAAACTGAAAGCAAAAGCGAAGAAAGGTGCAAACTCCCACCTTCCCATGAACAAAGCGCAAAAGCCGGCATAGGCTCGCGTCGGGTGAAAAGAACACCTGCACGATCAATCACACAATGAAGAAACAATGGTCCGAAATGACCTTAAACTAAAGCATGGTCCGAAATGACCTTAAACTACAAGCATGGTCTGAAAAGACTTTAAACTAAAGCATGGTCCGAAACGACTTTAAACTACAACCATAGTCTGAAAAGACTTTAAACCACAGCCTGAAACCAAGTCCCAACCAGGCATGGTCCGGAAGGACCTTAAACTACACCAATGGTCCGAAAAGACCTTAAACTACACCAACAGTCTGAAAAGACCTTAAACTAAAACCAAAGCCAAGTCCCAACCTGACATGACCTAGAAGACCCTGAGATACAGCCAAAACCAACCCTGGTTAGCCAAAGACCCCAAAGAGAAGCACACGAGACAAACTGGATCAAAATCCAAGGTTATGCCTACAACCAGAAGGCCATCTTATCCAAACCCTCACTTTTGCAAAAGTACCCGCATGGTTCCCGTACTAGACCAGAGATAAAATTCCCCTGTCTGTAATCCCTCCTCGGTTAGACAGGTTTTCCCATGAGTATGTTTGCAGAGTATGGTTGTTGCCCGGGTCCCCTAATATAAAGACAAGGGATTAAGTACTCAGGTAAGCTCTGAAGGATGCATACTCAGCCCTCACCCAACCATGCAAGTATTAGCAAGATGAGATAAAGATAACATACCTTTTTGAAGTAGATGTGATCGAAGAAGATGATCAGACCCGCTTCCGAGCTCAACGCCCAATATGGAGTTCCAACATCTGAGATTCAGACAAGAAAGACAACTCAGAAAGAATTCCATAAAGTTCAAGAGGAACACTGGGGGCACCTGGCTAAGCTGTTCAATCCCAAAGTCTTCGCACCTCACCCAGGTGGGGGGCATTTGTTTGACCCTAAAAAGTCGGGATTTAAAAATAAACAAAAAAATCTAAAATATAGAAGAATGGAGACGTCCATTTAAAATGTTGAAATGGAGAAGAGATAATGCATCCATTTAATCATGAAATTGAAAAAGGTATTCTCGGTGGTGAACTAAAGAAATATATTAAAGGGAAATTAATGGTCCAAAGGAATCGGATTAACCAAATTGGGCTCAGTTGCTACCCGGCCTAATACAAATTAATTTAATGAAGTGGGCTAAAGAGGTACCGAAATATTAGAAGCCCAATATACATTCCTTCCAGCGCCTCTACAACATGGATCCACTCCATTTCCGATTCAGCCAAAGAAGCCCAAAGAACAAAAGAAATTAACGGCAAATCCTTTCGTGAACACTTGGTTCACGTGGACAGTAGCACAAAGCTCCCTCACGGTGCACACTATACCATGTCTATTCAAACAAAGGGACCTTTCTCTCTAACAGCTCAGTAGCACAAAGCTCCCTCACGGTGCACACTATACCATGTCTATTCAAACAAAGGGACCTTTCTCTCTAACAGCTCAACGCAAAGCAACAAAAAAGAAGAAGGACGATGACAGTCTGCTGAGATGCCCCTGGTCTATCGCCTATTTCAAATGCAACCGCGTGATTGAATCAAAGGAGGGGATTAAGCCACCGCATTGACCCAACCTATGCTGCCTAAACCCTAATTGGAAGGCTATATAAAGAGCCCCTGTTGAAGAAGAAAAGGATACCAAAAAGAGCCGAAACCCACAACCTCACACCTTGGCTAAGAGAAAAACCGAAATAGTAGCAGAAATACTGTGAAACCTCTCCTCTGCCTCAAATTCAAGAAAGAAATAGATAGAGATTAAGTTTTTTGCAATGTAGATGCTAAAGAGGCTATGTTTTCCATGTAATACCATGATGGATTAATAAAAAGATGCTCTCTTTGAGCTTTTACTTTGAAATTTCTTGTTCACTGTCCCTTTTTAGTTCTTCTTTTCTCTTTTTTTGTTCTATTTTTGATGGCTTTTATCTCTTCTGTCTCCTTTTCTTTATTTCAATAAGTGAAGGAGTTTCATGTCTTAGTTTTAATAAAATGACTATAGGCATGGGCTACCTAAATAAAACTTTGATCTCCATGTAGTAGACCATGCTGCAATGGGGTGAACAATAAAATCAGATGAAGCAAAGTGCAGCTAGCTATAGCTGAAAGGATAAAGCTTATGATTCTACAAAAATAGGATTTTGACTTAGTTTGATTTATTTCATTCTATTCTTTTTTTTTCTTTACTGCCTTTACAAAAAAACGTATATTGTCATTTTAATTTAGTTATTAGCATCTTTGTCTCTATTTTAAATAAGCACATAAAAATCAAAGAAACCAAAATATGAAAATATGACTTCTTTTGAACCTTTTTGATCTTTCATGCTCTTAATCTTTGTATAAAATAATTAAGTAATGAAGATGCATGTGTTGAGCTGTATAGTTCCTATTGCATCCAATTTACTTGATTATTTTATTAGAAAAGATTAAAAGTAAACAAAAAAAAATGATGAGTTATAATAGTTGAGCTGTATAGTTCCTATTATAATCTCCTTGAATGGGACCTATGTTACACAAACAAGTTCTAGATGATCTCTTTATGCATAAATGCATATCATGTGCATAAAAGGCACAATATAAAGAGATTAAATGGACATTTGTGTAAAATAGTGAAAGAATGAGGTTCAAATTGCAAATAGATGTCAACTATGTTGAAAATATATCATTTGCATATTTGAATTAATGATTTCTTGATGATTTGCCCCTTTTGTCAAGTGAGATTATGCATAAGTATGATTTTAAACAAAACCAGGGACCTTTCTGCATATTTTCAGGTTCTGACAATTGTTGATACTTAAAAATGTTGAGAAAAATGTTGAGATAATGAAGTTTGGAGCTCTTTTGATTTTCTTTTTTTCCCTTACTGGTGCAGAACAATGGCTTTCAAGCCTCCCAAACCTGTTCTGAACCAAACCAGACCCATACCAGCCCATGTAACCTTCTCTGGTAACCTGCTGTATGCTACTAGGTTTGTACTCAGCAGTACCATGCGTGATAAGTGCTGCTGGTACAGCCTAATGCATTGAAATGCCTCTTTTTGACCTCTGCCGATAAATCAGCAAGTCTGTACTGATACAGTATCTGAATGACAAAAATAAATACACCATCAGGTAGAGAATGAAAAATCACATAAGATAGACCCAAAGTTTGTATTATTTGGACTTTCCTACAGGGAGATATTGATCTCTGAAGTTCAGGTTTTAAAAAAATATAAATTTGCTGAATTTTCTGTCAGATTTACCAAGTATGCCCCTCATGTTAATACAAGCCTTTAAGCTGAGAAATAATGCTCAGAAAATCCTGGAATTTGATACAGAAGTCCTTTATACATATATCTTCGGATCTGTGGAACAAAAATCACCTCTTATGTACTAAATTCATGAGAAATCAGATCAAAAAGCCTAAAAATAAACATTTGACCCCTGTTTACAAGATGAACAGCACAAGTCACCCTAGAGCTCAAAATAAAAAAAAAAATTGCACAGTCGAATAAAGGATTTCAAAACACATAACATGGACACAAATTTCACATTCTTCCGATTTTATTTCGATTTTCTATGAATTGTCAAAGTCCAGCATCAAAAACAGAAAATTCCAGCATTAGAGAAATAAAGAGGACTTGCTGGTAAATCAAGCAATAAAAATGATTTAAAGACCAAATTGAAAAAATGAATATCACAGTTAGATAGAAGACATCAAAATACACAAAGTGGACACAAACTTTGCATCATTTGGATTTTATTTCTACTTTCTATGAACTTTCAAAGTTTCAGCTTATAAAAAACAAGAAAATCAGCATAAAAATACAGATTTTTCCTTTATTGCCCCTCTGCTTTAATAAAAACTTTAAGAATAGAAATAAAATCCCAAAAACTACAGAAATTCATACAAATGCTCTCTGACCTTTTTTTAGAACCTCAGGATAAAATTTACGTATGCCTCTTAGTAAATTAATAAAGAAATTATGAATTAAAAACTGACAGTATATGAATTGTCATGCCCAAATCCGAAATTAAATAAATCTTTTGTAAATCTTCCGTTATCTTTGATTTGATAAAACTACAAATATATCATGAAATATCCAGAAATTGAATCTTTTAACTTCCAGCTATGTCTCCAAGTTTGTGTGCCAGCCAACAGGTACCGGTCGGAACTGAGTCAAGGAGCTTGAAGCTTGAAGTGACTGGAGATAGATCAAACTTGAAATCAACACTCCCATTCATTCATATATGGTAGAATGATGACCGCCAACCAGTTAATCGAAGAAATTTATAATCAAACGCGAAGAAAGCGATCAAGCTGGAATTAACCTCGACAGCCACCATAAACAGTGGCTTCCGACGATCGCAATCAGCCGACAATTAGTTCAAACGATTTGGGACATCTCAGCGATCACAACTACGTCCTTCTCCACCTTGGCCGTGACCGGAACATCGTTGAAGTTCGGATCCCCGAGGCCGGAGTGAAATCCCAGTTCGCATTTGGCTTGCGCGGATCTCAAAGCAGCGTGAATTGTTCAATTTCGGCGCTAAGATGAAATTCGAAACATAAATCCGAATCTTGAAGCAAAGATAGATCTAAAGGCCCACATTTAAAAGAACGGTTAAATGGTCCACTGTCACACGGGACCCACATGTCAATTGAGCTAAAAAGGGTAAAATCTCACCGAACGAATTTCAAAGCATGACTGCTAATCCCAGGACCCTCAGTCTGAATCCTAAAGTCTAACATTAAATCTCAAAACACATCTCAAAGCTCAAAGCACACATCTCAAAGCCCAATACAAATCTCAAAACCCAGATAATCAATAAAATCATTAAATCAAAAATCTTTTGCACATAAGCCCCTCTGACAAATTGTAATCACAGCGAAGCCCTTGTAAATTCACAAATAGGTCCCTGGAAAGAATCAAGCTTTACAAATAAGCCCTTTTCAGTCCTTTTTGGCCATAACTTCTTCATTTTAAATCCAAATCAACTCAAACCACCTCCTAATGAACCCAAATTGAGTTCTCCACCTTTCTAAACCAAAATTGAACATGTCCAAACATCGGCCAAGTTCTGAAATGACCAAAATACCCTTTCTTCAAATTTAAACGATCTTATTTATTAACAAAAATGTGAATAAATATGTTATGAGTCAGATATAAATAAACAATGTATGTACACTTCTCAAATATACAAATGCCTATTTTTAAAAATATAATAAACATTATTTTAATATGAAATCACACATGTCCAAACATATAGAAAACCAAATCATAACCAGCGTCAATACATGAGTCCCCTTTTAGCCCCTTTATTCAATTCACGACAGATAGGCACAAATCCCGGAATGAACGAGGTATTCAGTATGGCTTGGAAGGGTCATCTGATGTAATTAACAGCGGAGGCTTGCGCCCGCTGGGAGTTAAACGTCCCCACAATCAATAAACTCTCTCGATAGACTAATTATGAACAGTAGGTCTGTCGAGGGTGAACCGAAGGAATTGTAGAAAGAAAATAAATGTTTCAAGTCTGATGTTCTTTAACCAATCGAGAGCATTGAACCGTGAGACATTTAACATACATGCACACACCTTCCATACCAGCTGTGCAACTTTCTGCGCCCTACATTAGGCATTTAGCTTGCATTTAGAATCCAAACCCGGTTTGAAAGTACAAATTTGCTTGAGGACAAGCAAAGGGTAAGCTTGGGGGAATTTGATATGTCCATATTTCATCTATTATTTCGACCTATTTTCAGACCAGACCTTATGTTTTCGACCACTAAATTGCATAGTTTACATTGAAAATCAATAGAATATGGTACTGCTGCAGTTTTGTGGTTGATTTGCAGGAAATAGGCGAAAACAAGCAAAGCAGGCAGAGTTCTGACTTCCCCCACGCGACCTGCGTCAGATCCAGAAATTTCAGCACCGAACTTAAAACAGTCATAACTTTTGACTCGTAACTCCGTTTTGAGCGTATGACCACTTTTTGGAAAGCTAGCGAGAAGATCTACAGTCTCACCACGCCTAGTACGGCCAGGCCGTACCACTTTGGTACGTGCCGTACATAAAGGCGGCCTGACAGATTCAAATTTTGGCAGAGGCTATTTAAAGCGGGGAACTCTCCAATTTCGACATTCATTCCATTCCAGATCTATTTGAGAGCACAGTAAGAGAGAGAAAGAGAGCTAAGGAGCTGAGAGCAAGGAGGAAGGAAGAGGAAGAGGCGAAACTCGACGGATCTAGCTTCCTCCTCTCGATCCCTTCGATCCATGGCTTTCTCTATCCCTCTTATTGTATTTTTAGATCAGATTATGTGCTGTGAGTAGTTATTTTAGTTTCTAGGGTTTAGAGATGGATTCTTGATTTGTTTTGACTTTCTTTGACTTGTATCTTGTATGAACTCTTTTGATTGATTGATTGTGATTTTCTTTGTCATCTCTTGCTTTGATTGCTGTGATTGTGTATGATGAACCTCTAGGTTTAGATCGAACCTATCAAGGTCATGTGATCATCTCAATCTCTCAACCAAATCAATTGTTTAGGGTAGACTTGTTCGAATTGAAGCCGAGAGGTTGAATTCTCCTCTAATCGACAGATTAGAGGGTGCCTTAGGTCTCCAATCAACCAGCTAGGGTAGATCTGTACCAACACACGAGAGTTGAGGTGTAGAAATCCCTAAAAGGCAATCAATTGCATTCCAACCTAGATCTTGATCCAACAAACGACAGTTGAGGCTTAGGAACCTTAGGTATGGTCAATTGAACCTTTCTAAAGAGTTTAGCACAAGGTACCAGCAAGGAAATGCATCAACTCGAACTGGTAAGCTCTGTTCTGGGAAGCCAGTACGGGTCTTACCAGAGTGGTACGGCCTTGCCTTACCAAGTGAAGTACGGCCTAGCCGTACCAACTTGGTACGGGCCGTACCACTAGAGGCAGATCACAGATGAAGTCTGAAACCCTGGAAACGCCTTTTATCCATAATCAAAACACAATTTACATTTCTTCTAGCATTTTATTACATCTTTCTGAATTGTTTGAATTGTTTGAATTGACCTTTTTAGGAAATTAAATACCAAACCAAAACCTTCACACTTCTAGTTTTTAATCAAGTTAGGTAGATTCTAACCTAGTAATTGCCCGTCCCTGTGGATCGATACCCGATTATACTACTCGATAGGGGTTGTGCACTTGCAACCCTTACTCGTGGAGTGTAAACGCGGTTTTAAAAGGTACGCCCTCAAGCGTACCGAAACTTGCGTTGCGCTTTTGCGCGAACACTTAAACATGCTAAAATGGGTCCAATTGCGCCTAAAATAACCTAATTGCGGTTAAAATAACCTTACATATGCTACAATAGCCTAATTTTGGTAAAATATGCTCAAATGGTCTAATTTTGTAATTGCGATTAAAAAATGCTCAAATGGTCTAATTGCGGTTAAAATATGCTCAAATGGCCTAATTATGTTAAAAAATGTCAAAATACTCTAAAATATAGTCAACTGTGCTAATTACACTAAATTCAACAAATTAACATAAACCCTAAACACTAAATCCTAAATTAATAAAATAAAATAAAATTTAAATTAGATAAAAAAATGAGTGAGCCTATGGTGCTATGCATAGCACGGATGGGGTCCGTGCTACGGCTCAAAATTTGACTTTTTAAAATCCTAACGGTCGATCCAACCGTTCAATGTGATAACCATATGAATATGTACTTGCAAACTAAATTTTATATTTTTTCAAATTTTTTTACTATTTTTTTAGATAGGTAGAATTTTGATGGTCCAGAATTTTCAGAAAACACTGATTTTTCTACCTATCTAAAAAAATAGTAAAAAAATTCAAAAAAATATAAAATTTAGTTTGCAAGTACATATTCATATGGTTATCACATTGAACGGTTGGATCGACCGTTAGAATTTTGAAAAGTCAAATTTTGAGCCGTAGCACGGACCCCATCCGTACTATGCATAGCACCATAGCCTCACTCAAAAAAAATTACCTTAGAGAAGAGAGGAATTTCGATTGAGAGATAGGGAGTTATGAGGAGGAGAGAGCAAAAAGGGGTATACATAGAGTAAAATATGGGTTTAAAAAAAAAAAAAATAAGCCGGCTTACGGAAAAAGTAAACCGGCCATAAAATGATCAGCTTGGACATTTTTAGCGAAGCCCCGTAATTCTGGGTATAAATACTAATTTGTATCAAACTTTGGATATTAATAAAAATCTCGGCTATTATTGACAGCAAATACAACTTGTTTAAAAAAAGAAAAGGAATTCTACGTTTTGTTTTGAAAAAGAAAAGAAGAAAGTTGAATTTGTCAGGCAGGGCAGGGCCGCATGGGACTTTTCAGAACACTTGTTGTACTTGTACGTACTTGCCACGTGGCATCCCTCCCTCTTCGTAGATCTTTCTTTGCTCTGTCTGATGTCTGATGTGATCACACCATGGCCACCCACCACCACCTCTTCCCCCTCTCCCTCTCCGTCCCTTCTCTCCATCGCCACCGCCACCGCCGCTCCCTCTCCCTCCTCATCTCTCCATCTCCCACTTACCAAAGCTACATATATATTCATTCATCCCTCTCCCTCTCCTGCAACCCATCACGCTCTACCAATTCCAATTCAGCCCCCACCGACACTGACACCACCTCCACCTCTCCTCCTCCTCCTCCTCCACCTCTCCGAGTCGCCTTCTCCGGCACTGACAATGGGGCCCACATCTACTCTTCAATAGCCATTGCTGATTCTCTTTCTCTTCTTCATCCCAACACCCACTTCCTCTTTCTCTCTCCTCCCTCCCCTTCTCTCTCCTCCACCACTATACCTTCCGCTGGCTATACTGTCTCTCCCATCCCCAACCCCTTCCTTCCTTTCTCTTTCCTCTTTCCTATAGCTCTCCTCCACTCCACCATCTCATGCCTCTTTTCTCTCTACAAATTCAAGCCTCACGTGTTTGTCGGGACTGGCGGCTACCTCTCCTTGCCAGCTGGCATAGCAGCTTTTATTCTAGGAATAAAGGTTGTAATTCAAGAACAGAATAGCTATCCTGGAACAGAGAGCTGGGTTTTGGGTCGCTTTGCGGAACGGGTCTTTCTCGGGTTTAATGGGTGTGTCAAGTACTTTCGCAAAGATAAATGCATGGTTTATGGAAACCCTGTTAGGGTTTCATTAAAGAAGTATACTTCCAAGGCAGTTGCAAGGTTGCATTTCTTTCCTAGGTCCATAAAAAAGGGGGAAGGCGAAGCACAGGTATAATCTGATTATCTGATCAACTTTAAATCTAATTGATCTGATGGAGTAAAGGTATGTCTGGTATAAGGTACCGTACAACAATGTCTAAGCCTTTTCTTTTTACCTGAATTGTTTTGGTGATTTGAAGTTCAATTGGGGCTAAAATTGGTTAATTAAGGTTAATGGGGACACTAAAAGATATACTGTTTAATAGGATTAAATTAAATTAACCCTTAACAGAGAATTTCGTTACACTTAGGTCTTACATTTGATGGCTAATCATGTGCCAGCACCATATCAGTAAAACAGGTATAGGGTAGAGAAAAACAAACTATGAATTGGTGAACTAGTTTATAAACTTTGATGTTTATACATCTAAGGTAATTTTGGTGCTAGGCGGGTCAACCGGTGCACCAGCAGTCAACTACACAGTATTGAACATGTATGCTGACATGCTGACAGAGCACAAAAACCGGTACATCATCTGGCAGACAGGGCCTGATAGATTTGCTGAGATGGAGAGCCTTGTCAGAAGGCATCGTCGTCTATTCCTTACCCCGTAATTACATCCCCCACTTTATTCATTCATTCATTGGCAACTCTTTTCTTACAATAAATAATGAATTAAGCTTGGAATGCTCCTTTGTCATTCAATTATGCCATAGTTTATCCTAATTTGTCCACAGTTATCCCTAACTATGTAACCAACCATCTTTTTTTTTTCCCAATTATCTCTTAAAATTAAACTCAGGAGCAAATGCAGGAGAGGCATTCCCCTCCCTGTCTCGTTCTATATTCAGTGCTTGTGAGATTGAAAGTTGCACTTTTTTATGAAACTATTCAGGTTCTTACATGAAATGGATAAGGCATATGCTGCCGCCGATCTTGTCATTTCTCATGCTGGGGCCATGACTTGTACCGAGATTTTGGCAACAGGGAAACCCTCTATTCTGGTAGTTACTCCCTTAAAAAATTTGTTCACTGCTAATTTGCTAATTATCATACTTTCTGTGTTGCTAGTATCATATTTAATGCACTTAAGTAAATTACGACAAGAGTGAGTCTATGGTACTATGCATAGCACAGATTGGTCCGTAATACGGATCAATATTTTCGTTTTCAAAATCGTAACGGTCGATCCGAACCATTCAACATGATCCCCATATGAATATGTACTTGCAGACCAAATTTCATATTTTTTAGAAGTTTTTTACTATTTTTTAAGATAGGTAGAAAATCACTTGATCTGAAAATTCTGGACCATCCAAAAACAGTGATTTTCTACATATCTTAAAAAATAGTAAAAAAATTCTAAAAAATATAAAATTTGGTCTGCAAGTACATATTCATATGGGGATCATGTTGAACGGTTCGGATCGACCGTTAGGATTTTGAAAATGAAAATATTGATCCGTATTACGGACCAATCCGTGCTATGCATAGTACCATAGACTCACTCTTACGACAATATGGCCATGTTTTGCGTAAAAGTTTCAGTTATTTTGTATAAATTTTTTTATCATCTGGTCTAATGCAAAAGAATGTCAATTTAATTTAGGTACCATTACCTACTGCTCCAAATGATCACGAAACAAAAAATGCATATATTATGGCAGAGGTTGCTGGATCAAAGGTACTAACTGAAGATGAACTCGATTCAAGTAGTCTGGAATTTGCTGTTGATGAAATTTTAGGTAATAATATATCTTATAATTATTTTACAATATAGAAAAGATATCTCACCCAATTTTAGACATGTTATGAGTTATGACACTTGAATTGCATAACCTTTGGGCCACTTTGTAAGGTTCTCATTATACAGATTATAATAGTAGTGGTACCATGCCTGATTGTTATGGTATGATAGTGATTTTTACCAGCTGGTACAAGCTGATGTTTGCTAGGTAAAAATCTGATTGGAAAGGTACCTTGTTCCAAAATTGTAAAATGGAAGTTACCAGTACAGAATCTGGTTAACCAGTGTCATATTGAAATCAGTAATGAATATGTTAAAATGGTGCAGGAAATGAGAAACTGAGAGAAGAGATGAGTGAGAAGGCGCTGAGTGTAGCGAGACCTCATGCTTCAATGGATATTGCTAAATGCATCCTCTCTCTTCTCAGCATATCTGCTGCAAAATGAGATGCTTTTTTGAGAGAATGAAATGAGCTAGAAAAGGTTATATCATTGCTGAAATTGTTAGTAATGAATGTTGTTATTGTAATTTGCTGGTGGGATATTGATTGAATATTTGTACTCTTGCAATATGATTGATGCGGTGAAATAAAAAATATTCTGAAATAGGCAAACTCTGAGCGCGTGAGCGTGTCAAACAATGCAGCAATTAAAATGGACATCTTCTATGAATGCATGGCAGACAACAACTAATAAAAATTGCAACAGTAAGCACTATACTAATTACTTAGCAGACAATTATACTTTAATTTGTAAGGATAATCAAATGTAATCAACATCATTTATAAAATAATCAAATAGGCAGATGGACAAAATGAAGGTTTTCCTTTAAAAATGATATAAAGCTAGCTTGGTCCCCAGCAAGCAATTGAATGATATAATATTAGAGCATCTGCATTCATGAAACTAGAGTTTCTAATCTGACGTAGCAGTTGCTAAATTAGTTTCAGGAATGTAGATGGATTTCTTATTTAGCAACTTTGCTCAATAATTTCTTATTAAGAAATCGTTTATAAACTCTAACGTGGCAAAACAATTGGCATGTATTTGCTAAAATTAGTTTAATTTACTACTGATGTGGCTTATCAATTTTAATTTACTGATAATGTGGCTTATTAGAAACTCTAAAATTAGTTTCAGAAATGTGAACATTTAAAAACTCCAGAGTCTATAATTTCTTAAAAGCAGTTAACAGTTATTTAGAAACTCTAAGAGTTTCTGCTCTTATATTGATATCGCATCTCTGACCAAAATGAAGGTTTTCTTTGTTCTATACATTTGACGCTCAAATGAATCATTTCGATCCCTCAGTTTTTGTCTACAAAACGCTAATTAAATAAACACCAGCACTTAATTAATTTGAAAAGCTATAGGAACGAGTTCATAATTAATTTGAAAATAATCTCACAAGATTTAAAATTTATATTAAAGATTTATGATTTTTAAAATATATTATTTTATGATACGAATAATACATTAATAAAATATTATTATTTCAATAAAACAAAAATATATATTAAAAATATAATAGAAATATAATACTAAGTATTATTAATGAACCTTCCACTAACCACAACTAGGACTTTAAATGAGTTGAGTTTGAGCGAGGTACCTCTAACTTGTGATTAGCTGATTAAGTTAATAAGCGAGTCAACTCGAATTAGGAAGACAATAACAAGCTGAAAATGTAACTTGCACGTTCAGCTCATTACCAACTCGAGTTGGCTCATAACTCTTTTGACCCATTCAATTTTCCTAGTTACAATCATTCATGATGCATAATGCGGTGGATCATACTTTAAGTTGTTGTTCTATTACAAAATTATATTGAAAAAATGATTGGAGCATGAATGAAATAGGATCTAATTTCCATCCCATGACCTCTCTTTATACCATCTTGTGAAAAACAATTTGAATTCACCAATCAATGATCGATTGTGGCAAATTATGTGTAACACGAGTTATTAATGAGCGAGTTGGAGTATGCTCACATTCAGTTCACGAGTTAAACGAGTCACCCAACTCGAATTGTAAATAAGCGAGTTACTGTATTCGTGACTTTTTTTTACAACCCTAACCACAACATTAAATTTTAACATCATTTCATCAACCATGGTGAAGATTAGAGTGGGAAAAATGGCACGGCGGAGCCGGCTCCGTCACGGAACGGCACGGCACACGTGTCAGTTATGTGCCGTGACTTGCGTGTCCCGTGCCGTGACCATTCACGTGCCGTGCTCATCTTTTAAAACTTTGGCACGGCACGACACGTGAAAAATTTAGTCACGGCACGACACAGAGTCACACGAGTCACATGTAATTATGACTTAGATATTGATTTAATGGTGAATCTTGAATAAACTAACATAAATTATGATTAAATGGACACGCGAGTTTAGGCACGGCGTGACTATTCGCGTGCCGTGACCACCCTTTGACATTTTGGTCACGGCATGACACAACACGTGAAAAATTAACTTGATCACGGCACGGCACGACACGAGACCAAAGTCACGGCCCGGCACGGTACTTTTTTTCTACTCCAGTGAAGATTGTGTAACATATATAATAATATAAAACACCAACACTCCGCATGCATGGAGGACTATAGGGGTACCAAGGTAGGTCCACATTTATTGATTACATACAGGTTTATATATATCTGACAGTCCTTTTACTTTAATGCAATCACAGGATTCCACGGTAGGAGTCACCCTACCTATTTAATTAATTGTGAACCTAAAGTTAGGTCTTGTTACTTTGGCTCCATCATGACCTGTTCTCAATATATCTTGTACCTACTAACAGTTTACAGTTCAATGCTATGCTAACTCATAACAACACTTCAATGCAATGGTACCACGTTAAACTACTTCAATCGACACTTACTGCTTAATTATTATTTTGGATAATTAACATATATGATAATGAGTTGACATTATGACAAGGACATAGAAGTAACTTTGTTACTTGGGTATTCATATATTACCCAACTACCTACACAAATTACTATTTAAGTTGACAATATGAATATGTGCCTTGCAATTAGTAAATCCAGTTGTAGCGTTTAAAACATGGACAGCACACACACACACTTCAGTCTTCCCTGCTGTGTCTAATTGACAATCATGAGGCAACCCAGAAAAAAAAGCAAGCTAGCCATTATATATATGAAAAAGAACTAGCTTTGTTAAGCATAATTAAGAAGTCACTAATAGTTTTTCAAAAGATGAAAGCTGACAACTAAGAAGTCATCTTTTAGCTCTTTTCTAGATAATCATTAATGTTTCAATGCTCTTTTCTAGATAATCATCAATGTTTCAGTGTCTCCCTACATTACAATCCACAACTGTCACTCTTTATAAAGAACCTATGCTTTAGGGGAGACAAATGAAAAGGGAAGCCAGAAAAAATGATGTTATTACCATTTACCAATTACCGTTAAAAAGAGACATGCAGAAAAATAAAAAGGGTCATAGGCAGTTTTCATTAAATACAAACTTGATTTATATTTAGTCCTTAAAATTTAACACCAACTCATGGTGATTTAGTTATTGTGTATGTTTCATCTTATTTTTTCCACAAGAAAGTAAAACCTCACATCACTAATTTATAAAGCTCAATAGTGCAACAGATTGAACTGAAAACTTTTCACCTCTTCATTTTTCAACTTATTTATGAGTTGCAAGATTGACAAAACATCATCATAACTACACACAACTTATGAACATAACTAATTAAAACACTTACAAAACAAACTCATCCTCCCATAATTATAGGTAAGAGAAGAGAAAAAATGACCACAACCACCCTAAAAAAAAAGAATAGAATAAGATAAAATAAAAAAAAAAAAAAAGATCCCCTGCCATCCATCCATTTTATACCATCAGGTTTGCTTAATTTTCTCCTACTCTCTCAAGTGTATCAACCACAGTTCTCATGCTCAGTCTCTTTTCGGGGTTTACTTGCACGCAACTCAAAGCAATTTTTAGCACCAAAATTATCTCATCTTCTCTCTCTATCTCTCTGACCAAACCCGGATCCAAGACATCCAATAACGGTTTTTTCTCCTCAATGCAGAACTCAACCCATTTAACCAGATCCATTTGCAAATTGTCCAATAAGATCACTGGCGCTCGACCCGTTATCAACTCCAACAAAATGACACCATAAGAATAAACATCCCATTTTTGAGATGGTTTTAGAGTTTTTAGAGCCTCAGGTGCTTGGTACAAATTACCCTTGGTAGTCATTAACAGGCTAATGGATGCATCTGACTGGGACTTGTTATCTGTACCTGCTCTATCTAATTGGAGGTACGGCGAGATGTTACCAGCTATGGTAGCTAGCCTGGCAAGGCCGAAATCCGAGATGTAAGGCTCAAAATTTGGGCCCAGTAGAATGTTATTGGGCCTTAGGTCACCATGCACGTACTTCTTGGGGCTAAATTCGTGGAGGAATTGGAGGCCTCTAGCGATTCCCTTCATAATTATTACTCTGGTGTCCCATGAAAGAGGTGTATATGATACAGCCCCAGGTTTTCCTAAGATTTTTTAAAGTCAGAAAAGGAAACAAGAACTAATTGAGTACATGATGAATTACAAAAGCTAATTTGGGAATCAAAATTAGGTTTAATTGAGGCACAAATGCACGATGGAGATAAATGAACTCATGGCTTTAAAATTCTAATACAAATTAAATGTCCTCTTGCAAAAGTTTGTATCAACCTGACCTGCCTAAGAAAGCATGCATGCACTATGATGATTTAAGAATATTGAAAGTATAAAAGATCAAGTTTACAAATTATGTTGATCTTAAAAAGTTGGAATCATTGAAGCCCATGTCATGATATATTCTCAAAAAGAAAAAAAATTAAATTTCATGCTCATGATCAAATTTTGCACAGGTTTCTATTTTTTCATGGCTCTGCTGGTGTAGAAAAATATATATATATTCTATCAACTAATCGCATACCATGAATTGCAGAGGAGAGGCTCCCATTAGGTATAAAATCATAGACCAGCAATTTCTCATCGTATGACCAGTAATACGCTCTTAGGGTAGCGATATTTGCATGCCTCACCTTTCCAATAGCTTCCACCTGATTAAAATAAGCAGTCACATTAAAAATTTTTTTTTTGCCAGTAAAGTCCATAGGCAAGTCACATTTAAACTAGCTGTATAAAGAATAAATTAGGCTTCAAAAATGAACATTTTCCCCTTATTTGATTAGAGTTTGTAGATATTGCATATTTTCTGCAGGATACTCCAATATGCTCCAATATTTTCCTTTATAAATGTACAGGTAAAGTTCCTGATTGCAAATGTACGAATTTTGATGTATAATATGGCGTATGTTATTTTCACCATATGCCCATATCTCAAACTCCTTGTATTACAAAATAATATATACAATAACGTATCCAAAATAAATTGCAAACTTTACAAAAAAATAATGAAACAATTTAACTTTGCAAACTCCTGAAAAACTAAATTAAAAAAAATAAATAAAAGTACCTCTGTTTGAAACTCCTTAAACCTCTGCAATCCACCTTCACCAAGCCGCCTCACTGCCAAGGTGGGCCCACACTCCAGAATAACTTTGTACACAATTCCAATACCGCTCTTACCCAAAACAAAAGCTGATGCCTTTAATAGGTCATCCAAATTAAACTTCACATTTCTATCTAAGGTGACCAATTCATATTGTTCACCATTCTCTGACAGGCTCTCACTCTCGTCTTTTCTACTAAAACAAGGACAGTTAACATTTCCCCCTTCTGTTTTCACCTTATTTCGGTTGGAGGTAGCCTTCCAGTAACAATAGAAAAACACCAGTGCAATTAAACTAATTCCAACAATATCACTAATAATAATAGCAACTACTGCAACTCGGCTCAAACCCTTGTTTCCTTTGGTACCCTTTTTATTGGTAAAAGAACTAGATGATGAATTGTTACTGGGTAGAAATGGATTAGAAGGTGTTTCTGCCGAACACGGGTTCTTCAAGGGGGGCCCGCATAAGCCCGGATTACCGATAAATGCCGTGGGCCCACGATTCTCTAATGCACCAGTTTGTGGTATTGGTCCAGTTAGGTTGTTGTATGTGAGGTCAATGTAGACTTTCTCCGGTAAATTCCCAAGAGTTGGAGGGATAGAACCAGAAAAATGGTTATGGGAGAAATCGGCGGTGCCTTGTAGGCTAGAGAGGTTGCCAATGTCACTCGGTATGGGACCACTGAACTCATTGTATGATAGATCAAGCTTCTCGAGCTCAACTAAGGCAGTACCAATGCCAATTGGTAAGATGCTTGTGAAATTATTGTGAGATAAAACAAGGGTTTTAATCCTGTTGCAAGAGAGAATTGAATTGGGCAAAGACCCATTGAAGGAATTGTAAGAAAGATCTAAAATTTGAAGGTAAGATAGGTTACCAAGTTGTAATGGGAGAGAGCCATAAAAGGAATTGCCATAAAGAACCAAACTTTGCAACCCTAGAGAGGTAAATAAACGGGGAGGTAAGAGACCAAAGAGCTTATTGTTTCTCAAATTGATGTGTCTAAGAGAAGGAAGTGCTCCAATAGAGGAAGGTATGAATCCAACAAGCTTCTTCTTCGGGAGGCTTACAGAGATGACGCTGTTTTCTTTGCAAGAGATTCCATTCCAGTTGCATGGGTCTGAATCAGAGGAGTTCCAGTTAGAGAGAGAGTTTTGTGGGTCTTGAGAGATGGATTGTTTGAAAGAGAGAAGAGCTTGGCCTTCACTGTTTAAGGGGTGGCAGAGAGGGAGGAAGGAGGTGAAGAGAAATAGGAGGAGGGGATAAGCCATTAGTGAAGTGAGTCGATTTGACCGTTGGATGCTTTAGAAGGTCTTCATAGTAGTGGGATAAATGAAAAAGGTTCTCTACTTCTCTACTTGTGTAGAGAAAGAAAGAAAGAATGAAGAAGGAGAGAGCAAATAATAGATCGATCGGAGAGAAGAGAGGAAGAGGGTTTTCCTTTTGGAGGCAGGGAGAGGGAAACGGAGAGAGGACAGAGAGAGAGTGTGTGTGTATTGGGAAGTGTGTGCTCTGTCTGGGTGTTGAAAAGAGCAAAAAAGAACATAGAAAAGTTAGAGCGAGGTCTCAATAGTCTCATGGACGGAAATAATGGACTGTATATTAATTATTAGCGGTAGGCGGCAGTGTAAAATAATCAAGTAAATTTTGAATGTAATTATACTAAAAAACGATAGTTACAAAAATAGTTAAATAGTAAGGAGCAATTTTATCAGTAGCCCCTTCCTTTACATTATTGACCGATATTTTTATTAAAACCCCTAAAAAAAACAAATTATCAAATCTGCTCCCACTTTGAAATTATAATTATTTCTATCCTAACCGCCCGTGGACTGGGCGGTCCACTTTTCCCACTGAACCGCCCAGTTACTGGGCGGTCCACTTTTGAAACCTGACCGCCCAGTGTTCGGGCGGTCCACTCCTAAAACCTGACCGCCCAGACGCTGGGCGGTCCACTATGAAATTTTTTTTTTTTTTAAAAGCGGTCCGCCCCTCCAGCGGCTCTCTCTCTCTTCTCTCTGCCTCCAGCCCCGCCTCTCCCGCCGCCCGCGTCGCCGCCCGAAACCACACCCCACTAAACCCCAGCATTGCTTTTCTCTCTCTCTCTCCCTCTCTTCCTCTCTCTAGAGCTCTCTCTCCCTCTCTTCCTCTCTCTAGCTCTCTCTCTCTCCCTCTCTTCCTCTCTCTCTCTAGGGTTTCCTCTCTCTCTCTCTCTATTCTGCCATTCTCTCCCTCTTCCTCTCTCTCTCTCTCTTCCTCTCTCTCTCTCTCTCTCTCTCTCACCCGAACCCTAATTTCGGCCATCTCGGCGACAATCCGATTATTTTCGGGTAAGTTTCTAAATAATTTTTTTAATTTATATTTTGTATCTTGTATTGGCATTGGAACGATTGGTAGAATTGAATTGTTAATTATCGTGTCCGGGTTGTTGATTTTCCCGAAACGATTGAATTCTTCAAAATTAGGGTTTCCGGTATTAGAGTTTGTAGTTTAGGGATTTAGGGTTGACAAAACTGAAGTTTATAAATTAGGGTTGAATTGTTAATTATCGTGTGCGGGTTGTTGATTTTCCTGTCGCGATTTAATTGTTAAATTAGGGTTGAATTGTTAAATTAGGGTTTATGATTGAATTGTTTAAATTAGGGTTGAATTGTTAAATTAGGATTTAGGGTTGAATTGTTTAAATTATGTTGAATTGTTAATTTAGGGTTGAATTGTTAAATTAGGGCTAAGTTTTGAATTGTTAATTTAGGGTTTATGGGTTAAATTAGAATTTAGCGGTTAAATTAGGGTTTAGGGATCAAATTAGGGTTTAGGGTTGAATTGTTAAATTAGGATGTAGGTTTGAATTGTTAATTTAGGATTTAGGGGTTAAATTAGGGTTTATGGATCAAATTAGGGTTTAGGGTTGAATTGTTAGATTAGGGTTGAATTCTTAAATTAGGGTTTAGGGTTGACATAATTAGAGTTTATAAGTTAGGATTTATAAATCAGGATTTGTAAGATAAAATTTTTTGTTTATTGAAATGTAGTATGGTCAGAACTAGACGGGGACGTGCATGGGATGCCCCTCTGGAGACGGGGGAGAGTTCACATGATCACGATGCTGAGCCATCCGGTGCACCGGCATCCGGTGCACCGGCATCCGGTGCAGAGGCATCCGGTGCAGAGGCATCCGGTGCAGAGGCATCCGGTGCAGAGTCGTCCGGTGCAGATGCTCCCTTTGGAGATTATCCCCCTCACCATCCTGACACGTTTAGTCCTCTTCTGTGGATCCCACATGTCAGGCACCGTGTCTCACTTGCATCTATGGAGGTACGTTGGTTTTGTATTCCTAATTTAAATAGCATTATTTAATTAGACGTTTATATTGAAATAATTGTAAAATGCAGGACACGACGATGATGACAGTGAGGCATCGCACCCCCGAGATACCATACGTCCGTCACCCGTTGATGGAGCAGTGCATCATGCGTCTCGGGTTGTATCAGTTGGCCACCATGCCTCACTGTGATATTGACCAGGCTCTCGTTTGCGGTCTGGTGGAGAGATGGCGACCGGAGACGCATACATTTCACCTTCCGGTTGGGGAGATGACAGTCACACTAGGTGACGTCAGCGCCTTGTGGGGTTTACGGATAGACGGCGACCCCATCGGTGGTATCTCGGACCATCCAGACCTGATGCACATGATACCGGATCTGCTGGGGGCCGCTCCGTCGGACTTGCAAAAGAAGAAGAAGAAGAAGAAAGGAGAGGAGGAGGAGGAGTACCGGTATTCACAGTACTGCATCAGTCTTGCGGCGCTCCGCAGTTACTTCCACCGGCGTAGGATCACCCGCGAGACACGTGACGAGCAGACCGTTCTGAGGTAAACACAAACAGTTGCAAATTAAAATATGTTATGGATTCAACAAAAAATGTAGTTATTTATGACTCTAATTTATATTGCAGGTACGTGAGGGCGTTTGTCCTGGATTTATGTGGCAGCGTCATGTTTGTCGATTCCAGCGGTGACGCAGTCCCGATTATGTTCCTCTCTCTGCTGAGGGACATTCAGCGGCCGTCGAAGTGGAATTGGGGTGGAGCCGTGCTCGCCCACTTATACCGAGGCTTGTGTCATGCTTGTCTGGTAAGTTTGTACAAATATTTTAATTTTTTTATTATATATATTAGGGTTCCATATTTACCAGAAATGCATCGCATGTCCAAAATTTAGGCGACGAACAAGCAGATTGCCGGACCGCTTCTTCTACTCCAGCAGTGGTCCTGGTCGCACATACCGGTGTGTCAGCCTGTTCCTCCTGCTCAGCATGGGTTATGGACGGGAGATGACCCCGAGAGACGTCCGGGGTACGGTGCCATATGGGCTCCTCCCCACACATACGAGGACACGGGCAGGGGGAGGACCGTGGGGATTTCATATGTCCGGGGTCAGCTCCAGATGCTTCACGAGGCGAGCATCACCTGGTACCCCTATCGTCTGTTCTACGATCGGGGCCTTCTGTGCCCGCTGACATTAGAGCAGAGATACCTCTCGTTTTATCGGGGGCCGTGCGTCTGCTTCTGGATAGTTGAGTATCACTATCCTGATCGAGTGCCCCGTCAGTTTGGCTTGGATGCCTATGTCCCGGATTTTCCAGAGTTGGGCGAGCAGCAGACCACCCAGCTGCACAGGTAAGTACCCACTGCCTTATCCTTTGTCTATTTTATTACTTGTTCAACCATACACGTTACTAATTAATTTATATTGCAGCACTAAACACAACAAGCCCAAAGTCGACTGGAGCACGCGTTTCTTGGAGCATTACCAGCGTGCTGCATCACCCCAGTTTCACTTATGGACACCGCCTCCAGCTCCAGATGCCCCTATGCCGGTCGGGCCTTGGAGATTGCGATATTTAGTCTGGTACCAGAGATGGGGCATGCCGACGGTTTATCTACAGGGGGACTATGGTGATGCTCTTCGACGGAGACTCACGGGTGACGGATCTAGGACTTACTTGCCTTTCGGCCCGATCCATACTCGTTCGGTATGTTTAAATGAAACTGACATGCTCCAAAAATTGTAGTTATTTATTCATCTTCCAATAATAATAATAAAAATACATTGTGTGCAGATTTTGACGGGTATTAGAGGAGTGGCACACAGCTTGGTGTGCATGGCGAGAAAAAGTTGGAGAGCGATAGGATGTCAAATGCTCCAACACAGTGCACCGATCGTGGAGGACTCTGGCTGGGACGGGCGCCTCGTTGGTATGTTGCACGATGCTGGAGAGGACATCAATTGGCGCGAGATAAAGGCCCCACCACCAGATCCGGAGCAGCCTGGAGACCCTATCTACGCTGCGGAGATGCCGCCACCTCCTGCAGGTAATAATATGTCATACAAATGATCATTATTAAGTGTATCTCTAAAAGATCATTCTTATTAATTTATCTTCATTTCTGCAGAAGATGACTCGGGTTGGGCGATCCACCAGTGGGTGTTGAACAACAACGCGTGGAACGCGTACTACAACGAGCATGGAGTTCCAGTGCAGCATACCGAGGTAGCAAAAGTTCATTATTTAATTAATTTACTCGTTACTTCTATGTCTCTAATTTAACATTTTTTAAAATGCAGGATGAAGCTGCCGCCGCCGCCGCTGCCGCCGCCGTTTTCTCTTTGGATGACCTAGCTCCAGATGAGGGCGGATGGGAGCCAGCTAGCTCCCACCGACCGCAGTATATGGAGCCCAGACAGCACGACGGCGAGGCCAGTGGGAGTGGGGCACAGACTGCAGATGGCTTTGCCGCTGCTATATTTGGCACACCGCCTCCGGCCACGTATCCTCCTACTTGGGAGGCCGATCCGTGGGTGTTGCGTACACAGGCGGTGATCCGTGGGGAGCATGCATTACACCTGGGGGCGGACCCATGGGCGCGCGAGACCGTACACGATGACATGCAGGTGGATGAGGTTCACCAGAGGCGTCCGCCGTCGCAGAGGGAGCACCGTGCACCTGATAGGTTGGACCTCTCCGGACCTCGCCCTCGTCGTCGCCGTTAGGGTTTTATATTTTTTTTAGTTTGATAGGTTTCTAGTATTTTAGTTTGGATTATTATATTTCGTGTTTGGACTGTTATGTTTCATTTTTAGACTTACCATTTCGATTACTACTTTTGTTGTTTAGACTTACCATTTCGATTACTACTTTTGTTGTTTAAACTTACCATTTCGATTACCAATTAGAAACATTTAAACATTAACAAAACTTAATATAAAACTAATCAATTATATTAAAGCTAGACAATTACATAACATATAAAAATAATCGTCAATTATAAAAATATAATCGTCAACAAATAATAAATATATATCATACAATTTAATATGAAACATTCAAACAAATCATTACAACAATTTAATATAAAACATTCAAACAAATTAAAACATAAAACTCTTATAAAAAAAAAACAATAGAAGACCGCCCAGCCCTTGGGCGGTCAAATTTCAAAAGTGAACCGCCCAGTCTCTGGGCGGTCAAGTTTCAAAAGTGAACCGCCCCGTAGCTGGGCGGTCTGGAGCGAAAAGTGGACCGCCCAGTCCACGGGCGGTTAGGGTAGAAATAATTATAATTTCAGAGTGGGAGCAGATTTGATAATTTGTTTTTATTTGGGGGTTTTAATAAAAATATCGGCATTATTGAGCCCAATAATGGGATCAGGGCTAAATCCACAACAAAATTTTAAAGCTTTATTTATTAAATAAAGCGAGGAAAGTAGAAGAGGTCACCGGTCACGTCCAAAATAATTTATTAAAAAATTTATTTAGAACCGGCTGCTGCCTGGTGCCTGGGAATTCACATGGTACCGTAAAAGAGAATCTTTTAGAATTACTGAATCCAAACCGTTCGTTTTTACTTTGCACGAATCTTAAAGCCTAATAATACTGCCCCGCCTAGGGGTGTTCAACCGGTCGGTTCGGTTCAAACCGAACTTTTTTAGCCGAACCGTGGTTTGAACCGAATTTTGAAAACCCAACCGAACCGACCGAATTAAAATTCCAAACCGAACCGATTAAACCGATTTAAACTTACAAATATTTCAAGTTACAAATAAACATTTCAAAACCAGTTGGTTCAGTTCAAACCGATTTGGATAACATTTTTTATAACCACCCAAGCCGGTTTTTGATAAACCGAAATTTGCCGGTTCGGTTTAAAACCGAATAAACCGATCCATTTGAACACCCCTAGCTCCGCCCCTGCTCTAGTCCGAATCTCAAAGAGGCTGAGGGTAAATCTCAAACAGTTAAGTGAAGAGAATCTTTTACACATATTGGAGAGGATACTTGTTATATGTGGAATTTAACCATTTTCTATGATATTTTATATTATTTAAATACACACTATACATATTTAATTATTTTAGTTAAGACATAAATATTACTTAAAGTATGGTTGAATATTACAGTAGTATATATTTGATTATTTTATATTATTTCCTCCATCAAGTTTATAGACAGCGTTCTCTTTGCATTTGGTGTCATTTGAAAGAAAAATGACTTATTAAATAAAAGAGAGAAATGTATAAGTTCTTTATATAAATGTATAGAATGAAAGAAGGACCCCGCTCAACTATAGACTTAGTTTTAAATTTGATTTTATACGGAAGAGATACAAGTTTAATTTTTACACAAGACATTTAAAAAATATATATGCCTAATTTAATGATATCCTTTGTAAAAAAACAATATGCAAACATTAACCCAAGTCATTACTTATAATTTCATTGAGTGAGTCTATGGTACTATGCATAGCACGGATTAGTCCGTACCACGGAGTCATATTTTCATTTTGAAAATTCTAATGGTCGATCTGAACCGTCCAACGTGATCTCCACATGAATATGTACTTGCAAACTAAATTTTATATTTTTTCGAATTTTTTACTATATTTTAAGATAGGTAGAAAATCACTTGATCTGAAAATTCTGGATCATCCAAAAACAGTGATTTTCTACCTATCTAAAAAATAGTAAAAAAATTCTAAAAAATAAAAAATTTAGCCCACAAATATATTCTCATATGGAAATCATGTTGAACGGTACGGATTGACCGTTAGAATTTTGAAAACGAAAATATTGATCCGTAGTACGAACCAATCCGTGCTATGCATAGTACCATAGACTCACTCAAAAGATATTATAAATTTACACGTATATATATCATATATGTAAAAATAGATAAAATAATTATTGTTAATATACAAATAAATAGACACTTTTAAATCCACAGTTGAAGATAGAAATGATAGATGCTTTACCTTTTTCCTTATTGGAACGATTTAAACGTGATTGGTCCCATCGACTGAACCAACTCGTATAATAATTTAATAATTAATAAGCTCCGACTCAAGACTCCGACTCCGACTCCGACCGATAAATACCAAAAAAATAAATAAATTATAACTTATTACCTCCGCTAGATGCGCATTGATAGCTGCCAGGATTCCCCATGGGATTCCTCTCCAGTAACATTTCTAAATTACTCCAAATTTATAGTGATTTCAGAGCAATACAAGTGGGGCGGTTTGGCAAAGGTAAATAGATTAAACTTTAATTACTAAGGAGATCATGTTTGGTAGGCTTAATCTGTAGTCCGTATATAGAGGTTAATAAGACTTAATTTATGATTAGAGGTGTTTTAAGGTCCGGACATATGATTAAAATTTAGAGCAAAATGAAGTTCAAGGAGGTGATTTTAATTATTGCTAAGAAACCGATGCTCAGCAAGATTAAAGGATGCTTAATGTCTGAATAAAATTATAAAATTAATAATAAATATTGAAATTTGAAGGCTAGTGTTGTGATAATCTGGAAGCAAAAAAAAAGTAAGAATATATTTTTTTGTTGTTGTATTTTGTAAAATTAATTTTCATTGAGTTTGGGAAATAAAATGCAAATAGTGGTTAAAAAGAATAAAATATAAAGAAATAATGATTGGAGTGAGGAGACACGTGAAGGAAGTAACCGTTAGAGCAGAGCAGAGCTGGTCTATTTTGTCGTCATGTAATTGTAGCCCAACACACTCCTTATTTCTTCACCCGTTGACCAGTTTGCTCATTTCCGGGAATTGATACTTAGCTCCATTGTCTTGTTCCGTAATTAACAAAATATTAACAAAATATTAAAAATTTGAGGAGGGTTCAAATGCTTTCATTTTTTGCATGCCTTCATTTTTAAAAACTTTAATAACTCAAAGTTTAAAACTTAAATGTCAAAATAAAACCGTTAGATGTGATCTATGTTATTTTCTCTCTGTGCTCATAAAAACTTATCACATTTCAATTTTGCTTTTATGTAAATCAATAAGTTGAAAAATCAACGTCTAGAAATTATCCACATTAGTATACATTTTTACAAGTTCAAGATGACAACCAAAACAAAGTTGAAATGCCATAATTTTTTACACGTGCATAGATAAAATGATGTAGTTCATATCCAACGGTTTTATTTTGAATTTTAAGTTTTAAATTTTGAGTTATTAAAGTTTTAAAAAATGGAGGCATACAAAATGAAGACATTTGAACCCTCCTCTAAAAATTTTAAGGTACTTTTGGATCATCAAATGAGAGTATAATATGGCATTACATGTGAACACAAATAAGAATTTGTTTTGTGATCTTACAAAATATGTACACAATGCTTCAAATTTTTTAGATATTACAAAATAATCAATTATGTATATTATGAAAACTTCAGTATATTTTTTTTTTCTAAAAATAATAATTGTTATTATTCTATTATTCATTCTAATTCACCTTATTTTTTTAAGCCCTCTATATTTTATTAAGAACTTAATTTATTGTTATTATAAAATGACCAAAAATGAAAACATTGATTTATTCTATTTTTCCCCTAAAAAGAAACATTAATAAAATCAATATTTTTTTTGATTTGGACGTAAAATTTTAAAATATATCTATAAGTTCGGTCTTATGTGATATTATTGAATATGTACATGGAAATTTTCACATATGTTATATAAAAATATATAATTATTTCATAAGAATATTCATATCTCATATATATGTAATTATTTAAATAAACAAGTAATCGAACCAGTTGACCCAGTAGTCTGATCAGTAAACCATTGATCCGAATGTTTACCAGGTCGAGGTCCGATTATGATAACCATTGGTTGTTTGTCAATTATCTCTCGAGTTCCCATGGAAAAGGATTATATATTTAGCTAAGCATTGATTGTTCATTTCAAATACATTTTCAATCAGACTTTTATACAAAATTTCAAACCAAAATTAATTAATTCATAGAAAACAAAAAAACCAAAATTGCAAGAATTTAAAGTAACTTTAAAAAAAAATTAAGTCATTATTCATGTGACATGCAACATGAAGCAATAATTTACTCAATTTCAAGTAATAATTCTTGGTACACCAAATACTAAGTCATTATTGCAGAATTTCAAGAAATATTTTTGAAATAAATAAATATTTTTTAGTTAAGTTAGAATCAAGTCATTTTTGCGATTTCAAAGTCCAAACAGTCGATCTGAATCGTTCAACATGATCTCCATATTAAAATGTGCTTGGAGACCAAATTTTACATTTTTTGAAATTCTTTTAGTATTTATTAAGATGTGTACAAAATTATTGTTTTCAGACAATTTTTTACCATTGAAAAACAACAATTTAAAAAATTCTAAAAAAATAGTAAATAATTTAAAAAATGTAACATTTGGTCTCCAAACACAATATAATATGGAGACCATGTTAAACGGTTTGGATCGACTGTTTGAATTTTAAAATTACAAAAAAACCTTATAAACATATAGTGTCAAGATATGTCACCATAAAATAATATAATTAAATCCCTCCAAATATATGATACATAAAATTAACGCTTATCAAATCATGCGCTGTGGCCCTTGGATGATAAGATGTTGGTTGAAAATTTCTAAAAAGATAAGAGACAAAAATGATCCTATTGTCAAAGCAGTGTTGTACATCATAACCTTCAATTATTTGGCACTGCATTGCTTTCCTCCAACATATACCATCGATGGATTCAAAAGAGAAAGCGGTACACTTTTCAAAAGCTGCTTGTGTCGAGCAGTGTTGTAAATAACAGTATACGCTTGTTAGACAGACGAGATATCGTTAAGTAATTAATCGGTACGCGACAGGTTTTCACATGCCTTCTTCCGGGCGCTAGGCGGAAGTAAGTAGTCATCAAAGCCTAGTGTAACGAAAATGGCTTCAAACTCCCAACTGGGCGGCCGTGAACTTTATAGTTTGCTGCCGTGTGGAGTTCCGCTTTCAAGACTTGGTGGAAACATCTTGTCTCTTCTTGCTGAACACTTTAAAGGTGTTAGTTGTTGTAATGAAAGTATGTATGTATGTATGTTGTTCTCGAGCGTACGCGCCACGAGGGAAAAAGCGGGAGGGTAAGCATTCAACTGGTTTCGACTAGTTGAATATCCCTCGAATAATTGAAAATTTATGAATAATTTTACGTTTTCATTAAAATAAACTTATTTAAACTTATTTTCCTTGTTAATTAATAAGTTTCATGAAATTGCGATTTAGAAAATATACATATAAAACAAGACGAAGTATAGTGTATATAAATAATAATTGTAAAATAAATAAATAATAAAAAGGACTAACTAATCGGCTATATAAACAAAAAACATATGATTAATCGGAACTTTTAAGCGGAAAACAGACAATTAATTGGACAAATCAGCCAATTAGTTAGTCTCATCCGCAAATAACTTTGCAACAAGTCTGTTCATAAATGTTTGATCACCAGTACCGACTAATTAGCCCATTAATCGAATATTCATGTAGATTTGGTCACCGCCACTCTGTGAAGCAAAAAGAAGGTAGCTTGAAAATCTCGTGATTTTCGCAAAAGCTCCCGATACAATTAATCAATCATAGAAAGCCACACCTACATAAGATTTTTTTTTTTTTAAGTGATAGGTTGATAGTCCGGGAATGGACTCTGCTGCTTTTCTTAGAGAAAAACAAGGTTCTGCTTTTCTGATCCCAACCATTCAAAATCGTTGAGATTTGTGCATGAAAAAGTTTATTTATCGAGATACGTGAATGAAAAATTTTGACTGGTTGGAATCGGAAAACAAGACCCTGCTTTTCTAAAAGCAGCAGAGTCGGATCCGATAGCCCGTAGGCATATATATACTGCTTTTAGCATGTAAAGTATGTGACATATATAGCCCGTAGGCATATATACTGCTTTTAGCATGTAAAGTATGTGACAAGTTGATCTGTAACCAATCATACCAATTAATGGCGATCATCTATCTAACTGATTAAATTAGTACAATTAATGATTATACTAGAAAGTAGCCGTTAGTGTAGCATTTTAATGTTTGACATAATTATGACCGAACCGAGTAATGAGTAATGACTACGTACTGCCTTTGAGCCAAAAGAAAAAGAAGTGAACAAGTATTAATTAATTATATATATAGTGTGTGTGCAAAAGTGGTAGATCCTTATGAGCCCTAATCTCATTTAAGTGAGGGTTGCTAATATTTGCGAGCTCCGTGCAGAAGCTCATGAGGCCTTGTCTCCGCAACTTTCACACTTATTCGTTTAACTGGACCCCTCCATTTGATCATCATATATGTGAAACAGGTTCCCTAAGCTAGCCTGTCAAGTTGTTATTCTGTTGTTGAGAATTCAATTAATGGAACTAATTTTAAGGCTAGCTGGCTAGGCCTCAGGCTCAGGGTGTACCAGTACCGCTCCATTAAATTGACTGTCCAACTGACTGTCAGAGATGAAACTATCTACCTACTCAAAATCAGAATTATCTCAATGATTTATTTGACAATTAAGTATGAAATTCGGAACAAATGCACAGGTGACTGTGACTGACAATAGAAATCTTCTGATTAAGTTGGCCCAAGATGGTTTTTTACCGCTTCAAACTCGACCTTCTGTCAATGAATCGAATTCGGATTCAATTATAACATACAGATCCATTCATATTCTAGCTAGACTCGCGGTAAGGTTGCGCAATGCGGGTAACGTATCGGATACGGTCAATATTGTGCGATACGGCAAAGATACGTTTAATCATTTTCTCCGCTTATTGATTTTGGTTCCCTGGTCCAATATGGCCGAATATTCCTTTCAGAATAATGATTTTTTGTTCCCTAATCCGATAGAGCCCAAGAGATTCCTTATATTTTAGGAGGCGGCCCAAAGATTGCTTCCACAATAATGAAATAATGTTGGCTCCCAGCGTGATTCGAACCCCCGCCATTTTAGTTCAGTGCCAAAAGTTATAGCCACTGCACTACAATTTCATACATTATACCTTTTAGTAACTTACATATTTAATTGATACTTGAGTTAAGCCTTCAGTTTTTGTAAAATTTGGTTCAAGTTATAATTATAATTAAAAGAATAAAAATTAATATATATAATGAGGAGAGTTCAAATACCTTTATTTTTTGTACCTCCATCATACCTCTATTTTTTAAAATTTTAATAACTCAAAATTTAAAACTTAAAAGTCAAAATAAAACCGTTAGATGTGATCTATGTTATTTTCTCTATGTACTCATAAAAAATTATCACATTTCAATTTTGTTTTTATGTGAATCAATAAGTTGAAAAATTAACGTCTAGAAATTATTAACATTAATACATTTTTTGCAAGCTCTTGATGACAACCAAAACAAAATTAAAATGTCATAATTTTTTATACGTGCGCATAAATAAAATGACGTAGATCATATCCAACGGTTTTATTTTGACTTTTAAGTTTTAAATAAAAAAAAAATGAAAATATAGCTCCTCAAATCATCTCTCTTTGAAACCTCCGTTCCGATCAGGCGACTAGCAGGAATTTCGATTCCATTTCTCGTTTGAGCTCCAAACCCCTCGTTCCGATCAGACTCCAAACCCGCATACCCCTGCCATTGATCCCCGCAGGAATCCAAATAAGCTCCGCCATTAAACTAAACCTTCCACCAAGTATGCTTCTCAGATCTGATCTCGACCAATCGACCAAATGGTGTAAGAGTAGACCACTAACACTCAAACTAACATAACATCCACTGAAATCTCACTTTCAGATGTGTTTGTCTGAGCGATTCTAGCTGAACTATTGCCTCTCCCCTCTCGTGTAATATGAGAAAGGGATCAATTGAAGAAGAGTTGTGCAAATGCGTCGTCAATTTTTTGTTAGAAGAAGGTTACCAATTGACTGCGTTCGAGCTGTTGCATGAATTACTAGAAGATGGTCGCCATGACCATGCAATTCGTCTCAAAACTTTCTTCTCTGATTCTGAATCCTTCCCTCCTGATCAGATACTTCGATTCAATACCTCCAAAGGTATTATGAGTTAAGTATTTGAAAAGTGAAGAAGTCAAAGCCCTAATTTCCCTTCCTTTTATTATATCAACTTGAAAAACAATAAAAGAAAGTTCCATGTTATCAATTGGACATGAACAATATGTGTACTAAGTTACAAATCAGAGCGATGAATTAGACATACAAAAAACTTAACTATTTGCCCTGTTTGCTATCAACAGAGGACATATGGAGTGGCCCCTTTTTGAGTGGATGCATATGGACTGTCTTCATGATTTGATAAAACTCGCAACATTTCTTCCACAGAAGGAAGATAATTTGAGAACTCGAATCGTGAAGGTATTTTTTTTTTGGCCAAGTAGAATCAAGTTTTCCAATCATGACTCAAACCGCCAGAATGAGATACTGCTGTACTCGATTTTATAACGGGATTGAATTGACCACTGGTCAAGAGTCGACTGATCGTATATTGTGGCCACAATTGCAGAGTTCAGGGTTAATTGAAGCCAAAGCATATAATCGATGGATAATTGCTACTTATTTGTTTATAGCATATTACAATTTATCTTTCTTTTGTTTTAGTTTTTAGGCCTATTTGTAGAATAAATGGATAGTTGCTTCTTAATTTGTGTTAAGATTTTCTAAACATTTTATGTCTTTTTCTATAACTAAGATCAACCCTCCGTTTGTTTGGTTTATTTTGATAAATTTTGACAGTACCTGTTGAATGTATCTGAGAGATATGGGAAAGATTATCTGGAGCACATAATGCTACCTGTATTTCTTGTGGCAGTTGGTGATGGTGATAGTGCTGATTTGACATTTTTGCCCCTCGCTATCCAGTCTAGAGTTAAGGTACTGCTTTTTTATTTCGACCATCAACTTTTAGAACTCTTTCGTATCCTTTGTCACCATGGTTGTCTTGTTTAGCAAGAAATGTAAGGATGCTGTATTAACTCAATAGGCCTTGATTGTATTTAACCTCAATTTATTCCAATCTAGCAGCTATTGAACCCAATACTTAAACACAAAGTAGTCATTATTTGTGCTCTGACCATAATGCCATGAAAATTTCATCAAAGCTGTGCAAAAGAGTTGGTTAATACTGGGGGTTCTAACAGATAAAACTTATCTTTCTTTGCATTTGAAATTTCTCTTATACATGGGTTCATCTGACCAAATACAAGTTGTAACAAATTGTAGGGTTACAACCAAAAAACATTGTCTCAGAAAGGTTGGCAACCATGTGTGTACTTCCTTTGCTGCTCGCTGGCATTTTGGGCACTCCTTTGACCCGTGACCAACTGCCCGCCTACCTGAGAAAACTACTAGTACATACAAGAGATGGTCCGTTCTCTACTTACGATACCACCGAGTTCATAGATGCTGTTCGATTCCTTTGGTGCGTACTTTTCACATAGAAGGACTTATTTGTGAGAAATATACATGTTTGAATTGGAGGTTACATTCCATTCAATTTGTAGAAAATAAATATAGAAGCATCAGGGACGATATGTAGGATAGAGTTCATTCAATTTGTGAGATAGTGTTCATTTTACTTGCGAACTTTATTTGATTATTATTATTATTATTATTTATTTTTGATATGTAGTACATTTGAGGAGCATCAGGGGACAATATTTAATATCCTGTGGGAGATGGTCGTCAGCTCTGACCCTGATCTGAAGGCCAATGCTGCGGCTCTTTTGAAACCACTAGTAAGCTTTTCAATTACTATTTTTGGACCTGACCAGTATATTTACGCCCTACTAGTGAGCACAAGTTTGTCCTCATTAATCCTAAAGAGGTCTCAATTTAACCCAAAATTTCCTTAGTTTTTTTCACACTAATCCGTAATTAAGAATTAAGCGAAGTAACAAAGTAAAATGAGGCTGGCACTTGTTTGATCTCATCTTGAGAATCTGTGAAAGCCTTGGAGGCCAGCTGAGGAGTTAAAATTTATTTGCTCTTACATTACATTTGGTCATGTAATCCAGGTAGTCAGGTACCATACATAGATGTGAAGGTGACATCAACTCATGTATTGCCAGCTCTGGTGACTCTGGGCTCTGACCAGAATTTGAAAGTGAAATATGCAAGTATTGATGCTTTCGGAGCTGTTGCACAGCACTGCAAAAATGAAATGGTATTCTACTATTATACTTCCAAAGGTTACCATATTTACCAGTTCCAAACTTTTTCAGCTTTTGTTTAAAGGGCAGAATGAGAAATGTATATTACATTTACCAGGTTCCACGATATAACTTGTGTACCATCTAATAATTGTCTTTTTTTGAAGGTTAATGGTGAAGTACCATCTAATAATTTATATTAAAAGAAAGAAAACAAGTGCAATGTTCAGTTTTTACATGAAAGAAATAGAAAACTGTTAAAAGCAAAAAAGCTAAAGCTGAAGAAGTTTGAATAAAAATGTCATCGGTGCCCTTCCTTCATGTAATGTAACAACCAATGAACTGTATGCACACTAAAATGTAAATTCTTAGTATATATATAGCAAATTCCACTTGAAATTTCAGAATAGCAGCAGGGGTATTAAATATGCCATCCAGATCCAGTTCACCCTGAAAAGTTGTTCCTATTTACAATTAATTGTTTGAATAGGTTGTTGATAAGATAAAGATACAAATGGATGCATTCCTTGAAGATGGGTCCCATGAGGCTACCATCTCTGTTATACGTGCCCTGATTGTAGCTGTGCCTCATACAACTGATAAGCTTCGTGAATATATCCTTTCAATTTTCCTTTACACGAGGAATTTCTTCTTGTAAGCTTCTTAGTTAGACATTTATATATGCCATTCTAATAGAAGAATGAACTGAACACCATCAGCTGCTAAAGTGCATAAATTTGTATGTTCCTATATTAAAAATATTTTTAGCTATATAGGTGATGAAAATCTTGACGAAACAGTTGTCAGAATGACTAAGTATTTTCCTTGACGAAAGAAAACATCTATTATCAAAGATATTCAAGTTGACAAGCGTGCCGTCTCAAGGGAGCAATATTAGACACCGCTGTGAGAAAGCTAATGTCTTTTGTGAAGCAATTCGTGCCCTTGATGCTACTGGTTCCCTTCTTTTCCTTTCTATATATTTACCATTTTTATTCCTCAAAATAATTTATTTTTTGTGTAGTTATTCATTTTTTTTATTTATTCTGTGGGACCGGAAGATATCTCGACGACAAATACAAGAGATTTCCTGCTGCCGTCGATCCAAAACCTGCTCAAGGACCCGGATGCACTTGATCCTGCACACAAAGAAGCTCTAGAAATAATGATAAGAGAGAGATCTGGCCTCACTTTTGAGAGCTTAAGCAGTAAGGTCATGGGGGCCCACATTGGGCTTGCCTCGTCAGTCAGTAGCTTTTTTGGTGACAACGGACTCCGAGGGAAGAAAGAAGCTGCCTCAGAGCAACTACCCCATGAGGAGGTGGTTCCTGTGGGCCCTACTGCCTCTCAGCCTTCTCCTCAGGCAGCCCCATCTCCTGACGACACTGCATTTAAGCGCATTATGAGAGGAGGCTTTGGGGATATGTTGCGGGGTAAGGCCAAGGGGGTCGATGAGTCTCCTAAATAAAATTAATACTAGTCAATTGCTTTTTTGTACAAGTGTAATGTTTTAGGGGTAAATTTTGTATGCATGACTGTATAGAAGGAACTAAAGAGTAACATTGCTCTGTGTAGGAGCTTTATTATGGTAATACTTCAGAACATTTCATATAGCAAACAATGGCCTTTATTTTTAAAATATTCCCTGGAAGTTTTATTTTGTTCCATGAACAATTGAGCTTTTTTTTTTCTCAGAACACTTATCAAATTTATTATTTTATATTCAATAGCTTTCCTTTCCAAATTTAGATATTAATGATATTGCCCTTGTCAAATCTCAATTTTCATTTGCTTGCAGAGTTTTGTTTCCATGTCTACGTCCTCTATTTTTGTTTTCTTTAATAGGTTTGGAGGGTTAAGCCTTGTGGTGAACAATTTAATTTTGCTCTTTTGTTTTGATCTCCCCAAAACTCGATCTCTTGGGCCTCACTTGGGCCTTACTGGAGTAACGACACCCTGAAGTGATGGGTCCCCTTTAAGCAATGACCCTTTCTCTATAAGAAATCTCTTTCGGCCCTCAAGCCCAACAACAAATTTCTCTTCTTCTTCGTTTATCAATTCCCTCAACGGCTACTACCAAATGGAGTATCGTCAACACTGACATACAACATATATATACTGATTGACTCCTCTCTGTGCATATACACAGACTTCTCTTCTTCTTCGTTGTCCTGTGCATTTTTTGTGCATTTTTTTTGATAGCCCATCCAAAAGATGAAAAAAATTTGCAGATTCTTTTCCCCTGCTTTTAATGTGCAAACCATCCAATTAATGTACAATAAAGAAGTCAGATTACATAAAAAAATCAGAACCATTTGTGAATATGTTAAGGCATTCATTGGATGTCTCCAGTCCTGCTTCAAATGAAGATTGATTCACCTTTCTTTAACAGACTCTGATTCTACTTTGAAATATAAATCTGCTTTTGTTTAGCTTTTCCTTTCTCTCTCTATATATAGCAGCAAACTTGTATCACAAACTCAAGGAAATGAATCCATAAGAAATTCATCCTTCCAACTCTCTCTCTGGATTTCAGAATAGCATCCGTGGGAATTCGGATCCTCTGAGATATCTCAAACTTTGAGTGTTTCTTTGGAAAATCTCAACCGAGTTCTACACGAATCCCCGAATAGGCACCGTACATGTCGGTCATGCTAAAGTTGAGATATCTCAGAGGATATGCACTCGCATCCGTGGATCCATATAGTCCATCTATTTTCGATCAAACAATCTGTGTCTAAAAAATTGGTTCATTTTTTTTTGAAAACCTTCGCAGAGGCTGCGAAGTCGTGAGGGAGAATCGAACTCTTGATCTTTGAGTAACCAATAGTTCTAGAACTTTTTCCTTGCCAACTGTGCTACCTCCCCTTTCAATTGGTTCATGTTTTTCATTGGATGAATAGTTGAATACAAGCAGATATAGACCCTAAACACATTAGTAACATTTACTTTTTTTTGTTATTTGAAAATGGTTCTGATAAGATTTTGGATTTCTTTTATGGATCAATCTGCCGAAATTTTTATTTATACCATTAAAAAAAAAATAATAAACTAAAACACTCTCATTTCTTGGGATTTCTGCATTTACCTAGGCCGCAGAACACTGAAGCGGACCCTTTAAAGGGGGACCGCACAATGCAGAAGCGGACCCCAGGGACCAGTCTTTGAATGTCCAGGCGGATGACTCTACAGACTCAGCAGATATTGACGAGACACCACTCTCCCGGCGGAGTCGAGGGTTCAGAAAGAAGAAGGTGAGGACGATATTTAGTCCTGATCCGTAGGCTTTGATTTGTACTTTGTTAGATGTTTTGTCAACTTGGACTTATTTGTTAGATATTGTCACTTCTTTATTTTGTTGCTTTGTTGTTTATTTTATTTGTTTTTGTTATTTATTTATTTTGTTCTTTATATTAGTATCTCGTCGTACACAAAAAATATTTCAAACGAACGACATTTCTAAACTATTTGATCCTACTAGCGAAACAGATTTTAAATTTAAACATCATTGCACACAAAATCCAAAACAAATAAAACAATTTTAAAACCTACACAAATAAAACCTAAACAAATAAAACCATTTTAATAACAAAAACAAAAAAAATTGATTTCATATTTAAAAAAAAAAGGGGTCCGCTTCGGCTTTGTGTGGCCCAGGGGTCCGCTTAGGCATTGTGCGGTCCTCCTTTAAAGGGTCCGCTTCGGTGTACTGCAGCCTGAGTAAATGCAGAATTTCCACAAAATGAGTGTTTTGGTTTATTATTATTTTTTAAATGGTATAAATAAAAATTTCGGATCAATCTGTATATAATGAACCTGACTTGAAAGTCAATATGTAGCATCCCTTTAATTGGAAGCACTAGCGAGTGTTTTAATTTAGAGGAGATCATATGAGAAATTTTTATTTTTATAAGTTTGACAATATTTAAAAATAAAATTTAAATTTAAGTTCAACATTATAGGTACAATCTATATTATTCATATATTATATATGTCTATAAATACAATAAAATTTGATGTATGTTTTACAGCAAATCATGAAGTAACTAAAAATTTTAACGGTTTGAAAATTTACGGATTACGGTCCTTAATACATCATCGAGTAATATATTAAAATTGAATTAAATTTGTTGTTAAAGACTATTTATATGCCCAATATTATGTATCTATAAAATTTACATTTCAATTTTCAATAGCAAAATGAGCTTGATCATCAACCAAAACTCCAGGTGCAATGCAATGCAATATCTCAACTATTTTTTAATGCTTCGTATGATTTAGTTAAGGGTGCAGATTCTGCTTGAATCAATGGTGCAGTTGGTTGAGTACAGTACTACTCAATCTTGTCCTGTCAGCACTAGAAGTGCTTGCTAATTAATTATAAGCTAGTTTCTTATTAGGGTAAATTTTTGTTGAGGTGTGAATCAGTTTACTGCTAATTAAATTAATGTGAGGTTTGGGCAACACATGTTATCACCATCTGAAGTTAATTAGTTCATCGGTTGAAATTGCCTTATCAGACATGATTAATTTAGAGTTGGTACTAAAACATGACAAAAAAGAAGGATGAAAATTACTCCGGATATAAAACACTATAAACAGAAAAAAAAAATACTAGAATATTAATTATTTATTGAATGCAATGACTTAGACATTACACTTGCGAGCTCATTTATTCATCCTATTCAATCCTAGCTAGAAACCTAGAACTAGTTCCAAGAAGTTCCAACACATGCAGACGCTCGCAAACAACATAACCAGTTGGAATAGCAATACATTGTTATCTAATAATTGAAACTTAATTTCATGAGCTAATTAAGTGATCAATATGATAAATAATGTTGATTTTAAACGAGAACAGGTAGTTCAGCCGAAACTACTAAGGTTAGAGTTGGAGCTGGGGTTGGAGCTGGAGCTGGTGTAGGAGTCGGGGTGAGAGAGGGGGTAGGGGAAGGGGAAGGGGTAGGGGTAGGAGTTGGGGTGGGAGTAGGGGTTGGAGTTGGAGTCGGAGAAGGAGTAGGGGTAGGGGTAGGAGTTGGGGATGGAGGTAGAGTAGGAGTTGGGGTCGGAGCAGGGGTCGGAGTTGGAGTCGGAGATGGGGTAGGGGTAGAGGTAGGAGTTGGGGTTGGGGCTGGAGAAGGGGTAGGAGTTGGGGTCGGAGCAGGGGTCGGAGCTGGAGTCAGAGATGGGGTAGGGGATGGAGTAGGAGTTGGTGACGGTGTGGTAGCAGGGGTAGGAGTTGGGGTTGGAGTTGGAGTCGGAGAAGGAGTAGGGGTAGGGGTAGGGGTAGGAGTTGGGGATGGAGGTAGAGTATCAATTGGGGTTGGAGCAGGGGTAGGAGTCGGAGTCGGAGTTGGAGTTGGGGTAGGAGTAGGAGTTGGTGACGGTGTGGGAGCTGGTGGTGGGGGGCAGATAGGATAGGGTAATTTTATGTCTTTACCGGGGGGGAGGGTAATAGGCAACTTCACACAAGGCGGCGGAGGAGGCAGATGCAGCGAAGGCTCGGGCACAACGTTCTTCTTAGGAAGATCTGTAAAACAAAATTCAAGAGTACATAGTTTAGTTACCATATATATACACGATAAATCATCTTAAGGCTAAAAGTCAATATTTTTAATGTAATTAATTGGACGAAATGCATGCACGGTTAAATACTTCAATGATTCTGCATGTTAAAGTTTTCTAATGATCAAAATGATCAAAGCTGTATCACTGCATTTCTTGATTTCTTAATCCAGACCAAATAATTAGCATTAGTCATTATCTATATATGATAGTACGCATGTAGATTTTTTCATAAGAGCAATAATCACGTTAGTAGTTTAGGTTAGGAAATGTTACCAAATTGTGAGGCCTCCATGTCAGAAGGATTCTGTCGTGCCATTACAAAAGGAACTAGTGCAATGGCAATTATCACAAGAAAGTTACTCAAAGCCATATATGCTCACTAGCTTGTAGTGATCTCCTCCAACGCTCTTGGTGGTAATGGAGCAGCAACAAGTGCGCTTATATAGACTTGGAGGTATGTTGGGACGCAGGAACAACTTAATTTGTTTGAGAAATTAATTCGGAGTTAGGTGAAAGATTTAAAGAGAAAAAATGGTATTATCCCCAGAGTAGTAATTTCTTTAGTCCCAAACTCCAATGACATGTGAAATCTTATCAACCTCAAAACGTTGTAAAGAGATGAAGCATATTCTGGTGGCCAAGCCCCACTTTCATGACACAAATTTGCCATAAACATAAGCACATGATTCTATATATATTTTCATTTACCTGGCAATAAGTTTTGGTTCTTGGTTAAGGATGCTTAACTGGCAACTTTCTTGGAAATGATTTACTGTGCCCTTGTCAAATGTTGTCAATGTTCATATATATATATAGAGTATGGCTAATTTGCTTCCGGAAGCATTTCGACCGAAGTGCTTACGGGGGCATATCTTAGTATTTGATGTTCAAACAACAAATTCAAACCGTTAGATGTTCAATCTATATTAAAATGTACTTGGAGACCAAATTTTACATTTTTTGGAATTTTTTTACTATTTATTAAGCTGGTTTGAAAACCGCTGTTTTTCAATGCTGCAGAAATTTAATAAAAACAGCGGTTTTCAAACCAGCTTAATAAATAGTAAAAAAATTCCAAAAAATGTAAAATTTGGTCTCCAAGTACATTTTAATATAGATTGAACATCTAACGATTTGAATTTGTTGTTTGAACATCAAATACTAAGATATGCCCTCGTAAGCACTTCGTCGAAATGCTTCCCGAAGCTAATTAGCCATACTATATATATATATATAGAGTATGGCTAAATTGCTGCCGGCAGCATTTCGGCGAGGTGCTGCCGGGGGCAATTCGGTCATTTCTGGTGTTCAAACAACAAATTTTTTTATACAGATATTCAATCTATATTAAAATCTACTTGGAGACCAAATTTTACATTTTTTGGAATTTTTTTACTATTTATTAAGCCACTTTGAAAATTCCAGATCACATGGTCCAGAATTTGTTGCACTGTTCACCCGGATCAGCCAATTTCAAAGTGGCCTAATAAATAGCTAAAAAATTCAAAAAAATGTAAAATTTGGTCTCCAAGTAGATTTTAATATAGATTGAATATCTGTATAAAAAAATTTGTTGTTTAAACACCGGAAATGACCGAATTGCCCCCGGCAGCACCTCGCCGAAATGCTGCCGGCAGCAATTTAGCCATACTCTATATATATATATATATATATATATATATATATAGAGTGAGGCTATGGTGCTATGCATAGCACGGATGGCTAGTGTACTATGGCTCAATATGGTACTTTTTAAAATCCTAATGGTCGATCTGAACCGTTCAATGTGATAACCATATGAATATGTACTTGCAAACTAAATTTTATATTTTTTCAAATTTTTTTACTATTTTTTTAGATAGGTAGAATTTTGATGGTCCAGAATTTTCAGAAAACACTGATTTTTCTACCTATCTAAAAAAATAGTAAAAAAATTCAAAAAAATATAAAATTTAGTTTGCAAGTACATATTCATATGGATATCACATTGAACGGTTCGGATCGACCATTAAGATTTTAAAAAGTACCATATTGAGCCGTAGTACACTAGCTATTGGTGCTATGCATAGCACCATAGCCTCACTCATATATATATATATATATATATATATATATATATATATAGGAGTTGACTACGATGCTATGCATAACATAGAGGGCCTCCGTGCTACGGCTCAATATTTGAGTTTTCAAAATCCTTACTGTCGATCCAAACCGTTCAACATGATCTCCATATGAATATGTACCTGCAAACCAAATTTTACATTTTTTAGAATTTTTTTTACTATTTTTTTAGATAGGTAGAAAATCACTTGATCTGAAAATTCTGTACCATTCAAATCAAGTGTTTTTCTACATATCTAAAAAAATAGTAAAAAAATTCTAAAAAATGTAAAATTTGGTTGCAAGTACATATTCATATGGAGATCATGTTGAACGGTTCGGATCGACCGTTAGAATTTTGAAAACTCAAATATTGAGCCTTAGCATGGAGGCCCTATATGCTATGCATAGCATCGTAGTCAACTCCTATATATATATATATATAGAGAATGGCTAATATACAAACGTTTGTTCCTGGGCTCAGGAACAAACGATTTGGTTCTTCGATTTTCAAAGTCCAAACAGTCGATCCAAACCGTTAGATATTCAATCTATATATATTAAAATGTGCTTGGAGACCAAATTTTACATTTTTTGGAATTTTTTTACTATTTATTAAGCTATTTTGAAAACCGCTGTTTTTCAATGCTGCAGAAATTTAATAAAAACAGCGGTTTTCAAATCAGCTTAATAAATAGTAAAAAATTTCAAAAAAATGTAAAATTTGGTCTCCAAGCACATTTCAATATAGATTGAATATCTAACGGTTTGGATCGACTGTTTGGACTTTGAAAATCGGAGAACCAAATCGTTTGTTCCTGAGCCCAGGAACAAACGTTTGTATATTAGCCACTCTCTCTCTCTATATATATATATATATATATATATATATACGTTTGTTCCTAGCCTCCGGTGCAACCAAGTCGTTTTCGGGTTTTCAAAGTCCAAACGGTCGATCCGAACCGTTCAACATGTTCTAAATATTGAAATGTGCTTGGAGACCAAATTTTACATTTTTTGGAATTGTTTTGCTATTTATTAAGCCACTTTGAAAGTTTCTGATCTGGTGGTCCAGAATTTAGTTGCACTGTTTTTACTGTTCACCCGAATCAGCAAATTTCAAAGTGGCTTAATAAATAGCAAAAAAATTCCAAAAAATGTAAAATTTGGTCTCTAAGCATATTTTAATATAGATTAAACATCTAACGGTTCGCATCGACCGTTTGAACTTTGAAAACCCGAAAACAACTTGATTGCACCGGGGGCTAGGAACAAACGTTTTGATATTAGCCACTCTCTCTCTCTATATATATATATATATATATATAGATGGGCTACGGTGCTTCGCAAAGTAAATGGTCTTTTTTACTTCACACCATATTTTCATTTTGAAAATCCAAACAACCGATCCGAACCGTTCAACATGTTCTAAATATTGAAATGTGCTTGGAGACTAAATTTTATATTTTTTGGAACTTTTTTACTATTTATTAAGCCACTTTGAAAATTGCTGATCCACTGTGAACAGTAAAAAACAGTAAAAATTTCTGGACCACCGGATCAGCGATTTTCAAAGTGGCTTAATAAATAGTAAAAAAATTCCAAAAAATGTAAAATTTAGTCTCCAAGCACATTTCAATATTTAGAACATGTTGAACGGTTCGGATCGGTTGTTTGGATTTTCAAATTGAAAATATGGCGTGAAGTAAAAAAGACCATTTACTTCGCGAAGCACCGTAGCCCATCTCTCTCTCTATATATATATATTATAAACAGAGACATTACGTGAACCGGAGGGGAGCTACACAATATTTCAATGGAAACATTAAATGCATAAAAAAAATTGCATTGAGAATTAATTTTAGTATCATACCAAACATCAATATCAATATAATTAATATATCAAAAGCAACAATTGTAACTATGGAGATCAGAGGAAACTATGTTTTTTTTAAAGAAAATTACCTAATACTGCAATACATAGTGCAGAAAAAGCACCTCATATATAGACCTATACGATCACAAAATTAAATAGAGGACGATGTATGTCGACCTTCATTCTTATTACTTTTTTTATCTTCTAATGTATCATTTGTATTCAGTAATCAGTCATGCATGCTTAGATTGAATATGATTAATTAAACTTGACCAAATTAAATGCACGTATTTTAACTTCGATGCAGTTCCCAAAATTATACATTTGGTTTCCTTGGACTTGTAGTACTATTAAACATTTATGAAAGTTTTTAATAAATTAAAAATTGCATGTACATATATCATCTCAAACATTTAAATATGATTTGTATAATTTTTGTATCAATACAGAACTTAAAGTATCCATCAGACGATATTAAAATTAAACAACAAACACTATTCCCATTAGCTCTGTGAAGCAATCCTGATTCCTCGGTCTCTGTACTCGATCGATCTTGAATTACCTCCACAAACTCCTCTCCTTATGAATATATCTGAATCTCTGTCATGGATCTCCTCATTTACAAGATCAAATAGGATTAGTGAACGAAGCGGATGAGATAGAAAGGTAGGTGGTAATGAAACACAAGTGATTGATGTAATAGACAAGAGATAATTAAGGTATGGTGAATGAATAGCACACCGACTGAGTATACTATGATCGATATAGCACAATTGAGCTACGGTGTAGATTATGCTATTGTAATGGATTGGGGTGGTATTTTGAGTTGGAATTAAACTACTGTTCAACCTAATTTTCACATTTTTTAATCATGCGAGCCCTATTGATTAATAGCCCAAAAATATATATTCCAGACTCACTTGCTTTTTTATGTTCTGAGTTGTGATTTAATGTGCAATTGATTGATTGTATTTGTACCAATTAATGGCAGTGAATATATCCACTTGCAATTGATCTATGCAGTAAAATATTTTTCTGTCTTTGCAATTGTTTTGAGTATATGCAGTCATAATAAATTTTGCCAGTTGCTCACACCAAGTTTAAGTGGTACAACCATTTATACGGCCAACTTCATTCCAAAATAACAAAATGACAAAATGTTGAACATCCATATAGAGCAAATTAACTTAAATTATATATTTATTAAAGACAATTGCATGGGTTATAGTACTTGTGCAAAAAGCAATACAAATTAAAGACAATAACTAATTATTGATTTATCATATTACAGATATTCATGTACACTTGGATGCTTAATTTCATACACCCTAGTATCAGCTATACAACAAATAAAAGCATTAAATTTTATAGCCCAAGTCAACAATTAATAACACAAACTAATTAAAGGGTCCATATATAATTAAACTCTCGTACAAGATGTCAAGAATAACCCTATGAATCAAATTATTATAACTCTTAGATGATTGTCAAATCAACAGATGATCCTGTTAGAATTCCATTGAATCAAAGAGAAAGAGCAAAATGAATTGAGATACTTTTCTTGCTATTAATTTCAGTTCTAATTACTTGTTGCTCGTAACAGCTAGCCCTCAAAATGCATGAATTGGCCTCACTTCTTATTGCTAGTAATTCACATAAGTTTACTAAATCAAAACAATTTGTGTAATTAATGTTGACAGTAAAAGGGTTTGGTCTGAGCCTTTAATTGGGGCTAAATTAGAAATGAGTATGGATGTACTGGCACCAATAATCAATCTCGTTGCCAACTGGTTTGTTCCATGAATTTGATCTCTCTTTGAGCAGTTCCATTATTAGATGTGCAACTTATTTAGTATCCTTGGAGACGAGCTAGGCTTCAGTTCTAAGTTTTCTCACTTGTTAAAATTCTGAAAATAGAAAGACACCCATAATCATGAAATGTTCACCTGAGATTCTCGATCGTCTGAACTTGAATTGAAAATACTTGTAAAATTGTATAACAAATAAACAGTAACATCTAAAATTCTAGGAAAGGATTCAAAATGAGTATAAATTAAAGCATGCATGTGAGAGCGTCATGAGATTTTTGCAGATTCATGGGACTGAGGTGGTGTCTGTTATGAATAAGCTTGTTGTAAATAAGGAGCTGGCATGAATTGTTCTTTCTCTGGGACGTTGTGTTCTGTTTTGTTTTTTTTAGCATATTTTAGAATTATGTTATAAGATTTAATGCTTATTTGTTTCCTTCTGTAAAGGTGTGGAGAATAAGAAACTACACCTATTGTTATTGTTTTTTTGGAGGTTTTTCTTTCTATATTTGGAGATAATCAAATAATAAAAGGCATGAGAAAATAGAAAATGGTGCTGCCTCATTTTGCACCGCAAATCTTCTTTCTTCCTCTATCTTATTCCATTTTTCATTATTCTTTTATCTGATAACTAAGTTGAAAAACCAACATTTGGTATCAGAGCCAAGACATGGGCAGTGGTGACAATGGAACTGGTGAAAACAAGGTGGTTGAAGCGACACCGCCGAAGATAGTAGTTAGGGGAGGAGGTGTTCCTGTTCAATACCCAATGCTAGGTGACACGAACTATGGTTTGTGGGCAGTGAAGATGAAGATACTGCTGCGTGCGTTGGGGTTGTGGGAGGCTGTAGAAGGTCAGGGTGAGGCTGACAAGGAGAAAGACCAAGGTGCCATCGCGGCAATATCTCAAGCAATTCCTGATGCGACGATCATGGCGATTGCAGAGAAAGAAACAGCTAAAGAAGTCTGGCAGATGATCAAGCAGATGGCAGTTGGAGAGGACCGTGTCAGAAAGGCAAGGGCACAGGTAGTAAAGAGACAATTTGATCGATTGGTGATGTCTGATTCATCAAGTTTGTTTGACTTCTCACAACTGCTAGTAAGCTTGGTTGGTGAATTGCGCTCTTTGGGAGTGGAATTGAAAGAAAGTAGTGTGGTTGAGAAGCTATTTAGCGCAGTACCAGATAGGTTCCTTCCTATTATTAGTACGATAGAGCAATGAGGAGATACATCCAACATGACTGTTGCTGAGGCAATTGGGCGATTGAGGGTATTTGATGAAGGCATGAAGGGCAGGCAATCGAACAAAGAGTCAGAAGAGGATGAGAAATTGCTTCTTACTCGTGCTCAATGGGAAGCTTTGTCTCTAAAAGAAAGAAACAAAGGGGAAAGCGCTGACAACCAAGGCAGTACTCAGGAAAGAAGGTCAAAGAAGAAATTTGACAAGTCAAAGATTAAGTGCTTCAACTGTGGAATTTTTGGGCATTTTGCCTCTGAGTGCAGGAAGCCAAGAAAGGAAAGAGCTCTCATAGCAGAGGAGGTAGAAGAGGAGTGACGCAAGGCGGTCCCGATACTATCTTGCCCGATAAGCTCAAGTACTCGGTTTTATGGTAATAGAGAAGAGTAAAGAGTCACAAAGAGCACAATCAAACAAACACAATTTCTATTCAATAATCAACGTCCCTCATAACAGGGGGTTTCCATACATATTTAAAGGAAAAAACGAAATTAAAGCTAACATAGGAATTGCTAACTAATGAATGCTATTTTTTAGTAAACCAACAAAGTTTTAATTTTTATCAAGTCCCATGCGTGCATGGTCAAAGAAATAAAAACTTGATTGTTTCAAGACTCCTAGAAGACCTCCCATTCATGCATCCAGTAACTAATTTAATTGCTTCTTTGAAGTCCGCCAATGACTCTTTGATTTCCACCATCTAGTCAACATAATAAAACTGTTCAATTAATTTGAAGACAGCCCCTATGCCAATTAATTATATGGTTCATATTTCAAGTTGCACATATAAATCCTTGATCGGCTTGGATTTGGTGTGGCCATCGTCCGTATCTGAGTCTGAATCGGTTACGACCTCGGTACGCACTGCGTCAAGGAGCCAGTATTACTGATGCAACAGGTAATTACTGGTGAGCAAGAAAGAAGCATTAATACCAGCATGGGTGAATTGTATTTGGGAAAGCAACAGATCCAATCAACCGATACTTGGTATCTAGACTCTGGGGCAAGTAACCACATGACAGGTAACTTAGGAATCTTCACTGATTTTAAAACAAGTACACATGGTGCTGTTAAATTGGGAGATGGGCATTTAGTGCAGATAGGAGGAAAGGGGACAGTGCTGATTAAGGGAAGAAATGGTGAACATAAGGCCTTGACTAATGTGTATTATATCCCAAAGTTAACTAATAACATCATTAGTCTCGGTCAACTTGAAGAGAAAGGGAATAAAATTGAGATGATGAAAGGTGAGTTAGTTGTGTTTGACACAGACGGTAAGATGCTGATCAAAGTGAGGAGGACAGAAAATCGTCTGTATGTGTTACAATTGGAGATAGTTCAACCAGTTTGTATGTCAGTAGTCACTGAGTCTAGGGCATGGAGATGGCATGCACGATTTGGGCATATGAATTTTACTGCTCTAAAGAAGATGAGTCAAGAAGGGTTAGTGGAAGGGTTGCCTTTCATTGATCATATTGAGCAAGTTTGTGAAGGCTGTCTGGTGGGCAAGCAACGTAGGGCAACATTTCCAGCCAAAGCACAATTTAGAGCCAGTGAAACATTGGAATTGATGCATGGAGATCTCTGTGGACCTATATTGCCCTCAACCCCTGCAGGCAACAGGTATTTCCTACTTCTGGTTGATGATTACAGTAGGCTCATGTGGCTTGCCTTGTTGCCTAGCAAGGACAAGGCATTCACTGCTTTTAAGAGGATCAAAGTAGCAGCTGAGGTTGAGCAAAACAAGAAATTGAAGGCTCTTAGAACTGACAGGGGAGGTCAATTTAAATCTGCTGAATTTGAGGATCATTGCAAAGAGAATGGTATAAAGAGATACATGACAGCTCCTTATTCTCCTCAACAAAACGGAGTTGTTGAAAGGAGGAATCAGACAGTTATGAGTATGGCTAGGAGTATGCTCAAGGCTATGAAAGTGCCGGTTCAATTTTGGGGTGAGGCAGTGACCACTGCAATTTATATTTTGAATAGGGCATCAACTAAGAGTGTTATTGGAATGACACCTTATGAGGCATGGTATAAGCACAAACCAACTGTGCATCACTTGCGCACATTTGGATGTCTTGTTCATGTGAAGACCACTGGTAACAATGTGAAGAAGCTTGCAGATAGGAGCACAGAAATGGTGTTTCTCGGGTATGAGAAAGGGTCTAAGGCATATAGAGCATACAATCCTATTGAAAATAAGGTGGTGGTGACTAGAGATGCTATTTTTGAAGAAAACAAACCTGGACCATGGCCAATGAATGCTGAGAAGGAGAGCAGTTGCGATGAGACAAGACTAAGGGTACCATTTCAATTTGAAGAAGGTATTACTATTGGAGAAGGCCCAGATGGTGAAACAGGTGATGGTGGTAATGATCATAATAGTGAAAGTGATGAAATCTCAGAGGATGACAGAAATTCACACGAGACTCCTGTCAAGTTGCGCAGTTTGACTGAGATTTATGAAGAGACTGAACCAGTTAGCTATTTGGGAATTTGCTTGATGGGTGTTGAAGAGCCTGCAAGTTTTGATGAAGCTAACAAGGAAGAAAGGTGGAGAGCTGCCATGAAAGAAGAAATTGAGTCAATTGAATGCAATAACACTTGGAGTCTGATAGAACCTGTGAAGGGTAAAAAGGTAATTGGACTGAAATGGGTATACAAGCTCAAGAAAAATTCTGAAGGAAAGGTTGTGAAGCACAAAGCAAGATTAGTTGCGAAAGGTTATGTGCAGCAGCAAGGCATCGACTTTGAAGAGGTATTTGCACCAGTGGCAAGAATTGAGACTATAAGGGTGATCATTGCTCTTGCTGTACAAGGTGGTTGGTTGCTGCATCACATGGATGTAAAATCCGCGTTTTTAAATGGTGATCTCTTGGAAGAAGTGTATGTAACCCAGCCACCAGGATTTGAAGAGAAGGGAAGTGAGTACAAAGTGTTGAAATTACACAAAGCTTTGTATGGTTTGAAGCAGGCACCTCGTGCCTGGAATTCAAAATTGGATAGCACTCTAAATTCGCCTGGTTTTGAAAGAAGTAAGATGGAACATGCTGTGTACAAAAGGAAGCAAGGAGGTAATTGTACTATTATTGGAGTTTATGTTGATGACCTCATAATCACTGGAACTAGTGAGCTTGAAATTGAGAAGTTCAAGGTACAAATGAAAGAAATTTTTAGAATGAGTGATTTGGGGTTATTGAGTTATTACCTCGGAATTGAAGTTAAGCAGAAGAAGGATGAAATTCTGCTAAGTCAAGAAGGTTTTGCTTTCAAAATCTTGAAGCAATGTGGAATGTCAGAATGTAACTTAACAAAGACTCCAATGGAAGCACGACTTAAACTGAGTAAGAATAGTTCTTCAGAGCTAGTTGATCAGAACAAATACAGGAGTATTGTGGGGAGTTTAAGATACTTGTTGCACACAAGACCTGATTTAACTTATTCTGTTGGAATTGTTAGCAGGTTCATGGATTCTCCGAGGACTGAACACATGGCTGCTGTAAAGCAGATTTTGAGGTACATTAGAGGAAGTACCAGCTTGGGGTGTGTATACAAAAGGTGTTCTGACAGTGAGTTGAAACTAGTGGGTTTCTCTGATAGTGATCTAGCAGGAAATTTAGATGATAGAAAGAGTACAACTGGGGTCTTGTTCTATTTGGGAAGCAATCCTATCAGTTGGTTCTCTAGAAAACAAAAGGTAGTCGCATTATCATCATGTGAAGCTGAATACATAGCTGCTGCATCAGCCGCCTGTCAAGGTATTTGGCTTGAAGCACTACTAGCAGATCTGTTGGGTCATGAGTTCAAAAGGGTCAAGCTCAAGATCGACAACATGTCAGCTATTTCCTTGTGCAAAAATCCAGTTTTTCATGACCGTAGCAAGCACATTGATACTAGATATCACTACATCAGAGAAAATGTGGAGAATGGCGGAATTGAAGTTGAACATGTGAGTACTTCTGATCAGCTAGCAGATATACTGACAAAACCATTGGGAAGGGTCAGATTCTGTGAGCTGCGAGAAAGAATTGGGCTGCAAGATACCAGAGAAGGTACAACAAGCTTAGGGAAGTGAATGTTATGAATAAGCTTGTTGTAAATAAGGAGCTGGCATGAATTGTTCTTTCTCTGGGACATTGTGTTCTGTTTTGTTTTTTTTAGCATATTTTAGAATTATGTTATAAGATTTAATGCTTATTTGTTTCCTTCTGTAAAGGTGTGGAGAATAAGAAACTACACCTATTGTTATTGTTTTTTAGGAGGTTTTTCTTTCTATATTTGGAGATAATCAAATAATAAAAGGCATGAGAAAATAGAAAATGGTGCTGCCTCATTTTGCACCGCAAATCTTCTTTCTTCCTCTATCTTATTCCATTTTTCATTATTCTTTTATCTGATAACTAAGTTGAAAAACCTACAGTGTCTGCCGGATCGACGGTCATACTTGGAACTTTGGGAGGAAATTAGACAAAGGGATAGTCTGAGCACAAAAGGGCGTATTCGGAATACATAATGGTACAAAATGGTCTCCGAATGAATCAATAATTTTGTACTAATTATTCATGACTACAAGATGTGGTTACATTTTTCTTTAATAATTAAGTTTTTGTGACTTCTATATACACAATAATTCATTTATATATGAATTAGACATTGTAGTACTACAATAACTTCACATGTAGTATGGCCCTCTAAAGTAGACAGTGTAGTATTATACTTATTGCGCGTTCAAATTAATAAAAATTTGAGAACTCGTAATACCAATTTGAGAGACCTCATCGTCAGATGGATTCTGCCTTGCCATTGCAGAAATAAACAATTGCAACAGCAAGCAGCACACGAAAGTACTTTTGTCACCATTTTGTCTCTCTATTTGCTGATGAATTTCTCTCTCAATTCTCTCTGTCTCTGTGGCAAATAAGCACAGAGAATCTCGTTTATAAAAGTAACTGGTATGCTGAGACGCAGGAACAACTTTTGGTCTAGATACTCTTAGTTAAGTGTGGTAATTAAATGGCTTGTGGTCTTTTGATGCAACCCCAATGGAACTAGATTTGGGTTTGTACTAGATATTTTTTCTTCTTTTTGAAGAGAATTGTTTGTGGGCTGACTGATAGAAGCCGTTTTTATTTCCAAGGTCTTGCATGCTCTCCCGGAAATAAATCTGCTGCGATTCTAAAGAATCGTAGGGTTCCTGCGATTTCAAATCCCTCTTTTCATTCTTTTGGAATGCACGGATCTCAAGAGTAGTTATTCATTATGCATGTATTTCAAAACAAATGAAAGGAGAGATTTGATATTGCAGGGTCCCTACGATTCTTTGAAATCGCAGCGGATTTATTTCCTGCTCTCCCACGTGCGCTCTTGCCACAGTCTAATTGTAACAGATGAGGGTTCAAATGCCTTCATTTTTTGTGCCTCCACCATGCCTTCATTCTTACAATCTTTAATAACTCAAAATTTAAATTATAAACGTCAAAATAAAACCGTTAGATATGATCTATGTTATTTTCTCTATGTGCTCATAAAAAATTATCACATTTCAATTTTGTTTTTATGTGAATCAATAAGTTGAAAAATCAACGTCTAGAAATTATCCACATTAGTATATTTTTTAAAAACTCTTGATGACAACCAAAATAAAATTGAAATGTCGTAATTTTTTACATGTGCATAGATAAAATGATACGATTTTATTTTGACTTTTAAGTTTCAAATTTTGAGTTATTAAAGTTTTTAAAAATAGAGGCATAATGGAGGCACAAAAAATGAAAGCATTTGAACCCTCTCATTGTAATAATAGGCATACATTGATTTCATGTCTCATTAGTGCCTTGCATATTTATATTCGTTTTCAAATTTTAAATAACCGATTCAAACTGCTCAACATGATTTCTATAAATTAATTAACATCTTTTACGTCTGAAATTACAAAAATTGATTTATTTTGTTGGGCGCACATCACTAAGTTTAGCAAATATTTTTCCATCAGTTTTACATTATCTTTCATTCTTGTAATTAATTTTGATTGTAAGTTTGTTAAGTGATAGATATTTTAAATTTGATATCTATGTAATTGTCAATTACAAACTAGTTACAAACAGATACGACAATATTAGACATTATTAATTAACTTATTAGCAATCTCAATTATTTCATATTTTTCTAATTAAAATTATATTCATCACAAGGTGCATTTGCTTTGCAGGCAAGGAAAAGATGCTCTTATTATAAGCTTAGAAAATTGATTTTGTCATTATTCTAGAAAGTTGGCTCAGAGAAGCTGAAACATGAACACATGCAATATAACAACCAACAAGTAAAGCTTTTTAATTAACGCGCAGAAAACCAATTATGCAAGGTAAGAGTAGAACTAGGGTGTTCTTAAGCTCACCAAGTCTAAAATGTTGAAACTGATCTAATCGTGAGTAATGAGTTTACATGTCAAGTTTTTTAATTTTCAAACTAATTTAATATAAAGTCAAGCGGTAAAAAATGATGAAAAATGAACACATTGAAATTAACTTATAAACTATTTTTTTTGACCGCTTGACTTTATACTAAATTAGTTCGAAAATTTATAAATTTGACATGTAAACGCATTACTCGTGAAGTAGATCGGTTTCAACGGTTTGGATACATCGTTTGAAGCCAATTCAATAGATTTTTAAATTAAGCTCACAAAGAGACTTGGTGAACTTAAGAACACCCTAGTTTTTAATTTGTATATATTCACTTGCCATCACATCTACTCATATCCCGTATATATCGTTACATGCATCCAATTGAAACTGTGTTTTTTTTTACAAAAATTGTACCAACTGTAGTTCATTTGAATCTATATAGTTCATGTAACTGCATGCTCACCCATGTAAGAAAATATTAACGATGGAACCGCTCTCTTTTTATCGTATATGTTTGTTTTGTAGTACGTACACTACTGGACCAACTGAAGTGATATTATAGCTAGCCAATCCACATGTAACAACATATAGGAATAATCACAGATTGTGGAGCCAACATTCTTTATATATATTTATTTGAGCCATGTGCGGACTGCGCTACTTTTTTTTTGAGTAAGAAACAGTAGCTCCTATTTTATTTAACCACGGTTAGTTTACAAAAGTTGAAGGGTTTTGAGAAGTAACCTCAATGTATTTACATTAAGAAAAACTTTTCTAAAAACAGAAAAAAAAAGAGAAAAAGAGAAATAACAGAATGAAGAAACAGAGTTTAAAAAAAAAAAATGTATGCACGATTGTTGATGATATTTTTGTTATAGATAATATATTACATATGCATAAAATGTATAATTAAGAGGGACTGTAACCGTTTTTAAAAGTCTTTTTATAATTTTTGTGCAAATGTGCATATATAATGTCATATGTAAGTACGGATATTTTAATCAATGCATATATATAGAGGTTGGCTAATTAAGCTACTCTACATATATATGCATATGATGTCATATGCTTATAAGTTATTTTTGTGTTTTTAAAGTTCAAATAGTCGATCTGAATCGCCCAACATGTTCTCCATATTAAAATGTGCTTGGAGATCAAATTTTACATTTTTTGAAAATTTTTACTATCTTTTTAGAATTTTTTAAAACAATGTTTCAATATGCAATAAAAAAATCTGAAAAATAATTAAAAACCCTCAAAAATAGTGATTTTGAAAAATTCTAAAAAAATAGTAAAATTTTTTCAAAAAAATGTAAAATTTGGTCTCCAAGCACATTTTAATATGGAGAACATGTTGAGCGCTTCAGATCGACTATTTAGACTTTGAAAACGCAAAAATTACTTATAAGTATATGCCCTCATATACTTATATAAGTAGAGTAGCCAGCTTCATTTATATATATATAGGAAATTGCTAATATGCTATGCATAGCATAGAGGGCCTCCGTGCTACGGCTCAATATTTGAGTTTTCAAAATTCTAACGGTCGATCCGAACCGTTCAACATGATCTCCATATGAATATGTACTTGCCAACCAAATTTTATATTCTTTAGATTTTTTTTTAGATAGGTAGAAAATCACTTGATCTGAAAATTCTGTACCATTCAGATCAAGTGTTTTTCTACCTATCTAAAAAAATAGTAAAAAAATTCTAAAAAATGTAAAATTTGGTTTGCAAGTACATATTCATATGAAGATCATGTTGAACGGCTCAGATCGACCGTTAGGATTTTGAAAACTCAAATATTGAGCCGTAGCACGGAGGCCCTCTATACTATGCATAGCACCGTAGCCAACTCCTATATATATTAGTCAAACTTACACAAGTAACGACATTATATATAATAGAATGTTCTTATGATAGGCGCGAGCTAGATGCGATATATGATCCTTGATGATCAAAATTATTTCCTTAATTATAATCAATTAATTAATTGGTTGGTCCTGTAATAATTTTTGTACTACCTATAACTTGGCTTCCAAAATAATTTCATTTAGCCAATAATAATGTTATAAATTAAAAACCGTACGTAGGCGTACTAGAATTATGATTGGCCATTCCCCATGCCCATGCCCATGCATATATATATATAGTTTCTGAAAACTGCCACATGCATGGTAGTTATTACAATAATTATAGCATTGAAATTTGTTCTTTTTTTTAACTTGAACGCCCTACTAGCTAGTGAGGCAACTTTTTATTTAAAAAACAGTGCATGAAAAGTAAATCCTAGATAGCATTTAATATATGGTCGTAGCTAGCTTTTAATTTGTCCGATTTGTATATAATTGAATGCACAACATGAGTAAATAAATTCTGGGGGCGATCGACTTTCAATAAATATGATGTATATATGGGAAGCATATATATATTAATTAATTACAGACTAATAACTCACAACTCCGTCATATCTTCATAAACGTGTTGTATGTCATTTTTTTTGTTTCTTGTTGACTCTTATATATGTTGTTTTTGACTAATTACTTTTAATTCCACACCAAAAAAGCAGAAAAAATAACACATGAAAAATGTCCCCATTATAAAAATGGGTCAAATTAATTTTCCAACTTTATATATCCATAAGAAATTTGCATTCAAATTTCAAACTTGTGATCAACCATTTATTATCGATCTTAGCTCCTAGAATAATTATATTGTTCTCAATTAACCAGAACAATCAAAATGAATTGGTTGAAATGTCCTAATTTTTCAAACATATATAGATATCATAATAAACGTCATATATAGCGCCTAATTATATATTTGAATTTTAGGACTTCTCAATATTAACAACCAGCAAGAGCTATACAATAATTTGTTTTATCAGTAAAATTACTTAACAGTGTCGGTATTTTCATAAATACTTCCGAGAGTATAGTAATATTTTTTGGAATAACATTTTCTGTGGTTTTACTCTTGGCAATAGTCATTTTTAACCTTTAGAATTCATTAGTACGAACTGCTAGCAATACTATAGCAATTTGTTCTTTTTATTATAAGTATGTTATGTTTCCTTAAAAGTATAAGTTATATAGAAAAATGTAATAACAAACTGCTAATTAATAATGTCGATCAGCAACTAATGACTTGTGAACCAACCCCTAATAATGCTAAAAATTAGTACTAGAGGGTAATTAATTACCATATATCACTACAACAAAACGGGTCTTCAGCGACCGTGAAGTCGCCGGTCGCTGAAGACCCCCTCTCAGACAAAAGAAAAAAAAAATAATTTGTTTTGGGCGACGACCCTTCAGCGACCGATTTGGCCCGGTCGCTGAAGGGTCACTGCAGAAAACCCGCGCGCCATTCCTTTTCTCTCTTTCTCCTCTCCCGCCGTTTAGGTTAGACAGATAAAAAACTTATTGCGCGAACCTGCGCCGCCCGAAGCCCCGCCGCCTGAAGCAGCGTCGCCCGAACCCCCGCTTGAAGACCCCGACCCCGACCATCTCGCATTCCCTGTCCCCGACCCCGACCCCCACCATCTCTGTCCGACCATCTCGCGCGCCCGAACCGCCGGAAGCTCTCTGGAAGACCTCTCTCCGACCCAGACCATCAAGTATTTCAGTTTTTTACTTTTGAAATCTATTAATTTTTTGTTTCTTTCCAATTTCTAAAATTGAAATTCTAAAATTCATCTTTTATTTTCCTAATTTTTGTGATGATTGTGCGATTCTGTCGTTGGTAATGATCTTGTTTGGACTGTTTTGCTTGTTGGCCCTTGACTGGTACCTATCTATTCTTTTTGTACCGGCCTTTTCTTGCTTGCTGGCTTGCTGTTGCCTTCGCTGGTTTTGGCTTGTTTTGCCTCTGTGTTGTGTGTGAGCCTTGATCTTTTTCCGGCCTTGTTGGCTTTACTGGTACCATACCAGTACCAGTACAGTGGTGATTGTGTGACTGGTTTGCAAAATCCCCGACAAGTTCAAAACCCCCGGTCCCAACTGTTAAATTTAATAATACTTTTGAGGTATTCATTTCACCATTTTCTAAGTTTGATTCCTTCAATTAATCATAGCTGATTCTAATTTCAAGATTCTTACTTGGGGTTTTCAAATTGCAACTTACTACACATTATATTAAACTTTGCTAATAATATATACATGATCGTTACATTCTTACTTCAGGTTTCCAAATCTTGGTTTTTGTTCTGTTAAGGAACATACAGTCCCATTTTGTTATGTAATTATTCAATCAAAGTTTTCATTTGGATTCAAAATTTGCTTTATTCATTGATATGGTTGATTAAAAATTAGGTGCTACCTTCACCAAGTGATAGTGTGTCGAGCCTTGGCTTCAGCCCAACAGCAAATCATCTTGTGGCGACATCTTGGGATAAACAGGTTATTGTCTTTTCATATATTTCCAAAATAGTTATGATTGATTGATTAACTGGGTTGACTAATTGGGTTGATTAATTGATTGGTTAATTGGTTTCAGGAGTTGTAGAAGAAGTTAGTTTAAATTTGGGAAGAAAGAAGGAGAGGAGAAAACTCGATCTTCAAGTGAGTAATTGCTTGTAATTAGGCAAGTTTTCTCTCTTTCTTAATTCTATGAAGGTTAATTATATTATTAATTATGTACTACAGTTTGTTAGTTATTAATTATATGTTGGTTAATTATATTAGTAAACCGGAACATTTAGTATGCCTTTTAGGTTTATACCCGTTCAAAATTAATCTGATAGAGATTAATTTTGAATAGTCTCCGTTTTGGGACTGCTCTTTGAATGCTTTGTCTTATCTAGGATGTAACAGAACAAGAATTACAAGGAAGTAATCAAGAAAATAATAGCAAAAAAAGGAAAAAGAAAAAAAAACACCAATTGGAACATTAGGTTAATATCTTTCGTATTGCTTGTTTTTTTTCAATTGGCGTATTAGGTTAATGTCTTTATATTTACTTGGTTTTTTTTCAATTCGCTTGAGTGAAACTAATTGATTTTTATCATCTCAACTCTAGATATGGCACCGAGTAGAAAGGGAAAAGGAAAGGCACCGGCGGGCGACGAAGCAGAGTCTAGTCAGAAAAATGTTCGCGGTCCAAATGCATATATTTCGCCGCCTGCAGATCCGAGTTTGCGACCAGTGCTTCAGTTAGGGGGTTACAGGTAATATTCATTTTTTGTGTATGTTGTAATTATGCATTAATTGTAGTGATTGTAATAATTATTTCTATTTGCAGGACTTTTGATGCAGGGCACCCAGAGAAGACGAAGCAGGTCGCCAAAATTATTTCGCAGGAAGTACGTGCAGCATATCCTGGCCCGTACTCCAGATACACGGATTTCCCTGATGACAATAAGAAAGTTATCAAGGCAGAGTTTTTGGTAAGTAAAATTTTCTGAAACAAAACCTCTAATAATTACTTGTTTCCTTTTTTTTAAGCTAACCAACGATATTAATTTTTAACTATGCATTGCAGAAGCACTACCAGTTTGCACCGGGGGTAGCTGAGAGTGTTGCATGGGATGTATTTCGCAGGATAGCTGACAAACGGCTGTAGGACATGCTTAATAAGGCCAGGGAGGCAGCAACCAAGTCGTATGGAGATTCAATGCTTGAGTGGAAGGAGCATGGGGCTGCTCCTCGCCCCTACGACGTCTGGATCAAGCCGGGGTACTGGCCCGGACTCGTCGATCATTGGTGCAGTGACGTTTTTGCCAGTCAGAGCCAGCGGAATGCTTCAAATAGGGCCAATACTGAAGGTTCAGGTGCCACAACGGGCTCTGTGAACATGCTTGTTCACAAACAGCGCTTCGTAAGTTGTTTTTCATTAAATTAATCTATTTTCATTCCAATTGAATCTAATCGAACTAACCTTGATAATCTTTTTTTAAATGAAATTGTCTTTCAAATTCTTAACAGGAAAAGAACAAGGGCGCGAACCCAGACGGTCCGATGAGCTGTTCCAGCCTACCCATACAAAAAAGAAGACGGGGGAATACATTACCGGCAAGGCTAAAAACGCACAGGTAATGATACTTTTGAATCGTTTTATAAAATATCATGGTTCGTGTTGTACATAACATTCTTGTTATATTTTACAAAATTTGCAGGAAAAATATAAGAGAGCTATGGTGCAGAAGTATGAAGAGGATAGAGACACATGGCCCACATACGACGGCAACGTTTGGTACTCTACGGGAATATCTGATCAGAATGCCCACGGCGATAACTATAGTCTCGGTGCTCTAGGTAAAATAAAAAATCACTTCAATTTTAAATTTATTTTTAGTTTTGTAAGATAATACTAATTGTTTTATTTTTAATGTTCCAGGCAAGACGAGAGGCATGTTTCGCTCCAGTGGGTCTAGCAGTGCTCAGTCGCATTCTTCACAGTCATATTCTTCTATGCCGCCGGCTTCGCATCTCACAGAAGAGTATATCGATATCAACGATATCATATCGATATACTCTTCTGTGAGATGCGGAGCCGGCGGCATAGAAGAATATGACTGTGAAGAATGCGACTGAGCACTGCTAGACCCACTGGAGCGAAACATGCCTCTCGTCTTGCCTGGAACATTAAAAATAAAACAATTAGTATTATCTTACAAAACTAAAAATAAATTTAAAATTGAAGTGATTTTTTATTTTACCTAGAGCACCGAGACTATAGTTATCGCCGTGGGCATTCTGATCAGATATTTCCGTAGAGTACCAGACGTTGCCGTCGTATGTGGGCCATGTGTCTCTATCCTCTCCATACTTCTGCACCATATCTCTCTTATATTTTTCCTGCAAATTTTGTAAAATATAACAAGAATGTTATGTACAACACGAACCATGATATTTTATAAAACGATTCAAAAGTATCATTACCTGTGCGTTTTTAGCCTTGCCGGTAATGTATTCCCCCGTCTTCTTTTTCATATGGGTAGGCTGGAACAGCTCATCAGACCATCTGGGTTCGCGCCCTTGTTCTTTTCCTAGCCTGTTATGAATTTGAAAGACAATTTCATTTAAAAAAAGATTATCAAGGTTAGTTCGATTAGATTCAATTGGAATGAAAATAGATTAATTTAATGAAAAACAACTTACGAAGCGCTGTTTGTGAACAAGCATGTTCACAGAGCCCGTTGTGGCACCTGAACCTTCAGCATTGGCCCTATTTGAAGCATTCCGCTGGCTCTGACTGGCAAAAACGTCACTGCACCAATGATCGACGAGTCCGGGCCAGTACCCCGGCTTGATCCAGACGTCGTAGGGGCGAGGAGCAGCCCCATGCTCCTTCCACTCAAGCATTGAATCTCCATACGACTTGGTTGCTGCCTCCTTGGCCTTATTAAGCATATCCTACAGCCGTTTGTCAGCTATCCTGCGAAATACATCCCATGCAACACTCTCAGCTACCCCCGGTGCAAACTGGTAGTGCTTCTGCAAACTAGTAGGAGTTGGGGTAGGAGATGGCGTTGGAGGTGGGGTTGGAGTAGAAATTGGGTTTGGAGCTGGAGCAGGAGTAGGAGATGGAGTTGGAGATGGGGTATGAATTAGGGTTGGTGCTAGAGATGGGGTAGGAGTTGAGGTGGGAGAGGGTGTAGGAGATGAAGTTGGAGTATGAATTGGGGTTGGAGCTGGAGCAGGTGATGGAGTTGGAGATGGGGCACGAATTGGAGTTGGTGCTGGAGATGGGGTAGGAGTTAGGGTGGGAGAGAGGGTAGGAGATGGAGTTGGAGCTGGGGTTAGAGTATGAATTGGAGCTGGAGTAGGGGTAGGAGTTGGAGTTAGAACTAGAGGTGGAGCTGGCGCAAGAGTAGGTGTTGGAGTTGGAGTAGGACCAGATGGCGGTGATGGTGTGGAAGCTGGTGGTGGGGGGCATATAGATAAGGGTAATTTTGTGCCTCTAACGGGAATGGAAATAGACAACTTCAAACAATGAGGCAGACGAGGTAGAGCAGGCAAAGGAAGAAGAGGAGGCTTGGGCACAACATTCTTCTGAGGGAGATCTGTGAAACAAAATCCAAAATTCAAGACATACGTAGTTTAGTTACCATATATATATATATAGAAAGAGAGAAGGAAAAATAGAGGTTGGCTAAGATCAAAATGATAGTTTTTGAGTCTTGGTGTTACCAATTAGTTTAGCAAAATGACTCTACACGTGTAACACGACAGCGCTTGTTTTGTGTATACACATGCACACACTTTTAACATACGCTAAACAAATCATAGTATATCAGTTTGACTAGCTTGGGATAATTTATAGACTTTGTAAATATTGTGACTTCATTTAATCATTATCTATATATGATGTCTTTTATTAATAAAAGTAGGATAATTAATTCTAATGGTTTCGTTAACGATACCAATCTGTTTTTGAAAGTACCAAAACACTTGTACCTATACAAAATATAGTTGAACTAAACTAACAAAGCCTAAGCTATATATTACATGCAAAAATCACATATGATCCAAACATTGTTTGTCAAAGACTAAATCATACAAAAAAAACAATCAGTTTCATGTTAAAGTTTTCTAATGATTAAAATGATCAAAGCTGTATCCCTGCATTTCTTCATTGCTTAATCCAGACCCAATAAGCGTTAGTACGTAGTTTAGGTTAGGAACTATTACCAATTTGTGATGCCTCCTTGACAGAAGGATTCTGTCGTGCCAGTACAAAAGGAACTAGTGCAATGGCAATTAGCACAAGAATGTTTCTGGAAGCCATATATATATCCTTACTTGTAGTGATCTCTCTTTTGTTTTGATCTCCAACGCTCTTGGTGGCAATGCAGCACAAACAGGTCCGCTTATATAGACTTGGAGGTATGTTGGGACGCAGGAACAACTTAATTAATTTGTTTGAGAAATTCGGGGTTAGGTGAAGATTTAAAGAGAGATATGGTACTATCTCCAGAGTATGTAATAATCGTTAACCACAGTAACTTGAGTGCTAATTACTTGCGATGACCATATTATTAATTGTATATATATATTTTAAAAATTTCATATATATCCAGTACGTACATAACAATATATAAGTTTTGGTTCTTGGTTAAGGATGCTTAACTAGCAACTTTCTTTGAAACAAATATTGTTTCTTGGAAATGATTTACTGTGCCCTTGTCAAATGTTGTCAATTTTCATATATGTATTATAAACACAGACATTAGGTGTGAACCGGAGGGGAACTACACAATTTTTCAATGGAATCATTAAATGCATAAAAAAAATTGCATTGAGAATTAATTTTAGTATCATACCAACATCAACATCAATATAATTAATATATCAAAATTAAGCAACAATTGTAGCTATGAAGATCAGAGGAAACTACGAGTATTTTAAGCAATTCATGTACACGTGGATGCTTAATTTCATACACCCTAGTATCAGCTATACAACAAATAAAACATTAAATTTTATAGCCCAAGTCAACAATAAAATAAACCGAAGGGTCCATAAACCGTCGTACAAGATGTCAAAAATAACCACCCTATGAATCGAATTATCACAACTCACTAGTACAAAAAAACCGCTTGACTGTTCAAATACCTCTACACCGACTGTTATGGAAGTGTCAGTAAAGCCGGCGTAAGTATATGTTACCTTTACTGACGGGTAAAAACCAGTTAGTATAGGTATTCAACACTGACGGTTTATAAAAACAGTCAGTGTTGGTGTTCAACACTGACGCTTTAAAAACAGTCAGTGTTGGTATTAAAAACGTCAGTATAGATATTAAAAACAGTCATTGTTAGCTTTATAACCGTCAGTGTTGATATAAAAATTTGGCATGGTTCTGTTTGTATTTGAGCTAGCCTCTATATTTTTGCTAGCCATATATTACTATTCAACATTTATTGACGTTAAACAAAATATCATACAAATAATTTAGACAACATCATATATTCATTTACCAAAAAACACACAACATAATATATTCATTCACCAAAAAACACACTGTAACAAAATTTACATGACAAATATGAACAAAATATGCAACTGAAATTAATAACAAAGCATTACATTTCTTTCATATCGGCTTAGTAGTTGTCCAAGAAAAATGTACACCATTGTTTTGTTATTGCATGAAGTTGTGTCGGTGTATACTTTTTTGTCGGTAAATCACACTGCATGAGTACATATTAAGTTAATTTTATCCAAGTTATATGAAAATTGAATCAAGTTCAATTATAAAATACATACATCAGGAACGAAGTGATACGCGGCCATATCAAGTTCAATTGTCCAAGAGTGACTGCAATGGAGTGATACGCGGCCATATCAGGATATATTTGAGCTTCACCCTACATAACATAGATATGAAATTACATCAATACAACAAACAAAAAATAACATGAGAGGTGTTGGATTTTGCGGAATTTAGGTGACTCAGTGGAACATTGAGACAGTGAGACAATGTGAATTGAAAACAGAAAATTCTGATTATTTTTCGGTCTGCAGTAACAATTGTTACAGAGAGCTTATATAAGCTGAAAAGTACAAATAGCCGTTGGCTCAAAAGTAAACGGTAACTTTCTAAACTTAGAACCTAAAAGTTGAGTAACTTTATATTTAGTTGCTCCTTTTAGGTTCTAAACTAGCCTATGATGAATTAAACCCTTAATGGGAATACCTGAGGCTATTAGTCCCTAATTATGCTTAATTCTCAACACTTCCCCTCAAGTTGGACGTGTAGATATCAATCAAGCCTAACTTGCCTATATTTTCTTTGAATGGTGTTGGATCTAACCCTTTAGTAAACACATCCGCTAATTGATCTCCGCTTCTAACAAAGGGAGTTTCAATTTCTTTTGCTTGAATTTTTTCTCTAATAAAATGACAATCTACTTCAATGTGTTTCGTTCGCTCATGAAACACGGGGTTTGATGCTATATGTCGAGCCGCTTGATTATCACAAAACATTTGCATTGGCGCATGAATTTTAATTCCTAAATCCGAAAGAAGTTGCTTGATCAAAGTCAACTCACTTGCGTTTAATGCCATGGCACGATATTCTGTTTCGGTGCTTGATCGAGCCACGATATTTTGTTTCTTGCTTTTCCATGTGATCAAATTTCCGCCTACAAATGTGCAAAAACCGATTGTCGATTTTCGATCAAAATTTTCAGCCCAATCTGCATCGGAATAGCCACATAGATCGTTAGACTTGTTATTTTTCATACATACCCCCTTTCCGGGTGTTCTTTTTAAATATCTTAGAATTTTAGTTATGGCTTCTAAGTGTGGTGTTCTAGGGGCATGCATAAACTTGCTAATTTGACTTACCGAAAAAGAAATGTCCGGACGGGTTACCGTTAGATATATTAATTTTCCTACAAGTCTTTGGAATTGATTTATATTTTCTAACGGTTCTCCATCTTCGGTATTTAATTTATTTCTACCATCTATTGGTGTTGAGGTCGGTTTACATCCTAGTTTGCCGGTTTCCTTTAACAAGTCTAAGGTATACTTTCTTTGAGAAATAAATAAACCTTTCTTAGAATGTGCAATTTCTATTCCTAGAAAATATTTTAAATAACCAAGATCTTTAATATCAAATTTTTCTCTCAATTGGAATTTTATTTTGTTAATTTCTTCTTGGTTATTTCCGGTGATTATAATGTCATCAACGTATACTAATATAATGGTAGTATTAATTCCTTCAATCTTTGTGAATAATGAGTGATCGGCACTACTAATTTTAAAATTACAAGAGATTAAATGAGAGCTTAGTTTGCCATACCATGCTCTAGGTGATTGCTTCAATCCATAAATAGCTTTCTCCAATTTACAAGCTAATCCATGTTTTCCCTCTTTGTCATGACCGGGAGGTAATGTCATATATACCTCTTCTTCAAGAGTTCCTTGAAGAAAGGCATTCTTGACGTCCATTTGGTACAATTTCCAATTTTGGTTTATCGCAATTGAAAATAATATTCTTACGGTATTCATTTTGGCAACGGGTGCAAAGGTCTCATAATAGTCTATACCGTAGGTTTGCGTATACCCTTTGGCAACTAATCTTGCCTTGTACCGTTCTATGGTACCATCGCTATTATACTTAATTTTATATATCCATCTACAACCTACGGGTTTTTTATTGTTTGGTAATTGTACAATTACCCATGTTTCATTTTTTTCAAGAGCCTTCAATTCTTCTTTCATGGCCTTGATCCAAATAGGATTTTTTATGGCTTCGAAGTAATCGTTAGGTTCTTGTTCCTTGGAAATAGAGGTAAGAAATGCTCTATGTGAATTTGAGATATTTTTATAGGAAATAAAATTTTGGATAGGGTATTGTACCTCATATGTCACAAAGTCTCTTAACCTTGTTGATGGTTGTGTAGGTCTTGATGATCTTCTTAGAGAATTTTCTTCTACATTATTTTCTTCCATATTCTCTTCATTGTCTCCAATTTGTGAATTGTCTTCTATCTCATTTTCGTTTTCTACTTGAGGTCTATTGTTCTCCAAGTGCTCAATTTGTGGCATTATGGGCATTTGTGATGATTCTTGTATGTTGATCTCTTTTTCAACATTTTTGTAATATGGTTCATTTTCTAAGAAAGTCACATCTCTAGATACATAAAACTTGTGATGAATTGGATCATAGCATTTATAACCCTTTTTTGAGATGAATACCCCAAAAAAATTGTTTTAATTGATGTGCAATCCAATTTATCTAGTTTATGTTTGTGTATGAAACAAGTACATCCAAATACCTTCAAATGGTCAATATTAATTTTTCGTTGGTAAAGGAGCTCTAATGGACTTTTGTATTCTAATATAGCACTAGGCAATCTATTTATTAAATATGTTGAGGTAAGAACGGCATCCGACCAAAATTTTTTAGGAACATTATTTTGAAATAATAAAACTCGTGTCATTTCAAGAAGATGACGATTTTTCCTTTCCGACACTCCATTTTGTTCGGGTGTGTATACACAAGTAGTTTGATGAAAAATTCCTTTTTGTTTAAAAAGGTTTGAGAAATTTTGATTTACAAATTCCGTTCCATTATCGGTTCTAAATACTTTAATTTTTGCATTGAATTGAGTTTCTACAAAATTGTAAAATTCTTGAAAATGTGAAAAAACTTCACTTTTATGTTTCATTAAATACAACCAAGTAGTGCGAGAAAAATCATCGATAAATAGAACAAAATACTTGTAACCATTAAAGGATTCTATAGGTGCCGGTCCCCATACATCCGAATGGATTAAATCAAAAGGTTTTTCACTCTTACTACTTGATGAATAAAACGGTAATCTAGTGTGTTTTCCTAATTTACACACCTCACAATTACTACAATCTAATTTTAAAAAATTAAAAATACAATTTAGAATTTTGTCGGACGGATGCCCAATTCTTCTATGCCAAAGATTGCCTAATTCTTCTTGTCCCTTGGCACTTAGATTAGTTTGTTTTTTACTCAACATATAAAGTCCATTCTCTAAAACTCCTTCACCAACTATCCTCTTGGTTATCCATTCCTGAAAAATCACATGTTTAGATGTAAAAATAGCTTCACATTCTAGTTCATTCGTGATTTTACTAATGGATAACAAGTTCGATGAGCAATTCTCTAGATACAACACATTTGATAGTTCTTTGGAAAATATAGTAATTGTACCTATTCCTTTAATTTGCATTTTTTCACCATTTGCCACAGTTACAAATTTATTACTTGAGCATTCCTTAAAATTATTTAGTAAGTTTTTATTTCCCGTCATATGGTCAGTGGCACCCGAGTCTAAAATCCAAGTTGTGGAATTTAAATTATAAGTTAAATGGGAAGCCATACCAGAGTTGTTCCCATTATTCTTTAGCAGCATGGATAGTGACTCTAGCAGTTGCCGCATAGGATCCGGATGAGTTGAAGTGCAGCCGATTGGGTTGGACTCGCTACTCTGGCCCGAGTCAGAGGTCGCGTGAGCCGCACCCGCCACATATCCTTTCTTCTCCTCTCTATTCTCCCACTGCTTCTTCTCTCCCCCTTTGTTAAATCCGCCGAAATTCTTGCGATTTGGTCGGAGATGCGGGTAGAGGAACCAACAACCCTCTCGCCGATGTCCCTCCTTCTTACAGTGATCGCATTTTGGGGTTGGGTCTCCCCGCATCTCGGCCTTCGGATTAGGGTTCGGATAAAAACGCGATTGAGCTTTGAATGCTTTGTTTTCTGAGGTTTGGGGTTCTTGTGGGTTCATGAGCTTCCTTCTTGACTCCTCTCTGTCAATTGTCGCTACCACTTCATCAAACGGTGGCAGTTCGGTTGAGAGAAGGATCTGTGACCTGATTGCTTCATAACTTGCATCCAGAGATCCCAGATAAGTAAAAATTAGATCCTGGTCAGCTCTTTTTTGTATTTCATCTGGATTGTTGGTTGGTGGAAGGTATATTTTGAGTTCTTCCCACTTGGTTGTGATTTCGGTTACCATTTGTGAGTTACTTTGGTTTGTTTGCTTGATTTGTGCTAGCTGTTGCTTGAGATTGAATATATGAGCAAAATTGCGTTGTTGCCCAAATCGATTTTTTGCTTTCTCCCACAATTCTTTTGAAGAATCGGCATACATGAAAGGTTGAGCAATTTGGGGCTCCATGGTGTTTAGTATCCATGACATGATCATGTGATCTGTCTGTTGCCATTCTTCGATTTTTTGTGTTTCTTCAGCTGTTGATTCCTGTGGTTTTGTTGCTTCGGGTTTTTTCTTGGTACCAGTGACAAATGGTAGTTTTTCTCTGCCACTGAGACCAATTGTTATCGATCTGGACCACGGGACATAATTGTTGCTGCCATTGAGTGTTATGGATGTGAGTTTGGAATTGTCGAACTGCTGAGACATGGTGATTTGTTTGGTGTTGGTGCTGAATTAAATCAGTCTTTGGTTGTTTTTTTTTTGGTGCTGAATTGAATCAGTCTTTGTTTGTTTCTGAGTAACTGTAGCAGAATTTTCTGCACAGTCTTTGGTGACCTCTTTTTTCTAAGGCTTTTGTTTGTTCACTGATGGATCAGTGCTCTGATACCATGTTGGATTTTGCGGAATTTAGGTGACTCAGTGGAACATTGAGACAGTGAGACAATGTGAATTGAAAACAGAAAATTCTGATTATTTTTCGGTCTGCAGTAACAATTGTTACAGAGAGCTTATATAAGCTGAAAAGTACAAATAGCCGTTGGCTCAAAAGTAAACGGTAACTTTCTAAACTTAGAACCTAAAAGTTGAGTAACTTTATATTTAGTTGCTCCTTTTAGGTTCTAAACTAGCCTATGATGAATTAAACCCTTAATGGGAATACCTGAGGCTATTAGTCCCTAATTATGCTTAATTCTCAACAAGAGGTCTTGGTAACACTGAGGTAACAATATGATCGATGTTGGGGGTGGGGTTTGTACACAGACTTTCGTAAGCAAACCCTCTAAGTTTATTTTCTTTTTCATCTTTTTCCTTTTCTACCAATTCCTATTTTGTCTAAGCTCTTAATTGCTAGTCAAAGACTTTCGTACACAGGAAGTGAAATGAGCACACCTATCCAAGAAAAATTATACTCCAAGAGTTCAATGATATTACCAGGAGTAATTAATCATCCTGATAAAAATGATACATATTGGTACTTCTGTAAATACTGAGAAGATTGAAATTTCAGACTATTAGAAGAACGAAATTACCAGAAGTCCATCAAAATCGTAAAGATGTATCTCATCTGCCACGCAAGGTCGATCAATCCTTCAAGTATTTTCATAAATACCCCATTTTTTCTGTTTAAGTATTTCATAAAATTAATAAAAAGATATTATGTCATTAATAAAAAAGATAAAATTGGACTTGAGTCATGAACATAATGTCAGATAATAAAGAAAGAGAGGAGTACCTTGATGAGCAAGAGCTCACAAACAACGGCAGGAGATGGATAAATTTCTGAAGACCTATAAAATCACAAGTGCTTCTATTACTAAAAGAAATATTACTTGATTGAATCTCACAAAATACAATGATAAAGAGGCACATTTATGCACTGCTTCATGCATACACACAAAACAAATAAACAAATACAGAAGAATACCTCTCATCAATAGGTTTTTCTTCCTCATACTTCTTCAGTACCTGGAGTGCCTCCTCAAGCTTACCAAGATAAAAGTAACACTTAGCAAGGACAATCCATCTCCAAAGCCGTGGGTCCCGCACACACTTAGCAAGGATAATCCTCCTAAATTTCGAATTATTCCCAGCCAATTCTGAACTTCGTTCACATAGTTGAATAACTTCTTCATACCTACGCAACTGCGATCCACAAACGGAGAAAAAGACTGTTGAGCATGATTGGAGCACAAAACCAATGGTGCATTTTAACCCTACTCTTTTTACTATTTTTTTATATAGGTAAAAAATCACTGTTTTTGGATGGTCAAGAAACTGAGATACGGTGTCAAAACTACTGCGTGCATACCCAGGGGAAAAAAAGCAGTTTCATTAATAAGCAGCTATGCCAAAACTAATTAATATGCATAACAATTAATAGTTGTTTGTATGGACAATATTTTCTTTCATGGTGTATTCATATATAGTTCCAACTATTTTTATTGAAATCACAAAACAAAACATATTTAGACACCTTGCATGAAGTTTTAAACTTCTTTGTCATTCTGGCAAGAAGTTCATCCGCTAACTTGTACTGTTCAGTTCTCTCATACATTCCAATGAGAGCAAGATGCAACTTTTTTGGATCACACAACTGCAGTGCTCTCTGAAACGTCTTTTTGACAGCTTCCTGTAAATTGCCAAAAGAACCAAGTCATTATTTGCACCAGCCAAGGGAGGAAAATATATAACAATGACACAAAATCTCCTAATTTTACCTCAAGAGGATTTCCATATTTATTTTCTAAATTGAAGTATGCGACCCAAACATTCAGTTTTTCTTCCACTTCTCTGGTATTTATTGTTCTCAAGGCCCTTCACCATGAAAAGAAAAGGAAGATCAAAACTAGTACAGAAGTTGTAGAACACACTACATGTGAAATGTATTCAAACTTATAATTTCCTTTGTAACTAAATGAAGTATTAAACAACTTAGACCAATTAAGGTACTGTTTTAATCATGATCGGTACTCAGATAATGGCACATCGATAGCACAAGCTGGATTTGTATGAATCTCATAATTATCATGAAAGTTTATATAGAGCAGAATGAGAGCAACAGTGAATAACAATGGCAAAAGGTAGTAGTAATTGACTACTTTCAACTCAACAATTGACTACACCGTCCGTGCGGAATGACACCCGATGGTAAAAGGGCAATAGTAAATGTGTTTTTTGTAGTAGTGTTTGCATGCAATTAAATACATCACTCATGTAGTAGACCGGTTTCAACAATTAGATTCATTGTTTGAAACCAATTCAATAGATTTCAAAGTTATGCAACAACAATATAAAAATTTTGGACCATAAAAAAACAATTTAAAACTTTGAGAAAAAATAGAGGTCAATTGACTTTGTTTGCCCCTTTAATATATCCGCTCTAGTTGACACGTTGGATAGGACCTAAAATAACAAAACTTGCATGACAAAGCTAGCGTGTGTTGTGCTTATCAAAAGGGTTTGGTGAGCACAACTCCAAAAATATATTTGATTGGTTTCAAACTATTGAAATCAATTTAGTTCATGAGTGATGCATATGCATGCAAAATTTTGAAAGTTTCGAATTCATTTAGTACAAAGTCTAGCGGTAAAAAAAATAAACTTTTATAAGTTATTTTATGCATTTTTTTCCTCATTTTTTGTACCGCTTGACTTTGTACTAAATGAATTTCAAAAAATTTCATGTACACATAATATATCACACATGAAGTAGATTGGTTTCAACGGTTTGGATTCATCGTTTGAAGCCAATTGGATAGATTTTTGAAGTTGTGCTCACCAATCGGACTGGTACTGGAGTTAAAATTACAATTTTGACCTTTTCTAAAATTAATTAAATTAATCATTCTAATATCCTAATTTAGTGATACAAATTTGGCTCATCTTGTGAGTGCTGGTACAAGTGGTAGATGTGATATTCATTCCCTAAGATCTTACTATAAATAAGTTAGTCTCTAAAGACATCCTACAATAAAATCACTACCACAGAGAGGCAGTACCAGTAAATAGTAATGCCTTGCACTGGTAGTTAATTGTACATCTTGATTAATGCCTTGCATAGTTGCACATGACAAAATACTGGGTAACGATATTATTCGTTTTGTCCCCTGCATGCTCCAGTAGACAAACTAATATCAAAATGTGAGAGGGACCAGAGAGAGTGAGAATGGCTTTAAAACACTTTATTTTGTCATGTGTTGCTTGTCATAATTATATCCATCATCGCCGAGCATTCCTCTGTGGTAATGGCCAGGCAGAATCCAACACAGGCCAAATGTTTTGTCATATTTGACTTGAGTTGCGCAGCATGAACAAAATTACGTACTCTGCTCTCTAGTCTTTACATCAATAAAAATAAGAAGAAATTAAATTCATAATTGGTGCACCTTCAGTTGTAGTTTACCTTTTTACTGGAAAAGTCTGGATCAGCAACAGCCCAGTACTGCGAGAATTTTTTGTCTATAGAAAATATTAAAAAAAAAGAGAGAAATGGAAAGAGTATCTGTGATTCTTCATGAGTAGAAAGATAGATAGGAAAGGTACCGATTAAAAAAAAACACCAATGTTAGAATCGGTGAAGAAGACACCGATTCTAACCCAGTTCTGTTTTCTGTTTTTAATTTTCTCTATTAAAATATAAAAAGTTTAAAAAAAAATAGATTAAATATCTTAAAATTTAGTTATAATAGAAAGACTCTATCTATTTTTTTTTAAAGTTTATATTTTAATAGAGAAAATAAAAACATAAAACAGAACAAGGTTAGGATTGGTGTTTCCCCAACCGATTCTAACATTGGATTTTTTGGATCGGTTTTTCCCCTACCAATTCTAACTTTGAATTTTTTTTTATCGGTATCTCCCCTACCGACCTTTCTAGTGATAAAGAATTACAGTTACTCTTTTTATTTCTCTCTTCTTTTTTATTATTTTCTATAGACAAAAAAACTCCAGTACTGCTGTCGACACACACTGAATAATTTTATGTATCTTTCATTTCACAACAAAAAAAGGTGTTAATTTTTCATAAATTTGTCCAATTGCAAAATAAATATTTACTTCACAATTTTCCAAATGTATAAAGGTATGAACAATTATTATTATTAACATATACCCAATTATTTCTAGAGTTTATTACAAGGACTTTTTGTAATCCACCTTTCTTCTTTAACTCGTAATAATTTTTGATGTTCTTGTTAGTAAAGATGGAAACATATCTAGGCTAATAACTCTGTGAATGGAAAAAGATTAAGGAGATTTCTTTGTTATTTATTTTTTTTGTTTCTGTTTATTTGCTTCATATTTTGTTAGCTTTCTTCTGTATTGTATTATTATTGGTTCTTGTAATTTTTGTAGGTGAACCAGAAAATTGTATGAAAATCAAATTTTTTTTTCTCACTATATATACTATGCATAAAATATTTCTCTATTCCGTTTAATTATAGATAAATTAAGTACAAACAAAGTGCGCTTTTTTGCTTCAGGTCTAACCGAGAATGAACTTATTGTGCTTGTGAAACAAATAGCATATATAATATGGACATCATGACAAAATTCTAACCTGATGTGTATCAAAATAAAATCATTAGATATGATTTATATATATATATATATATATATATAGAGGTTGGCTATTCTACTTATATAAGCATATGATGGCATATGCTTATAAGTCAATTTCGTGTTTTTTTAAGTTCAAATAGTCCATCTGAAGCGCTCAACATGTTCTCCATATTAAAATGTGCTTGGAGACCAAATTTTACATTTTTTGGAAATTTTTTACTATTTTTTTAGAATTTTTTAAAACAATGTTTCAATATGCTATAAAAATTCAGAAAAATAATAAAAAATCCTCAAAAATAGTGATTTTGAAAAATTCTAAAAAAATAGTAAAAATTTTCCAAAAAATGTAAAATTTGGTCTCCAAGCACATTTTAATATGAAGAACACGTTGAGCGCTTCAGATCGACTATTTGAACTTTAAAAACACAAAAATGACTTATAAGCATATGCCATCATATGCTTATATAAGTAGAATAGCCAAGCACTATATATATAGGATTTTGCTAATATGCTACGCGTAGCATAGAGCCCCTCCGTGCTACGGCTCACTTTTTGAGTTTTCAAAATCCTAACGGTCGATCCGAACCGTTCAACGTGATCTCCATATGAATATGTACTTGCAAACCAAATTTTACATTTTTTAGAATTTTTTTACTATTTATTAAGCCACTTTGAAAATCGCTGATCCAATGGTCCAGAAAAGTTTACTGTTGTGTACAAATTAGTGTTTTTTCAAAGTGGCTTAATAAATAGTAAAAAAATTCTAAAAAATGTAAAATTTGGTTTTCAAGTACATATTCATATGGAGATCATGTTGAACGGTTCGGATCGACCCGTTAGGATTTTGAAAACTCAAAAAGTGAGCCGTAGCACGGAGGGGCCCTTATATACGCGTAGCATATTAGCCAGATTCTATATATATTCTCTACATGCACATATAAAATTATCAGTTTTCAATTTTATTTTTATATGAATAAATAAGATAAGAAATCAACATTTAGAAATTATCCACATCAGTGTACGTATTTTTAAGAGCTTTTAGTACCAATCAAAACAAGATCGAATGTCATTTTCTTTTATTTGTGCATAGAGAAAATGATATAGATCATATCTAATAGTTTTATTTGAATATTTGGTGTTTAAATTTAAGTTATAATATCTTTCAAAAGAAGGCATAACAAAAACATAAAAATTGAAGGAATTTTCCCTCTCATTTGTTAATATAATTGTTCAAATACTATAAAAACCAAAAGAATGATATGACATTTTGAGTGAGGCTATGGTACATGCTATGAATTTATATTTTTATTTTCAAAGTTCAAACAACTGATCCGAACTGTTAAACACAATGTTTTAAATAGCGTTTATAGCGTCATAGCGGGAAGGCTACAAAAAAAGCTATAGCGAATAGCGTAGCTATAGCGGAAGCTATGCTACATAGCGTTTTTTTTTTTACAAAAAATATATTATATATTTGTACTAAATATCAACATTATCTAAAGTCTCATAGAACAATAAATAATACCAAATTAATTAAGAAATTATAATATTCATATTGAACCAGTACAAAGTCCAAATTGCGGTTTAAAATATCCATAGTAATATCATAAACTATCGATATTTTTCTATTCAAACTATCTTAAGCATCATGATTCATGACATAATCTATTTTTTTTTTCTATTCAAATTTCAAAATAACCTAGACAAGGGTTTCCTTCTCGATTTGGGCAAATTAAAATATCTGTAGCAACAAAGCTTTTAATTGATTTCGGTTTCGGCTTTTATTTAACTTTTTTGGGTCTTTATTTAAATCCCATATAAATTGTCTAAAAAAACCCATTATACATAGCGCGCGCTATTTGCGCTACACGCTATGCGCTATAGCGGACCGCTATTACCGCTATAGCGGCCGTAGCTCAATTAGCGCATTTTGATGTCATAGCTTAGGGTTTAGAGTCCAAAAATGCTATAGCGCGCTATTTAGAACACTGATTAAACATGATATCCATATGAAAATATACTTGAAGACCAGATATTATAAAAAAAATAGAATTTTTTTACTATATTTTTAGATAGGTAGAAAATTAATGCTTTTGGATGGTTCATATTTTTTAAAGAAAGTGATTTTTTTAAAAGGAAGAAAGAATTAATGTGATTGCTTTGTTAGAGAAGTGCAGTGAATAAATAATTCACTTCTCTTGATTACTTAACTAAAAAGGGGAAATTTTAAAATAGTCAATTTCCTCGTAAAAACATCTTCATATCCAATATCTTCATAAAAAATTAACATTCTTTCTTTTATCTCCTTCTATTCATTAAATGGAGATGTCCCTTTAAATTAGCAACAAGATTGAATTGAACAAGAGAGAAAAGAAAAGAGATGTTTTACCTGTTTTATCTTCGTCCCTTTTTTTCTTGTTAAATTCAATTATATTGTTAATTTAAAGGGACATCTCCATTTGAAAAAAAAGAGATATAGTTGTCTAAAAAATAAATTTAAGAAATAAAAGAGAATAATCGAAAGAATATTGAATTGATATTAAAATGTTGTTTGAAAAAATTAGCTATTTTGAAAGGTTCATGGATACACTAAAAAATTTCCCAACAAATGAAAAAAAAAAAATCAACTCGAATGGGCCACATGCATGTCAGCGGTCTCGTCAATGGGCCGGATCAATCCATCCCAACGGATTCAGGCAGGTTTTTAATTTCCACCTCTCCAAGAGGCAAGAGATCTAGCTTGTTATTTCTTAAATTAAAATGGTTTTCGGACACAAATCATTCATTTTGGATTGGATTTGACCCAAAACAATTTATCTTTTAGGCCCAATTTTGACAGATTTCAGAGAAACCATCCATTAACCTCAATTATTCATACAATCCAGTAGGGGTGTTCAAACGGTCGGTTCGATTGAAACCGAAGTAAAATAACTAAATCAAACTTTTCTTCGGTTTTCAAATATAAAACCGAACTGAACCGATTAAATCTATCAACTGATTAAGAACCGAACCGAACAAACCGAAGTAAATTCCGTTTTGTTCGGTTCAAACCGAAGTAAATATATTAGTACCATTATTAATGAAAATAACACATTGTCATACACAATAATTGAAGTTCGGTTCGGTTGGGTTCGGTTTAGTTTAATGAAATCATTATAATACCAATAAAATTAGAGTCAAACCAATATAAACCTGTCGGTTCGGTTTAGTCGGTTTTAAAAAGTCTAAACCGAACCGATCCATTTAAACTGAAATTATCTGGTTCGGTTAAAAACCGAACCATTTGAACACCCCTACAATCGAGGAGAGGTTGCCTCGAAATACAGAAAGAAAATAATATTGTTTTATCTTCCAAATATTAACAAAAATACCCTTTTGTTCTTCTTTTTCTTGCTACACGAGAAACATATATCTAGTTTTCCTGAATCTCAATCTTCAAAAGGTTAAACAGACACTTAATAGAGATTACTCATAAGTTGGAATTTACCACAGGTTTTGGTGATTTTAAAATAAAAAAAATATGACCAAATTTTATTGAAAAATACATTGACTAGAAATAAAGCATGGATAGATGAAATAAAGGGTAGTTGACTAGCCATGACCAGAAATAAGTTAGCATCTTTCCCTAACAAGTAATACTCATAAAGAAATGCCCATATGCATATAATGAGTTTTCTCTCTTTTAACCTGTACTACAGTACTAGGGTTTTGTCAGATTTTTCTTAAGAGATCTGATTAATAACAAAAAAATTCAATTTAATTTGGATAAAATGTACAGGAATAAAAAGAACACAAGGTGGATTTTTCCTTACTACCAAATAATTAGCAAATCTATATCCCTCTTATCTTCTAATATACTTTCTCTCTTTCTCCTCGAATTGTAAACTGCGGTCCCCCTCTGAAACAAAGAACACCAAATCAGGGTGTGCCACCTGTAGGAGGCACATGTGATTGATTGCCGCATCTTTCATGTGGCATCGAAGCAGTGTCTCATGCTGGGTCCCACACTCTGACTTCCATATAGGATGGAAGAAATCGTACCTATAGGTAGCCAGGCCGAATGGCGGAAGTAAAATCTTATTTGGTGGATGCTCTAAACAGAAACAAAACATCAAATTAGTAGAGTAGAAATGTTTTTATAATTTATAGAAGAAATTTTCATTACAAGTTAGTACCTCTCTTCGGGGTAGAGAGAGAGTGAAATGTGAGAAAGCTAACATGCAGATCACTTAGCATGTTAGCCATGGGTATTCTATAAATGGGATACCTAAAAACGATAAAGTCAAGATAAATAAAGAAATAAACGAATCAGACATCGAAAATATTTGCAGTATTATGAGGTCTTAATTATGAGGTCTGATTTTGGTTTAATCATTCAAGGCTCTCTTACTGAATTAAGGCTTACATTACAGTTGCTGTTGTACTAAGTTTTTCAGTCAAATTTTATAGGGATAACAAAGGAAAATCAATCCTTAAAAATGCAATATTTGCAAAATGACCAAATACAAATCAATAAGCATTACCATGAAACAGAGAACCAACTATTCGGCAACATATCACAGCTTTTGGAAGTCATCAATTCAGGAAATTCATTGGCAAGCTCCAAGATCTTAAAAGATGCAAATTTTTGTTAGTTTTATAAAATTATTAATAGTTTTTAAAAAAACAGAAAATAACAATCTGATGATATTTTTAACTTCACTGTTTGCTTTTTCTTGGGGATAAATGTAACCTGTCTTTTCTTCATTGTGAAAATAATTTGACAGTTGGCATTATTCTTCATAGAAAATATATGACATTAGGTAAGAATGTGTTAAATCCTATTTATCAGAAAACCAAAGATGAAAAGTACCAAGAATTTTGTTAAACAAAAATATAATACCCATTGAATAAACATCTCTGGCTCTAGTTCAAGGTCTTTTCAATTTTCAAATTTTTAATTTACTACCACAAAACCCCATCATATCATAAAAGAATCTAAAAATATACAGAGCAGAAAGAAAAAGAAAAGATCTAAAAGGTGATCATGTGGGTATCAGTACTTGCCTTGTCAGTAAATGGTTTACGGTATTGAGGTTTTTCATCTTCAAGATACTGATAAAGCAAGTCAGGATTCATCTCTTTGATCGAGCTTCCTTCATTTCTCAGCTCGTTCTGATTCTTGTTCTGGCAAGAAGCTGAGCTATCATCAATTTCTTCACCCTGATTCATTCTATTGCAAAGTGTAAAATATAAATTAATATTAATGACAAATTGACAACTAAAAGCTAGAAATCTTTGATACCAGCTTTTCAGTCAAATTTGTAATTTTAGGCATTGCAGTACGTTTTTTTTTTTAGTCAAGACAGTAAGGCTCAATTATACTCTTTTTACAAATATGAATTACTTATGAAATTATCACATAAACTTTGAGTAATTTACAAACACATCCATATTTTTCATATTTACAAACAACATCTCACATTTCTCATATTTGTAACTTTACAACGAACAGTTATGGTAGATTTTTCCAATAACAGGGAACCACTATGACTAAGTAAAATCAAACACAATACAAATAAAATCAACATCAAAGTTTAGTACAACATAAATGGATTGCTTCCCATATGTTCCTGCAAAAATTTTAAGCTGACATCTGAACCCATTTCATTTGATTTAATTAAATATATTTGGCTTCAAGAAAATCAAAGAAAAAAAGAGAGAGAAAAGGTACCCAGAGAAGAGGTTCCTTGTCTCGCTTGGTGCCGGTGGCTGGTACAGCTTGATGCCAGACAAGAAAGGGATGTAATACTGCACGACCTCCTTAAGACCTTCAGGGACCAGAGTCACCCCCAACCCAAACATACTCCACTCCTCATAAGCCTCCCATAAGTTCTTCAGTTCAAAATAGGGCTGACAGCAGGGCACTACCTAAAAGTTTCATTCAAACAACCAAATCATATAGGGAGTTTTGTACTGGTGGCACCCTTAAATCATCTGCTAAACCCAATTTTGACCTATTATTCTATAAGTTACTCGAGTTTCAAGCCAGTGCATAGAAAACTAAATTAACCCAAAATGCCGCAAAAATCCAAATATTGGTACGAGGAGAATGCAGCAAGTTTCGAGGGTATGTACCAGTATTTGTATGAGGAGAATGCAGCACAAACCAAAATTAACCCAAATAGAAAAGGTTAGGCATGCCATGTTTACTGGCTAGTATTACTTTTATAGTTGCGGGTACTTACTGGATGTCACTAATAGAAAACTAAAATTCAACAATGATAAATGAATGACCTTAAAAAAAAAACAATGATAACTCTATGGTACCAAGACTGCAACCAAGCTACCAGTGAAACCCGATAAAAAAAAGATAACAAAGAAAAAGGGACAAACATCAGATTGGTATTGAGCATTGGTAGAAGGTGTCACATCCTTCAGAAACCGGTCGAGGTTACCCGGGTTGTATTTAGGCATAACTGGTTCCAAACCCAGCCCCAAATTCAAGTCAGACTCAGATCTGCAACGCCTAATTAGCTTGTTTTTCACCATACCGACCTGCCCTTTTTGCCGAAATAAATATATATATATTGTGCAAATCCTAATTAATTAAAGTATCTGAATATTAGACAAGTCTAAATTGGTTAAACATGTCATGTTTTTAATCTAATAACTCCATTATAGGATAATTCACTCCTAGAAATTGTGCTTGCATCTGCTGATATCTTATTTTACATATATATTTACAAACCAAAAACTTTCTGATATTGGAACCCAAAGGTAGAGAAATCTTTTAGCCAAGTCAAGAACAATTAAGTGGAATATACAATGCCAGGCCTGTTAATTGCACTACAAGATGATTTCTTGATGTGTTGTTATAAATTTATTGAAAGAAAATAAAAATAAAAAAGCAGCATATATAATTAATGACCAAACAAAGATTGTACCCTCCAAGATACGAAAAAGAAAGAGAAATTGAATATCTGAGCACACCTAGTGTTGCTTCCGGAAGCGAATTCAGAGGGAAGAAGGAATCTTGCGAATTAGCGGCTGAGGAGACCAAATTTGTGCTTGGAGACCAAATGTTCCTAGTGTTCCTAGTGTTCCTAGTGTTCCTAGTGTTCTTAGTGTTCCTAGTGTTCCTAGTGTTCCTTCCAACGTGTTCTTCATATTAATATGTGCTTGGAGACCAAATTTTACATTTTTTGGAAATTTTTTACTATTTTTTTAGAATTTTTCAAAATCAGTGTTTTTTTATTAAATAAAAAAAAAATTCAAAAAAATTCAAAAAACACTGATTTTGAAAAATTCTAAAAAAATAGTAAAAAATTTCCAAAAAATGTAAAATTTGGTCTCCAAGCACATATTAATATGAAGAACACGTTGGAAGGTTCGAATCGACTATTTGAACTTTGGAAATGCGTTTTTTGGAGGTGTGCTCACCAAATCCGTTGGTGAGCACAGCTCACCCTAGTTCTACTCCATTTAGATTATCTATTTATGTTATTCGACATTTATGTTTGTATTCGACATTTATGTTATTTGACATTTCGATGTTTATGTTTGACATTTCGACATTTATTTTTGTATGTTATTTGACATTTCTATGTTTATGTTTGACATTTCGATGTTTATGTTTAAATTTGTTTGTATGTTTATGTTGTATGTTGGTACGTGTCGTACCAATTATTAAATGGTGCAAATTTAAATAATAAAAGAAATTCTAAAAACCTGACAGAAGACTTTCTGCGACCGGTGGTAAGTATCAGCGACCGGTTTTTGGTTTCGGAAAAAAACTATCAGCGACCGTTTTGGGGTTTCAGAGACCGTTGATATTGGTCTCTGATAATTTGGGTATCTGCGACCGGGTGTGACTATCAGCGACCGTTTATTTTGGTCGCAGATACCTTTTGCTGACGTCAGAAAAAAATTACAGCGACAAAAAAAAAGTGGTCGCAAAAAAAGTATCAGCGACCGGTGACGTTATCAGAAGAGTATTTGCGACAATGCTTACAGCGACCGGGGTTTCAGCGACCGGTTTTAGTATCTGTGACCGGCGCCTCGACTTATGACGACCGGAAAACCGGTCGCAGAAAGCCTGATCTGCTATAGTGTATATATATCATGCTATTGATGAGTGAGTCTATGGCACAAATGTCAATATTCATGGTTAATTATTAGCAAGTCTCTAATTGAATATGTATTAAACCTTCGTTCATTTATTTGTACACACTACACTCACACATATATATATGCATGGTCGATCTTTTAGAAACTATGAACAAATTAAGATCTCTCTGCTTTCATGATGAATGGCAATCTCCGACAAGAAAACTGTCAAAAACTATTGAGTCATTGATTTTTTAACAGCGGCAGCAAACTTTATTAGCTTGTTCATGCATGGCATGTACGTGCGTGGTTCGTTAAATCCCTTTATGAAATTCTGAAATGACAGAGACGATTCAATTAATGGCAGCATCAATTAATGTTAAAACCTAACATATCTTAACATGCATGCATGCTGCGTATTGATTGTTAAAACCAACAATTTACTACAGCCTACAGTACGTATGTAAAAAAGATCGATCGGCCAAATTACCTATAATTAATATATAGTACATTGACACGTACCCCTAGCTACAGCCTAATTCCTAAAACCCAGCTGACATGCAATTAAAGGATCGCGGCAATTAATTAATTGCGGCGGAGATCCGATCGAGGACCATGGAGTTTATGAAATTATCAGAGTTGGACAAAAATATTAAGATGAAATGTACCAGACCAATAGGCCTTCAAAGCGCGCGTCCTCATATATATGTATTGTTTATGTTGCACATGACATTTTAGTAAATGGATTTTGATTAGGCAGATAACAAGTACCCAAGTTAGAGAGGTAAATTTGTCGCATGCCTTATTGTGTGGTGATTAATTACATTGTTATTTGGTCATGTGTTGTGATTATACGTGACTTAACTTGTTATGCATGTTTGATCACATTTGATAACGCGTGTAACTATTTTTTTCGAACTTTTAAGTTTATTGAAGGAATAAAAAAAAATGTGAAAAAAATATAATATATGAATAATAAAGAAACAATATTTTTGTAACAAATATTTATGTGTAATAATATAAGTTTATTGTTCGAAATTTGAATTGTTGTTTGAGATAAATATTGACATAAAATTTTATGTTATTTTGATCAAGTGTTGTCACGTGCCCTACGTACAGCATGTGTCCCGTACAGTTATGTGATTAGATTGGTTCACGTGTCGTATCATGTCCTTTTATTTGAAAAATAATCACAACATGCAACACGGAATCATGGCCCATGATTTTTGTATCTCAATTCTGCGATAATTATCCAATTGCGTCATACATTTTTTTTTTGTGGGATATGATACAGGAAAGGGGTGTAAAATCTAAGTGATTTCATGATTACTAAATTAATTAGTTTGTGAACTTAATTATAGAATTCGATAAATCAAAACTCAATGACCAATTTAATTAAGTCATTATATTATTCTACTTTTCGAGAGAAATATTAATCTATGAAATGAGTGAGGCTATGGTATATATTATGTATAGCGCATATGAATCCGTACTATGAATCAATTTTTTTATTTCAAAGTACAATTGTTCATCTGAAATGTTCAACATGATCTCCATATAAATATGCACTAGTAGATTAAATTATATATTTTTTAGATTTTGTTGACTATTTATTTAGGCAGCTAAATCACTTGATCTAAAAAATTTAGACCATTCAAAATAGTGATTTTCTATCTATTTTAAAAAATAGTAAAATTTCTAAAAGAAATTTAAAATTGAGTATGCATGTACATTTACGAGAGATGTATAATCCATTGTAATGCAAGCAATAGCCACACACACACATATATATAGTGCAGATTCGAGTAGTGTTTTATTATAAAATGCATACTACATAAGCGCTCAATTTATTCCCTACTAATCTCTCAGCAAAAGTACCTACTAATACAAATATGCTCCCTTCTAAAAACTAAAATGAACTCATCAAGCAATTAAAAACTAGAAAATACTGAATTTAATTGATAAGTTCTCCAAGAAATAATGGAACAACTACTTAACTATCCCCCTCTTCCATTACCGTTGTTACCATTGTTACCGTTGTTTCCGTTGTTGCAGTTGTTTCCGTTGTTACCGTTGTTACCGTTGTTACCATTATTTCCGTTATTCCCATTGTTGCAATTAGAACCTATTGGAGCTTGAGTTGGTACTTGACTTTGAGCTGGTGTTGGTGCTATAGATGGATTTGGAGCTGGGGTGGGAGTATGAATTGGGGCTGGAGTTGAGTAGGGGTAGGGGATGGAGTTGGAGCTGGGGTAAAAGTTGGGGTGGGAGAGAGGGTAAAAGATGGAGTTAGAGTAGGATTTGGAGTATGAATTGGGGTTGGAGCTAGAGCAGGGGTAGGAGATGGAGTCGGAGCTGGGGTTGGAGTTGGAGCAGGGGTAGGGGATGGAGTTGGAGATGGAGTATGAATTAGGGTTGGTGCTGGAGTTGGAGTAGGAGTTGGGGTAGGAGATGGCGTTGGAGGTGGGGTTGGAGCTGGAGCAGGAGTAGGGGATGAAGTTGGAGATGGGGTATGAATTGGGGTTGGTGCTAGAGATGGGGTAGGAGTTGAGGTGGGAGAGGGTGTAGGAGATGAAGTTGGAGTATGAATTGGGGTTGGAGCTGGAGCAGGTGATGGAGTTGGAGATGGGGCACGAATTGGAGTTGGTGCTGGAGATGGGGTAGGAGTTAGGGTGGGAGAGAGGGTAGGAGATGGAGTTGGAGCTGGGGTTAGAGTATGAATTGGAGCTGGAGTAGGGGTAGGAGTTGGAGTTAGAACTAGAGGTGGAGCTGGTGCAAGAGTAGGTGTTGGAGTTGGAGTAGGACCAGATGGCGGTGATGGTGTGGAAGCTGGTGGTGGGGGGCATATAGATAAGGGTAATTTTGTGCCTCTAACGGGAATGGAAATAGACAACTTCAAACAATGAGGCAGACGAGGTAGAGCAGGCAAAGGAAGAAGAGGAGGCTTGGGCACAACATTCTTCTGAGGGAGATCTGTGAAACAAAATCCAAAATTCAAGACATACGTAGTTTAGTTACCATATATATATATATATATATATATGTAGAAAGAGAGAAGGAAAAAGAGAGGTTGGCTAAGATCAAAATAATAGTTTTTGAGTCTTGGTGTTACCAATTAGTTTAGCGAAATGACTCTACACGTGTAACACGACAGTGCTTGTTTTGTGTATACACATGCGCACACTTTTAACATACGCTAAACAAATCATAGTATATCAGTTTGACTAGCTTGGGATAATTTATAGACTTTGTAAATATTGTGACTTCATTTAATCATTATCTATATATGATGTCTTTTATTAATAAAAGTAGGATAATTAATTCTAATGGTTTCGTTAACGATACCAATCTGTTTTTGAAAGTACCAAAACACTTGTACCTATACAAAATATAGTTGAACTAAACTAACAAAGCCTAAGCTATATATTACATGCAAAAATCACATATGATCCAAACATTGTTTGTCAAAGTTTCATGTTAAAGTTTTCTAATGATTAAAGTGATCAAAGCTGTATATATCCCTGCATTTCTTATTCATTGCTTAATCCAGACCCAATAAGCATTAGTATATGATAGTACGTATGTAGTTTTTTCATATATTAGCAGACCAATTAAGCGTTAGTACGTAGTTTAGGTTAGGAACTATTAACCAATTTGTGATGCCTCCTTGACAAGAAGGATTCTGTCGTGCCAGTACAAAAGGAACTAGTGCAATGGCAATTAGCACAAGAATGTTTCTCGAAGCCATATATATCCTCACTTGTAGTGATCTCTCTTTGTTTTGATCTCCAACGCTCTTGGTGGCAATGCAGCACAAACAGGTCCGCTTATATAGACTTGGAGGTATGTTGGGACGCAGGAACAACTTAATTAATTTGTTTGAGAAATTCGGGGTTAGGTGAAGATTTAAAGAGAGATATGTGTACTATCTCCAGAGTATGTAATAATCGTTAACCACAGTAACTTGAGTGCTAATTACTTGCGATGACCATATTAATTGTATATATATATTTTAAAAATTTCATATATATCCAGTACGTACATAACAATATATATATAAGTTTTGGTTCTTGGTTAAGGATGCTTAACTAGCAACTTTCTTTGAAACAAATATTGTTTCTTGGAAATGATTTACTGTGCCCTTGTCAAATGTTGTCAATTTTCATATATGTATTATAAACACAGACATTAGGTGTGAACCGGAGGGGAACTACACAATTTTTCAATGAAATCATTAAATGCATAAAAAAAATTGCATTGAGAATTAATTTTAGTATCATACCAACATCAACATCAATTAATATAATTAATATATCAAAAGCAACAATTGTAGCTATGGAGATCAGAGGAAACTACGAGTATTTTAAGCAATTCATGTACACGTGGATGCTTAATTTCATACACCCTAGTATCAGCTATACAACAAATAAAACATTAAATTTTATAGCCCAAGTCAACAATAAAATAAACCGAAGGGTCCATAAACCGTCGTACAAGATGTCAAAAATAACCACCCTATGAATCGAATTATCACAACTCACTAGTACAAAAAAACCCCTTGACTGTTCAAATACCTCTACACCACTGTTATGGAGGTGTCAGTAAAGCCGGCGTAAGTATATGTTACCTTTACTGACGGGTAAAAACCAGTTAGTATAGGTATTCAACACTGACGGTTTATAAAAACAGTCAGTGTTGGTGTTCAACACTGACGCTTTAAAAACAGTCAGTGTTAGTATTAAAAACGTCAATATAGATATTAAAAACAGTCATTGTTAGCTTTATAACCGTCAGTGTTGATATAAAAATTTGGCATGGTTCTGTTTGTATTTGAGCTAGTCTTCATATTTTTGCTAGCCATATATTACTATTCAACATTTATTGACGTTAAACAAAATATCATACGAATAATTTAGACAACATCATATATTCATTTACCAAAAAACACACAACATAATATATTCATTCACCAAAAAACACATTGTAACAAAATTTACATGACAAATATCAACAAAATATGCAACTGAAATTAATAACAAAGCATTACATTTCTTTCATATCGGCGTAGTAGTTGTCCAAGAAAAATGTACACCATTGTTTTGTTATTGCATGAAGTTGTGTCAGTGTATAATTTTTTGTCGGTAAATCACACTGCATGAGTACATATTAAGTTAATTTTATTCAAGTTATATGAAAATTAAATCAAGTTCAATTATAAAATACATACATCAGGAATGGAGTGATACGCGGCCATATCAAGTTCAATTGTCCAAGAGTGACTGCAATGGAGTGATACGCGGCCATATCAGGATATATTTGAGCTTCACCCTACATAACATAGATATGAAATTACATCAATACAACAAACAAAAAATAACATGAGAGGTCTTGGTAACACTGAGGTAACAATATGATCGATGTTGGGGGTGGGGTTTGTACACAGACTTTCGTAAGCAAACCCTCTAAGTTTATTTTCTTTTTCATCTTCTTCCTTTTCTACCAATTCCTATTTTGTCTAAGCTCTTAATTGCTAGTCAAAGACTTTCGTACACAGGAAGTGAAATGAGCACACCTATCCAAGAAAAATTATACTCCAAGAGTTCAATGATATTACCAGGAGTAATTAATCATCCTGATAAAAATGATACATATTGGTACTTCTGTAAATACTGAGAAGATTGAAATTTCAGACTATTAGAAGAACGAAATTACCAGAAGTCCATCAAAATCGCAAAGATGTATCTCATCTGCCACGCAAGGTCGATCAATCCTTCAAGTATTTTCATAAATACCCCATTTTTTCTGTTTAAGTATTTCATAAAAGTAATAAAAAGATATTATGTCATTAATAAAAAAGATAAAATTGGACTTGAGTGATGAACATAATGTCAGATAATAGAGAAAGAGAGGAGTACCTTGATGCGCAAGAGCTCACAAACAACGGCAGGAGATGGATAAATTTCTGAAGACTTATAAAATCACAAGTGCTTCTATTACTAAAAGAAATATTACTTGATTGAATCTCACAAAATGCAATGATAAAGAGGCACATTTATGCACTGCTTCATGCATATAAACAAAACAAATTAAAAATAAACAAATACAGAAGAATACCTCTCATCAATAGGTTTTTCTTCCTCATACTTCTTCAGTACCTGGAGTGCCTCCTCAAGCTTACCAAGATAAAAGTAACACTTAGCAAGGACAATCCATCTCCAAAGCAGTGGGTCCCGCACACACTTAGCAAGGATAATCCTCCTAAATTTCGAATTATTCCCAGCCAATTCTGAACTTCGTTCACATAGTTGAATAACTTCTTCATACCTACGCAACTGCGATCCACAAACGGAGAAAAAGACTGTTGAGCATGATTGGAGCACAAAACCAATGGTGCATTTTAACCCTACTCTTTTTACTATTTTTTTATATAGGTAAAAAATCACTGTTTTTGGATGGTCAAGAAACTGAGATACGGTGTCAAAACTACTGTGTGCATACCCAGGGGAAAAAAAGCAGTTTCATTAATAAGCAGCTATGCCAAAACTAATATGCATAACAATTAATAGTTGTTTGTATGGACAATATTTTCTTTCATGGTGTATTCATATATAGTTCCAACTATTTTTATTGAAATCACAAAACAAAACATATTTAGACACCTTGCATGAAGTTTTAAACTTCTTTGTCATTCTGGCAAGAAGTTCATCCGCTAACTTGTACTGTTCAGTTCTCTCATACATTCCAATGAGAGCAAGATGCAACTTTTTTGGATCACACAACTGCAGTGCTCTCTGAAACGTCTTTTTGACAGCTTCCTGTAAATTGCCAAAAGAACCAAGTCATTATTTGCACCAGCCAAGGGAGGAAAATATATAACAATGACACAAAATCTCCTAATTTTACCTCAAGAGGATTTCCATATTTATTTTCTAAATTGAAGTATGCGACCCAAACATTCAGTTTTTCTTCCACTTCTCTGGTATTTATTGTTCTCAAGGCCCTTCACCATGAAAAGAAAAGGAAGATCAAAATTAGTACAGAAGAATTGTAGAACACACTACATGTGAAATGTATTCAAACTTATAATTTCCTTTGTAACTAAATGAAGTATTAAACAACTTAGACCAATTAAGTTACTGTTTTAATCATGATCGGTACTCAGATAATGGCACATCGATAGCACAAGCTGGATTTGTATGAATCTCATAATTGTCATGAAAGTTTATATAGAGTAGAATGAGAGCAACAGTGAATAACAATGGCAAAAGGTAGTAGTAATTGACTACTTTCAACTCAACAATTGACTACACCGTCCGTGCGGAATGACACCCGATGGTAAAAAGGCAATAGCAAATGTGTTTTTTGTAGTAGTGTTTGCATGTAATTAAATACATCACTCATGTAGTAGACAGGTTTCAACAATTTAGATTCATTGTTTGAAACCAATTCAATAGATTTTGAAGTTATGCAACAACAATATAAAATTTTTGGACCATAAAAAAACAATTTAAAATTTTGAGAAAAAATAGAGGTTTTTTGACTTTGTTTGCCCCTTTAATATATCCGCTCTAGTTGACACGTTGGATAGCACCTAAAATAACAAAACTTGCATGACAAAGCTAGCGTGTGTTGTGCTCATCAAGAGGGTTTGGTGAGCACAACTCCAAAAATATATCTGATTGGTTTCAAACAATGAATTCAAACTATTGAAATCAATTTAGTTCATGAGTGATGCATATGCATGCAAAATTTTGAAAGTTTCGAATTCATTTAGTACAAAGTCTAGCGGTAAAAAAAATAAACTTTTATAAGTTATTTTATGCATTTTTTTCATCATTTTTTTTACCGCTTGACTTTGTACTAAATGAATTTCAAAATTTTGCATGTACACATAATATATCACACATGAAGTAGATTGGTTTCAACAGTTTGGATTCATCGTTTGAAGCCAACCGGATAGATTTTGAAGTTTGTGCTCACCAATCAGACTGGTACTGGAGTTAAAATTACAATTTTGACCTTTTCTAAAATTAATTAAATTAATCATTCTAATATCCTAATTTAGTGATACAAATTTGGCTCATCTTGTGAGTGCTGGTACAAGTGGTAGATGTGATATTCATTCCCTAAGATCTTACTATAAATAAGTTAGTCTCTAAAGACATCCTACAATAAAATCACTACCACAGAGAGGCAGTACCAGTAAATAGTAATGCCTTGCACTGGTAGTTAATTGTACATCTTGATTAATGCCTTGCATAGTTGCACATGACAAAATACTGGGTAACGATATTATTCGTTTTGTCCCCTGCATGCTCCAGTAGACAAACTAATATCAAAATGTGAGAGGGACCAGAGAGAAAGAGAGAGAGCTAGAGAGAGTGAGAATGGCTTTAAAACACTTTATTTTGTCATGTGCTGCTTGTCATAATTATATCCATCATCGCCGAGCATTCCTCTCTGTGGTAATGGCCAGGCAGAATCCATCAACCAGTCAAATGTTTTGTCATATTTGAGTTGCACATGCAGCATGAACAAAATTACGTACTCTGCTCTCTAGTCTTTACATCAATAAAAATAAGAAGAAATTAAATTCATAATTTGTGCACCTTCAGTTGTAGTTTACCTTTTTACTGGAAAAGTCTGGACCAGCAACAGCCCAGTACTGCGACAATTTTTTGTCTATAGAAACTATTAAAAAAAAGAGAGAAATGAAAAGAGTATATGTGATTCTTCATGAGTAGAAAGATAGATAGGAAAGGTACCGATTAAAAAAAAACACCAATGTTAGAATCGGTGAAGGAGACACCGATTCTAACCCAGTTCTGTTTTCTGTTTTTAATTTTCTCTATTAAAATATAAAAAGTAAAAAAAAAATAGATTAAATATCTTAAAATTTAGTCATAATAGAAAGACTCTATCTATTTTTTTTTAAAAGTTTTATATTTTAATAGAGAAAATAAAAACATAAAACAGAACAAGGTTAGGATTGGTGTTTCCCCAACCGATTCTAACATTGGATTTTTTGGATCGGTTTTTCCCCTACCGATTCTAACTTTGAATTTTTTTTTTTATCGGTATCTCCCCTACCGACCTTTCTAGTGATAAAGAATTACAGTTACTCTTTTTATTTCTCTCTTCTTTTTTATTATTTTCTATAGACAAAAAAACTCCAGTACTGCTGTCGACACACACTGAATAATTTTATGTATCTTTCATTTCACAACAAAAAAAGGTGTTAATTTTTCATAAATTTGTCCAATTGCAAAATAAATATTTACTTCACAATTTTCCAAATGTATAAAGGTATGAACAATTATTATTATTAACATATACCCAATAATTTCTAGTGTTTATTACAAGGACTTTTTGTAATCCACCTTTCTTCTTTAACTCGTAATAATTTTTGTTCTTGTTAGTAAAGATGGAAACATATCTAGGCTAATAACTCTGTGAATGGAAAAAGATTAAGGAGATTTCTTTGTTATTTTTTTTTGTTTCTGTTTATTTGCTTCATATTTTGTTAGCTTTCTTCTGTATTGTATTATTATTGGTTCTTGTAATTTTTGTAGGTGAACCAGAAAATTGTATGAAAATCAATTTTTTTTTCTCACTATATATCTACTATGCATTAAATATTTCTCTATTCCGTTTAATTATAGATAAATTAAGTACAAACAAAGTGCGCTTTTTTGCTTCAGGTCTAACCGAGAATGAACTTATTGTGCTTGTGAAACAAATAGCATATATAATATGGTTATCATGACAAAATTCTAACCTGATGTGTGTCAAAATAAAATCATTAGATATGATTTATATATATTTTTTCTCTACATACACATATAAAATTATCAGTTTTCAATTTTATTTTTATATGAATAAATAAGTTAAGAAATCAACATTTACAAATTATCCACATCAGTGTACGTATTTTTAAGAGCTTTTAGTACCAATCAAAACAAGATCGAATGTCATTTTCTTTTATTTGTGCATAGAGAAAATGATATAGATCATATCTAATAGTTTTATTTGAATATTTGGTGTTTAAATTTAAGTTATAATATCTTTCAAAAGAAGGCATAACAAAAACATAAAAATTGAAGGAATTTTCCCTCTCATTTGTTAATATAATTGTTCAAATACTATAAAAAACCAAAAGAATGATATGACATTAATTTTGAGTGAGGCTATGGTACGTGCTATGAATTTATATTTTTATTTTCAAAGTTCAAACAACCGATCCGAACTGTTAAACACAATGTTTTAAATAGCGTTTATAGAGTCATAGCGGGAAGGCTACAAAAAAAGCTATAGCGAATAGCGTAGCTATAGCGGAAGCTATGCTACATAGCGTTTTTTTTTCAAAAAAATATATTATATATTTGTACTAAATATCAACATTATCTAAAGTCTCATAGAACAATAAATAATACCAAATTAATTAAGAAATTATAATATTCATATTGAACCAGTACAAAGTCCAAATTGCGGTTCAAAATATCCATAGTAATATCATAAATTATCGATCTTTTTCTATTCAACATATCTTAAGCATCATGATTCATGACATAATCTATTTTTTTTTTCTATTCAAATTTCAAAATAACCTAGACAAGGGTTTCCTTCTCGATTTGGGCAAATTAAAATATTTGTAGCAACAAAGCTTTTAATTAATTTCGGTTTGGGCTTTTATTTAACTTTTTTTGGTCTTTATTTAAAGCCCATATAAATTGTCTAAAAAAACCCATTATACATAGCGCGCGCTATTTGCGCTACACGCTATGCGCTATAGCGGACCGCTATTACCGCTATAGTGGACCGCTATTACCGCTATAGCGGCCGTAGCTCAATTAGCGCATTTTGATGTCATAGCTTAGCGTTTAGAGTCCAAAAACGCTATAGCGCCGCTATAGCGCGCTATTTAGAACACTGGTTAAACATGATATCCATATGAAAATATACTTGAAGATCAAATATTATAAAAAAAATAGAATTTTTTTACTATATTTTTAGATAGGTAGAAAATTAATGCTTTTGGATGGTTCATATTTTTTAAAGAAAGTGATTTTTTTAAAAGGAAGAAAGAATTAATGTGATTGCTTTGTTAGAGAAGTGCAGTGAATAAATAATTCACTTCTCTTGATTACTTAACTAAAAAGGGGAAATTTTAAAATAGTCAATTTCCTCATAAAAACATCTTCATATCCAATATCTTCATAAAAAATTAACATCCTTTCTTTTATCTCCTTCTATTCATTAAATGGAGATGTCCCTTTAAATTAGCAACAAGATTGAATTGAACAAGAGAGAAAAAAAAAGAGATGTTTTACCTGTTTTATCTTCGTCCCTTTTTTTCTTGTTAAATTCAATTATATTGTTAATTTAAAGGGACATCTCCATTTGAAAAAAAAAGAGATATAGTTGTCTAAAAAATAAATTTAAGAAATAAAAGAGAATAATAGAAAGAATATTGAATTGATATTAAAATGTTGTTTGAAAAAATTAGCTATTTTGAAAGGTTCATGGATACACTAAAAAATTTCCCAACAAATGAAAAAAAAAAAATCAACTCGAATGGGCCACATGCATGTCAGCGGTCTCGTCAATGGGCCGGATCAATCCATCCCAACGGATTCAGGCAGGTTTTTAATTTCGACCTCTCCAAGAGGCAAGAGGCAAGAGAGCATGTTATTTCTTAAATTAAAATGGTTTTCGGACACAAATCATTCATTTTGGATTGGATTTGACCCAAAAACAATTGATCTTTTAGGCCCAATTTTGACAGATTTCAGAGAAACCATCCAATAACCTCAATTATTCATACAATCCAGTAGGGGTGTTCAAACGGTCGGTTCGGTTGAAACCAAGGTTCTAAATAGCGATTATAGCGGTATAGCGGGAAGACAAAAAAAAAAAGCTATTGCGAATAGCGTAGCTATAGCGGAAGCTACCATACATAGCGTTTTTTTCGTTTCAAAATTTATATTTTATATTTCTACTAATTATCAACATGATCAATATTAGAGAATGGGGTAATCAAATGATAACTAATCTAAGTCTATACTTTTTTCAATCATGCAAATAAGAAGAAAAAAAGAATCTACAAGGTAACATTATGTAATAGTTCATACTTGATAATATTACAGATTATAATAGACAAAGAACAATTAATTTTACAAGTGAAATGAAGCAAGTATAATTATTTGAACATTTTATATATTATAATAATCAAAATTAGTTTTCAATTGAAACGAACGGCAATAATTTTACAAGTGAATACTAGACAAAGAGCAAGCAAAAGAAAGAGTTAATATTTGAATATTTTCTGATTAGAATGAGAGACTAAATCACAAATAGGAGACCATGTAGCATACTTATCACATAGTTTGGTTTAGAATATTTATCATAGCAGACCATGTAACATCATAAATAAGAACAAAAGTCCATATAAATCACAAAAAAAAGCTCATGTAGCATAGCGGTAGCAATAGCGCGTAGCGCATAGCGGTAATAGCAGTCAGCTATTACAGCTATAGCGGCCGTAGCTGAATTAGCGCACTTTTATCTTATAGCTTAGCTTTTATGGTCCGAAAAAGCTATAGCGCTGCTATAGCTAGCTATTTAGAACACTGGTTGAAACCGAAGTAAAATAACTAAATCAAACTTTCTTCGGTTTTCAAATATAAAACCGAACTGAACCGATTAAATCTATCAACCGATTAAGAACCGAACCGAACAAACCGAAGTAAATTCCGTTTTGTTCGGTTCAAACCGAAATAAATATATTAGTACCATTATTAATGAAAATAACACATTGTCATACACAATAATTGAAGTTCGGTTCGGTTTAGTTTAATGAAATCATTATAATACCAATAAAATTAGAGTCAAACCAATATAAACTTGTCGGTTCGGTTTAGTCGGTTTTAAAAAGTCTAAACCGAACCGATCCATTTAAACCGAAATTATTAGGTTCGGTTAAAATTGTTCGAACCATTTGAACACCCCTACAATCGAGGAGAGGTTGCCTCGAAATACAGAAAGAAAATAATATTGTTTTATCTTCCAAATATTAACAAAAATACCCTTTTGTTCTTCTTTTTCTTGCTACACGAGAAACATATATCTAGTTTTCCTGAATCTCAATCTTCAGAAGGTTAAACAGACACTTAATAGAGATTACTCATAAGTTGGAATTTACCACAGGTTTTGGTGATTTTAAAATAAAAAAAATATGACCAAATTTTATTGAAAAATACATTGACTAGAAATAAAGCATGGATAGATGAAATAAAGGGTAGTTGACTAGCCATGACCAGAAATAAGTTAGCATCTTTCCCTAACAAGTAAGAACTAAGAAGTAATTAGCAAATCTATATCCCTCTTTATCTTCTAATATACTTTCTCTCTTTCTCCTCGAATTGTAAACTGCGGTCCCCCTCTGAAACAAAGAACACCAAATCAGGGTGTGCCACCTGTAGGAGGCACATGTGATTGATTGCCGCATCTTTCATGTGGCATCGAAGCAGTGCCTCATGCTGGGTCCCACACTCTGACTTCCATATAGGATGGAAGAAATCGTACCTATAGGTAGCCAGGCCGAATGGCGGAAGTAAAATCTTATTTGGTGGATGCTCTAAACAGAAACAGAACATCAAATTAGTAGAGTAGAAGAAATTTCCATTAGAAGAAATGTTTATGTAATTTATAGAAGAAATTTTCATTAGAAATTAGTACCTCTCTTCATGGTAGAGAGAGAGTGAAATGTGAGAAAGCTAACATGCAGATCACTTAGCATGTTAGCCATGGGTATTCTATAAATGGGATACCTAAAAACGATAAAGTCAAAATAAATAAAGAAATAAACGAATCAGACATCGAAAATATTTGCAGTATACCCTCAAAAATTAGCATCTTATGAGGTCTGATTTTGGTTTAATCATTTGAGGCTCTCTTATTGAATTAAGGAATACATTAAAGTTGCCGTTGTACTAAGTTTCAGTCAAATTTTAGTGGGATAATGAAGGAAAATCAATCAAGAAAAATGCAATATTTGTAAAAAAGACCAAATAAAAATCAATAAAGCATGCATACCATGAGATAGAGAACCAACTATTCGGCAACAGATCACAGCTTTTGAGAGTCATCAATTCCGGAAATTCATCAGCAAGTTCCATGATCTTAAAAATGCAAATTTTTGTCAGATTTATAAAATTATTAATAGTTTTTAAAAAATACATAAAATAACAATCTGATGATATTTTTAATTTCACTGTTTGCTTTTTCTTGGGGATAAATGTAACATGTCTTTTCTTCATTGTGAAAATAATTTGACAGTTGGAATTATTCTTTATAGAAGAACTCTGACAATAGGTAATAAAGTGTTAAATCCTATTTATCAGATAACCAAAGATGGAAAGAATACCAAGAATTTTGTAAAACAAAAATATAACACCAGTTGATAATAAACATCTCAGGCTCTGGTTCAAGGACCTTTCAATTTTAAATTTTTTAATTTACTACCACAAAACCCCATCATATCATAAAAGAATCTAAAAATATACAGAGAAGAAAGAAAAAGAAAAGATCTAAAAGGTGATCATGTGGGTATCAGTACTTGCCTTGTCAGCAAATGGTTTACGGTTAGTGGGTTTTTCATCTTCAAGATACTGATAAAGCAAGTCAGGATTCATCACTTTGTTTAAGCTTCCTTCATTTCTCAGCTTGTTCTGATTCTGATTCTGGCAAGAAGCTGAGCTGCTATTAATTTCTTCACCCTGATTTATTCTATTGCAAAGTGTAAAAATATAAATTAATATTAATGACAACTAAAAAGGCTAGAAATCTTTGATACCAGATCTTCACTCAAATCTGGTACTTTCAGGCATTGCAGTACATTTTTTTTTTTAGGTCAAGACAGTAAGGCTCAATTATACTCTTTGTACAAATATGAATTACTTGTAAAATTATCACATAAACTTTGAGTCATTTACAAACCCACCCAACATTTTTCATATTTACAAACAACAACCCACATTTCTCATATTTGTAACTTTACAACGAACAGTTATGGTAGATTTTTCCAATAACAGGAATCCACTATGACTAAGAAAAATCAAACACAATAACAAAAAAATATCAACATAACAGTTTAATACAACATAAATGGACTGATTCCCACATGTTCCTGCAAAAAATTAAAACTAAGATCTGAACCCATTTCATTTGATTTAATTAAATATATTTGGCTTCAAGAAAATCAAAGAAAAAGAAAGAGAGAGAAAGTACCCAGAGAAGAGGTTCATCGTCTCGCTCGGTGCCGGTTGCTGGTACAGCCCGATGCCAGACAAGAAAGGGACGTAATACTGCACGACCTCTGCAAGACCTTGCGGGACCAGAGTCACCCCCAACCCATAAGTGCTCCACTCCTTGTAAGCCTCCCATAAGTTCTTCAATTCAAAATAGGGCTGACCCCAGGGCGGTACCTAAAAGTTTTATTCAAACAACAAAATCATATAATGAGTTTTGTACTGGTTTCACCCTTAAATCATCTGCCAAACCCAATTTCAAGCCGGTGCATAGAAAAATAAAATTAACCCAATATGCAGCAAAAACCCAAATATTGGTACGAGGATAATGCAGCAAGTTTCAAGTGTATATGCAAGTATTGGTATGAGGAGAATGCAGCAAAAAACAAATTAATCCAAATAGAAAATATTTGGCATGCCATCTTTTACTGGCTGGTATTATCACTAATAGAAAAACTAAGATTCAACAATGATATATGAATGAATTCTCTATTGGACCAAGACTACAACCAAGCTAGCAGTGAAACCGGATTAAAAATGAAAGGAAATAAAGAAAAAGGGACAAACATCAGATTGGTATTGAGCGTGGATAGAAGGTGTCACATGCTTCAGAAACTGATCGAGGTTACTTGGGTTGTATTTAGGCATAACTGGTTCCAAACCCAACCCCAGATTCATGTTACTCTCAGATCTGCAACGCCTAATTGGCCTGTTTTTCACCATACCGACCTGCCCCTTTTGCCGAAATAAATATATATATATTGTGCAAATCCTAATTAATTCAAGTATCTGAATATTAGACAAATCTAAATTGGTTAAACATGTCATGTTTTTAATCTAATAACTCCATTATAGGATAATTCACTCCTAGAAATTGTGCTTGCATCTGCTGATATCTTATTTTACATATATTTACAAACCAAAAACTTTCTGATAAAGGAACCCAAAGGTAGAGAAATCTTTTAGCCAAGTCAAGAACAATTAAGTGGAATATACAATGCCAGGCCTGTTAATTGCACTACAAGATGATTTCTTGATGTGTTGTTATAAATTTATTGAAAGAAAATAAAAATAAAAAAGCAGCATATATAATTAATGACCAAACAAAGATTGTACCCTCCAAGATACGAAAAAGAAAGAGAAATTGAATATCTGAGCACACCTTAGTGTTCCTAGTGTTGCTTCCGGAAGCGAATTCAGGGGAAGAAGGAATCTTGCGAATTAGCGGCTGAGGTAACAATGAAATGAACTTCACAGTGATAGAGAAGAGAACTAATAAGAGTGGTTTGGGGGGTTAAAACTTAAAAACGGGGGATGCGGTTCCTCCCCGGTTGTATCAATCGCATGTCACAGGCAGATCCCAACCGTCTATATCAGATCGGACTATCAGTAGGTATCCGGATGTACGCCAATCTTGACGTGAATCCAGCGACTCCGATGAATATCGAATCGATGTTTCCGAATTCTCAGATTAAAATTTTTGCTTTCATACTCTGTAAACTTTGGTGTTGCGAATTTTGGCAAAACAGCACACGGGTGACGGGTACAAAGTGTTACCGTTACAGCCTCCGCAGAAAATTACTCCTGAGTAGGGCTGTCAAAAAAGCTCGCGGCTCGTGGCTCACTCGTGACTCGTCTCTAGCTCGCTCGCTAACAGCTCGCTCGGTAGTGGACCGAGCTGTTAACGAGCCAGCTCGGTTCAGGCTCGGGCCAAAATAAACGAGCTGAGCCAGGGGTCAGCTCGGACCGAGCCAGCTCGGCTCGTTAAGCTACAGTGGATTTAGGGTTTAGCCCCGTATAATTTTAAGTCCAGTCTCATTTTCAAAGGCGCAATTATGCAAAATTGATGTATTTTCGGTTTGGGAAGAAATAATATGGGCTTCAGTTGCTTGAAGATGTGCCTGCTGGACGCTTTCTTAAATTTTTTGAATGAGCTTTCTTATTTTTTATTTTTGAATTTGTATAATAACAACCCAATAAAGCCCAACGAGCCAGCTCGTCAGCTCGCGAGCTAGCTCGGGCTGGCTTGTCACAAGCTTAGCCAAGACTTTTGGCTCGGGACCCCTAGGTCCGGCTCGCTCGGTTCAGGCTCGGGCCAGAATTAACGAGCTGAGCCAAGGCCCAGCTCGGCCCGAGCCAGCTCGTTTACAGCCCTACAGTCCTGAGATCGCTTGTGCTGACGTGTGCCGGTCAATTGCAGAGAGACAACCCATGAGGGCTTTTGTCTTTTTGTTCTTTCGGATCTTCTATGAATTTCTAGTGACGAAACTGTGTAGGAGCATATGAATAGTTAAGTTGTTCTTGTTTTCCGCATTCCGCAACACCAAATAATATTGAATAGTTTTTTTAATTTATTCTCTTCGGAACCGGCTGTAAAATATTTGCACATAAGTCCCTACAATAATCTTGAATTTTGTATAGATACAAGTACTGAAAAAGGCTGCTCAAATTCTGTGAATGTTCGCAAGTTTACATGAAGTAGTTTTTTTATTTATTTTAAAAAAAGTAAAAATATTGTAAAAAGTGTAAATTTGATTTTCAAATATATTTTCATGTAGAGATCATTTGCTTTACTGTACGGACCGTCAGAGAATTTGACGTAATCCAATCCGTTAACGTTTCAACCTGGAATCCGTATCATCTGCATTACCTCAAACTTTGAGTTAATGCATCTTGACCGTCCGATTAGAATCCGAACCAATCCAGTCCAAAATAGAATGCACAGGATCCTCCGGATTCATTCTGCATTAACTCAAAGTGTGAGTTAATGCAGAGGATACGAGAGCGGAATTGACCGCACAGCGCAGCAGGCTTTACTTACTCGGAATCAAAATCATTCTATTATAGAAACAAAAACAATAATAATTAATAATTAAAATCAGTGGAGATAGTGGAAAATAGTAGTAGCCAGAGTGGAGAGGATAGAAAATTAGGATTTGTCCAAAGGGATTTGTACAAATGTGATCCAAAGCCGGATTTAGACCATTTGATTTGCATTGAGATCGTAGAAACAGATTTAAAACTTAATAAATTTAAATAGTCCGTGAATCTAAACCGTCCGTATAGAATTTGATACCCATCGAACGTCTTACATCCAGCTTTGGATAAGATATTGTCCAAGCCCTTTGGACAAAAAACTCACCGAAAATTAATTAAAAAAAAAAGGAAAGGAAAAGAAAATAAAAAAGAGGCAGCTTACCAAGCTGGAGCGGCCATTCTTTAATGGCGACCTTGCATCAATTGGGGATAGCACCACTACTCCATTAGTACTAGTAGATCTCTCTCTCTCTCTCTCACTCGACCAACCTAAACCGCGTTCTCTTCAATTTTCCTCTCTGATCTGCGACAAATTCAGAAAAAAATCGACAAAAAAGGGAGCAACAAATGCCCAACAAAAAAAGTAAGCAGCAGTGGGGCATTTGTTCAGATCTGTGAAAATTCGACTTAATTAGTTAAGTGATGGTGCCATTAGCGGCGTTAATAAAAGAGGAGGCGAGGAGCGAGAAACTGGAGAGGCCATTACTCAGATATGGATGCGCATCTCAGTCGAAGAAAGGAGAAGATTTCTTTCTTATGAAGACTGATTGTGTGCGTGTCACTGGAAACCCTTCTTCCACCTTTGCTGTCTTCGCTGTAAGCAAACAAACATCTCTTCTCTCTACAGTTATAGCTTTTCACCAATTCATTTCAATTCTAGAGTTATATTATTGTTTGAACAGGTTCTTGATGGGCACAATGGGAATGCAGCGGCTATATACACAAGGGATAATTTACTCAACCATGTGTTGAGTGCGGTCCCACGTGGTCTCAGTAGGGACGAATGGTTGCATGCTCTGCCTCGGGCTTTGGTTGCCGGTTTTGTCAAGACCGATAAAGAGTTCCAAACCAAAGGTAAGATGAAATGCATTTGTTTAAGAATGAAATGAATCTCTTTATGAAACCTATGCACAAGAAAATTGTTAAGGTATTAAACTCTGGGTAATGAGGTTAAATGCTGGACTTTATACGGGCCCATTCGGCGACACATGGAATAGTGAAAGAATAGAGGAAAAATGGAATTTGGAATAGGATTCTAATTCGTACTATTCCGGTCGTGTTGAGTTGATGGTGAAAAGTTGGAAGAGTATTGGAAAATAAGCCAATTTCCCACTCTTGGAAAATGCCAATCCCTCTATTCCATCATTGGAATGATGGAATAGAGAATTGGCTCATAGAGAATAGAGAATTGGGTTCTACTTTTTTCAATTCCACTCAATTTTTTTCTTGTTCGGCGGGAATAGAACCTCTATTCCACTCTATTCCTCTTTTCCACCTTTTCTCTGTGGGCAACTAAGCATCGAAAAAGTTTTTTTGGTTGCTATCAAGTATGCTTGTTGCATGTCTGATACTTTTTTTTATCTATAGTCATGCAATTGTGCTTCAGCTCAGACAAATAATCTATAGTCCTTGTTTATCTATAGTGTGGCTATTGCATGTCTGATGCTTTTTTTGGTAATCTTTTTTGTTATTTTTGGCAACTGAAATAGGTCAAACTTCAGGCACAACAGTTACATTTGTAATCATTGATGGATGGACAGTTACTGTTGCCTCAGTGGGCGACTCGCGTTGCATTTTGGATTCACAAGGCGGCGCGGTGTCTCTTTTAACAGTTGACCATAGACTTGAAGAAAATGTCGAAGAGTAGGTGCAATTACAGTTCAAATATCCAGTTTGCAACAGTCAACTATTTGTTTCATCGGTTGTGATTAAATTTAGCCTTAAGTTCACCTAAATTGTCAGTGTACCAAGGGGTTGCAATTTTGGCAGTACAGTCAAATTTTTTTCCCCAAGTTCAATCAACTAAGCCTCGCTTATGCTCCAATTGGGCAATCAAATCTTGAATTGCTAAAAATGTAACCAAGTCTCAAACTGCATTTCAATCTTGGATTTGATGCTGCTGCCCTTCTCTTAAGCCTCAATTTGAAGCACATTTTGCCAGATTAGCCTACAATGGTCACGTTTAATCTCAAGAAGTATAACAAGGACCTTATATTAGCATCAAGTGTCCTTAATATTATCCAATTTGCCTCCAGTAATTGCCTTATTCTAACCATTTATCAAGTAGTTCCTTTTCTTCCAAGTATTCAAACTTCCTAGTCAAACGTGCATTGTAACTACCAACAAAGCCTGTTACTTCTCCTAAACTTTTGTTTGTTGTTGTTTTTCTCTTTTATTTTTCCATTTTTTTTAAAAAGCACCTCAGCCAAACTAATTGCATTTTTGCGTAGGAGGGAACGTGTAACAGCAAGTGGAGGTGAGGTCGGCAGACTTAGCATTGTCGGTGGTGCAGAGGTGAGTTCATATCTTCTTTCTTTATCATCTTCTTTGCATTACAGTAGGTATTATCTTATGTGTTAACTCTTCACTGTGCAACTATGACTTGATTTATACCCAATTAACCTCTTATCATGAGCTTAGCCCTTTGTTGCACGGCTACATATACTGGTCATATGCAGTACCGTGAAACAAAATTTCCGAAGTTCTAGGATACAATATGCTTATACATATAATACTTTTCTTTTTTTCATGTTTGTGCACAAAATTTATTTCCCACAACACATTTATTTTTACTTTCCAGACACTGCCAAAAACAATTTTCAAGTGTGATGATAGAAACTTACAAATGAATCAGGTAGGGTATAAATTTTAAGGGGCAATCTGTAAGGTTCCTGAAAGCTGATACAAGTTTTATAAAAAAATTGGACTATATCGTGAAAGTTCTTGATTTGGTAACTTACCCATGGCAGCTTTTCTACCATATCTGGGCAGCATAGCATAGGCCTCAAACCATCAAATAATGTAAAAAACTTGCATGCATATCTCAATTATTACATTTTGATTTTTCAGATAGGTCCTTTACGCTGTTGGCCAGGGGGTCTATGCCTCTCAAGATCGATCGGTGACATTGATGTTGGGGAATTTATCGTTCCCATACCTTATGTCAAACAAGTAAAGGTAGATCACTTAAAAAACTTTTTCCATTAAATCCATCAGAACTCTTAGTAGAATATGCACCAATGCCGACTATTCTTTTTTTTGGGTACCTTTTTATGGTAGTTATCAACTGCCGGTGGAAGACTGATAATAGCATCTGACGGCATTTGGGATGCATTGTCTTCTGAGAGTGCCGCAAAATCATGCCACGGGTTGCCTGCCGAGCTTGCTGCTAGACAAGTTGTCAAGGTACTCATCATTTTAAATGTTTCTCTTGTAAAATGTTATTTGGTTATTTTTTTGCAAATTAGATCCAATTGGTACTGTAAAACACAACTTGTTAAATTTATCATGATTTGATAGGAGGCACTAAGGACAAGAGGGCTGAAGGATGACACAACATGCATAGTTGTTGACATAATACCGCCAGATCGATCGGTGAAACCGCCCCAACCGCCACCTAAAAAGATGAACAAATTCAAGTCTTTCATTTTAGGAAAGAGATCCAAGGAACCTGCCAATAAACTTGCCAAGAAGCTTTCTTCAGTCGGAATTGTAGAGGAGCTCTTCGAAGAAGGCTCTGCCATGCTAGCAGAAAGGTTTGCCTACCAATCTCTCTCTTTTTCTCTCTCTGTTGCCCATTATTGAGAAGTACTAACAAGAGAAAGTTGTTCAGGCTTGGGACAGAGTCGTCAGGTGGGACCACAACATCGTCAGGTCTTTTCACATGTGCAATTTGCCAGGTGGACCTTGCCCCAAGTGAGGGTGTTTCAGTGCATGCCGGTTCGATTTTCTCAACCAGCTCTAAACCATGGGAAGGTCCTTTCCTCTGCTCAGACTGTCGAGACAAGAAGGATGCAATGGAAGGGAAGCGACCTAGTGGAGTTAAAGTGCTTTAATTTTTTTAATATTGTTAATTTCTCTTGTTACTTGTTATTAATTTTTTTTCTTTTATTATTTTCTTTTTTTTACTCGCCGCTCAAGTTTAGAAGGAGAGTTGAGGTGATTGGTAATCTATGTAAGTAAATCTACAAAGGAACAACAAATGAGTGATCATAATATTCTAATTATTTTTTCTTGCATATTTGTTTTTGTTTCTGTAATGACTAAGATGTCTACCGAAAGACAGCAGCTTAATCTATTTTTATACTTATTAAATTGTTTTGCTGTCAAACTCTAATTGTTAGAAACCTATTAAATCATAGTTTGGAGTTGTATTTTGCATTTTACATCTTTTAATATTGTGAAATAAAAAATCATGTCTTAACTTAGTATATATCATATTTCCTTAGTATAATCAATTGACTCGTAATTACATGATGATCATGAATTATATGTTAACAAAATATGACGATCATGAATCGGATTGCAAGATATTAATAACTATTGGCCAACAATTGAGTAGAAAAACTTAATTATGGCAAACAAAGTTATAATTTGTAAAAAGAAAAAGAAAATATCACTTTAGCATATCCCATGACATTAACAAAACCGACTGCCTCGTAATTACATATTAAGATTATGAATCACATGTAATTACAACTAATTTATTCTTGAGCAAAGGAGGAAGTAAATTTAGTTCCCACATGGACAAATAAAATCTCATACAAAATAAGATAGGCAAATTCTTCTATGGACATAAGGACCTATTTGTAAAATGAGCATATTTTCATTTTCAAAGTTCAAACAGTCGATCCGACCGTTCAACATTATCTCCATATTAAAATGTACTTGGAGGTCAAATTTTACATGTTTTTGAATTTTTTTACTATTTATTAAGATGGGTACAAAATTCAATGGTCTGAATTTGACTAGTTTTGTAAAATACTTAATAAATAGTAAAAAAAATCAAAAAAATGTAAAATTTGACCTCCAAGTACATTTTAATAAGGAGATAATGTTGAACGGTCGGATCGACTGTTTGAACTTTGAAAATGAAAAGATGTTCATTTTACAAATAGGTCCTTATGTCCATAGAAGCATCCCTCAATAACATATATTCATAAAAAGAAATTAGACTAAATGACAAATAAAATTTCTTAAATGACATATTAAATACAATTAATGCTCCGAAAGGTTTCAGGTGATGTGAAAGTTTGACCCGCCACATGAACAGTTGCACGGAAACATGGTGCAATATTAGGTTTGGATTTGACTTAATTTGAGAGTTAATCCGGGGACAATTTTGCCAAACACATTTTCTACATATATACGACATGAAAACTGTAGCGATGAATCAACATTTATTGAAATATAAACAATTAAAATTAGAGATAATTTATATGATCTTCATACATAGTTTATTAGATCGGACGCAATTTAAAATTTCATAAACCATTTATGAGCAATTTGTAAAATATTTTCAATTTCAACGAGTTTTATCATCTATCGTTACTATCGTCATAATAAATTTGTCAGAGCATCCATTGCCCCAAATTTTTATTAATATCCACAAAATAAATCTGTTTTCTGAAAATTTCCAGAAATAATCAATCCGCTGAATTATTCACCGGAAATTCAGTCCAAATCCGCTGAATTATTCATCGAAAATTCAGCCCAAATCTGTTGAATACTTCAGCAGAAATGGAAGAGAACTTTCCGCTAATAATCTAGCGGATTTCCTATTTCTGTTGAATTATTCAGTGGAAATAAGATTTTCTTATTTTTTTTATTTAAATTACTAGAAAGACTGCGATAAATAACTTGGATCAATATTTTTCGGGCAGGATTTTTTGTAACGGTAAAAAAAGTTGAAATATTTCTTGGTGTGTTACTGGAAAAAAAATGTTTTGCATCTGAGTTGTTGATCCCGGTTCAAAAATTGCTTCTAGATAAATAAAAAAAAATTGTGGTGCTTTTAGTAAATTCAAATTCTAAAGTACTCCATCTATTTCATTTTATATTTTTAATATTTTAATATTTTCCTAAAACCACTTCTAGAGAAATAGATGGAGTGCCTTAGAATTGATTATACGAAGCTTATTTAGAGGTAAAGAAATTGACCGAATTTTTTTTAGTAACCACCTCAATAATTCAAAATTAAACAACCACCATTCTTTGGCTCAAAATTGAGTTTTTACCACGCACGCAGTCGGTTTTGATCAACATTTTATATACGAATTATACGCAGAACAGAAAAAAAATTAATGCACTAGCCTAGGTGGCGCACCAAAATATAAAAAACCAAAAAAAAATTTGGTGTGCATCGCCAGCTGGCGCATCAGCCAAAATTGATGCGCATCCCATGGAGTGCGTATGTGGTAAGATTTGAATTTTGAAGATATAGGGGGTGCTTAATTAATTTTTATTTATTGGGGTGTTAACTAAAACGTCACCATTAGATGTACGGAACAATATTGATAGAAAATGAATTGATTCAAAATTCGTGCTTCTAAAATCTAGCGGTCTCAATTTGTTTCGGTATCAATTCAAAATTTGAGATATATCAGAGGATGTGAACTCCAATATATCTTAATTCATCCCCGAGAAATTAAGACGGATTGAATGTGTAATAAAAACTAAAAAGCGTGAATGGTGCACTACTCTTTCTTAAAACTAAAAAGCGTGAATGGTGCACTAATCTAGCTGTTTTCCACGGTTCATCACAAGTCCTAATTAATGGGTTACTCGGGAAAAAAATTGATCTCAAACGAGGAGTGCGTCAAGGCGATCCGTTGTCACCTTCTCTTTTTATTATGGCTATGGATTTCTTTGCAAGATACCTACAGAAACTTACAGAACTGGGGGCAATTAGGTTGCCATTCCCGGCCATGAAACCATGTCTGCTCTACGCGGATGATGCACTACTCTTTCTTAAACCAGACCCTAACCAGGCACAAGCCATCAAGTTGACACTAATGGTTTTCCAACAAGTCTCGGGATTAGCAATAAACTTGGAAAAATCGGAAATGTTGGTCATGAATACCGGGCAGGAAGTCAAAACTGAAACTGTAGCAATGCTGAATTGCCGTTTAACTGAATTACCGGTGGTATACTTAGGAATACCCTTGTCAGACAAACGGTTGCCAAAGTCAGCATATGTGGACCTACTACATAGGTTCAGCAAGAGGTTGGGAGGATGGGCAGCAAGGTTTTTATCAATCGCAGGAAGGCTCACGTTACTAAATTCCATTCTGTCATCCTTGCCTATACATTTCATGGCTGTTCTTAAACTACCGGAGTGGGTAATACTAAAGATTGACAAAATCCGACGAAATTTCCTATGGCATGGAGTCACAGAACAAAAAACGGGGTTCAATCTTGTAAATTGGGAGGTCGTGTGCACACCGAAACTTTTAGGGGGATTAGGAGTGTTGGATTTGAGAACTTTCAACAAGGCAATGTTACTCAAGTGGTTCTGGTGGTGGTTTAAACCAGAACAAAAATTGTGGAAGCCGCTGCTCACAACTACAGCAGGCAGAATAGGTTGCGTACCAGATACAGCTGTATTTAGGCAGCTAACGGGAGGCATGACAGACTTCTTCTATGTTCACACCGAATTTAAGCCGGGTATGGGAACAAATGTCTCACTGTGGGAACATGACTGGGGGAACGGAATTCTAAAAGATCAGCTGCAAATTCTATACTCATTCGTCAAGAAACCAGAAATAACATTGCAACAGGGGGCCTTGTCGCAACAGCAGCTCATCAGGTCATTCAGGACAAACTTGTCTGAACAAGCGCAAGAAGAACTGCAACAGATGAGGCATTGTTTGGATCAACTAAATCTCAGTCAATCCGCAATGGATGACATCTGCTGGAAGGTTACTGGTACAGGGGTATTTTCGGTACAGTCGGCATATAAAGCATTGAAAGGGGGACCAGTGTTTGCATCAAGTCTTAGACACCTGTGGAAACTAAAAGCACCGCCAAGAATGATCATATTCGGATGGTTAGCAATAAGGAACCGCATCCTGACACATGATAATTTGAAGAAAAAAGGATGTATCATAGTTTCAAGATGCTCAATGTGTAGAGCCGCTATGGAATCAGTGCACCACTTATTCCAAAGATGTAGTTACACTATAGAAGTCTACAGACGGTTAACCTTGGCAAAGCCATCACCAAACTGGCCAGCATTGCCATTACTCAACATTACAGATAAACATCAGGTGGGCTTGCTGACAGCAGAGCAAAGAGCACTAATACTGATCATGAATTTCATTGTTTGGAGAGAGAGATGCAACAGGTCATTTACAGAATCAGCTAAAGAACCGCAGGAATTGATTGATGAAATTTGGTGGCAGGCAAAGTTCTTTCAATAAGAGGGAAGATAGTGGCAGCCAAGAAGAAATGAAGGAAGGGAGAAGAATCCATCGGTATGAAACAGCAAGTACTGGTACTAACAAACAAGGAGGCTCACAGCTTGGTGAAGCAAGAACCACTGGGGAAAATTCTGTTTTAAATTTGTTAACCCAACTTTCTACTTCTAGCACCTTCTAATTTTCAACTTTTGAACTTTTAGTCTTTGGTTTTTTTAGACAATTTATTTCAGTTATTTTTTATGCTCAATGTTTTGAGAAACACTTTTGTAAACCTGTTACAAATCTTTTGTAACTACTTAATGAAATCAGATGTGGACTTGATCCACATTTTCTTTCAAAAAAAAAAAAGCGTGAATGGTTGAATGGAGGAGGAAGAAGGGTGTATTTGTCTATTTTAATTTTAAAATAATTAAATAATAAATTAAATAATAAAAAAGAAATAAAAGAAAGAATTACAAGTTTTAATGGTGATGTTGGATATAATGGTATTTTCATGAAAAAATTGATTATTTTGAAAATTTGTATGAATACACTGGAAATTTTTCCTTAATTAAAATAAAAATTTAGAAAATCTTATTTCCGGTGAATAATTCAGCGGATTTGAGTTGAATTTCCGGTGAATAATTCAGCGGATTGTTTATTTCTGAAAATTTCCAGATAATAGGTGTATTTTGTGAAATTTGAATTATTTTTTGGATATCAACAAAAATTTCGGAATAAATCTCCTGGAAACATTTAGAAATAAATAAAGGCTTGTATCCCGGATATGCTGGAGAGGAAATTAAATGTGTCTTAATATGCTTACTATTATATATGGTACAGATATGCCCGAAATTTTTATTAATATCCAAAATAACAGGTGTATAATTATATTTTAGTGTATAATTAATTCATTAAGTGAGATTTATGTTGTGACTGGTAGAATTTATATATCCAATCAAGAGATCTGAAAGAACTAAATCTACACATTAATTAATAAAGAGAACAAATGTGATATTTAAAAAACAATTTAGCATGCATATTATCTGCCACATGAATATTGTATTAATAAGAAAATAGAGTAAGGCTTAGGTTCTATGAATAGCATAAGACCTTCCGTGCTATTGCCTCAAAAATCTATCATATAAATTTTAAACGACGAATCCAAACCGTTAAAATTGATGTACTTCGTTATTGATGCGATTACATGTCAAATTTATAAATTTTTTAGTTCATTTGATATAAAGTCAAGCTGTCCTTTCTGGATTTTGAAATTTTATAGAAATTTATACGTTCGGTCCGACTTTGTCTTTTCCTGAAATTTTATTTTCTCCCCTCTGGAATATTATTTGTAATTAAAGTTAAATTTAGATTTAAAATTATGAAAAATTTCTTTAATTCTGATTGGTGATTAGGATTAGAACTTAGAGCATTGGAAATTAGAAGTCAGGCCATTGAAAATTAGAAATTAGATAATTGTGTTTTATCTAATACCCGATTAGCTAATGGGTTTGAATACGTTAACTATTAAACCCGATTTACTATTTTCTTGCCCCTCCCTAACGAAAATCTTGAATCTGCCCTGAAACCACCCAACTATTTAATATCTTCAACGAATTTCTCCATCCAGATTTCTTTCTTTCTTAATATTTTTATTATCCACAAGAATTTTTCCATCCAGATTTCTTTCTTTCTTAATATTTGATTTCTTTTTTTCTCATTTTTTCCATGTTGCAGAAAAAGTACGGCTCGACGAGATTGTAATAATGAATCGAATAGAAGGGGGGTAACTTCGTCCAAATAAATTTATAACCAAAATTTAATATAAATTTAAGTTTATTTTCTAAAGATAATTTGTGGGTAAATGTCTAAGGTCTTGAAATTTGTATGGGTAAATATCTAACTTCAAAATTTAATGAATATACGCCCAATTTTACTTAAAATAAAATGAAGTAAAAAAAAGTTGAATGTTGCAATATGCTTGCGCTCAATATTAATTAATTCCACCATGATGTTGATATAATATAGGGAAAATTAATTATTTGCCACTCCAAAACCTTTCAATTTGAAAAATGCCACTCTAAAATTAGAAATTATCCTAATGCCACTCTAAACTTACTTAATTCTTAATTTTGCCACTCCAATACAATTGTTATACTATTTTTATTAAAAATTAATTGAAAAATACTGTTTTTGGATACGTATTTCTGTATTTCCGATTATACTCTTCATACCCTTCAGATACCAGTACACTGTACCTCTGTACCGCTGTACCAGTACCAGGGTACCCAAGCCAAACAGAAAGAGGGCAAAGTCGCGAGTTCAAACCGAGCACAAGGAAAAAGGCACGGGAGCAAATCTCGTGCTCTCCAGTAAGCAAGATCGCAAGGACAGAGGGGGGGGGGGGGGGGGGGCGAAGGCAGAGAGGGTGAAGAGAGTCAAGGAGAGGGGAGATCGGAGAAGGGAGAGAGAGCAATGGAGAGGGGAGTAGGGTGTAGCAGCGGGAGAAGAGAGACAGAGATAAAGAGCGGAGAGAAAGAGAAAGGGGGCGGAGAGAAGAGAGACAGAAAGAAGGGGAGAAATTTTTCGTCTATTTTGGGAGAAGGGTATTTTAGTCATTAATTAAATTTTTTTTTTAAACAAGACAAATACAGTATTAGTGGAAAATTAAGAATTAAGTAAGTTTACAGTGGCATTAGAATAATTTCTAATTTTTGAGTGACATTTTTCAAATTGAAAGGTTTTGGAGTGACAAATAATCAATTTTCCCTATAATATATGTTCTCACTTTTAAATTATGAGAATATAAAAAAATTTGAAACAAATGGCTACCAACATTATACAAAATATTTAATACCCGAAATAAACACAGTAAATCCTTGACGGGTCGCCATTTATCGTTCTTGATCCAATCGAAACTAGACCATGATGTAACAATTATAATTTAAATTGCAGAGATATGGACCAATTGTTAATTTAGCAATATTTCTTAATTAAAAATTATCGGCACATCAGAATTTGTAAGTACTGATTCATGAATATATATAATGTTAGCAATTGCTAAATTATTAAGGCGTTCGGAAAAAAATTTGAATGAAAGAATGAAATGTTTTACAAAGAGATGATGAATGAATTTTTATATATTAAATTGTTTTGATCTTACAATGTATATCAAACCTCTTTATAGATTGAGAGGTCTTGTACCGTTGGCTAATTTTCTAAATTACAATTTCTAAATTACAATTTCTGAATTTACCTATGCTGAAGATGTACAAATTGAACAAAGCCTTCATAGAAGAAGCGACGGCGATGGCGATCATCAACCAAACCGACGGAGAATGGCACACGGTTTCCCGCCGACACCACCACCCGCAGACCTTGTCCACGGTACCCCCCAGACCCACCTCTATGACCAAACCCTACCTCCCCTTTTCCCGCACCCTCACTTATGCCGAGGTGGTAGCCATAGGAGCCCCATCTCAAACCACCTCAAGGAGAACCACCCCTAACACCACGTCGACCAACAGCCCCAATTCCTCACCACCTGTCTCGCCAACAAATAGGCCTGCCACTGCCTACTACTTTTCCCCACATAGTCCCACCAGCCTCCGCTTCCCACCCTCCTCACGCTTCCATGAATGGAAGGGACGGTGTTTTCGTTGTTGCCGAACGGGTCACTCATCGGCGGCTTGCCGAAACCCGTTGAAATGCGGCAAATGTTGGGCGGAAGGACACACGGGGAATAGATGTAAGGCTCATCTCCTCAATCCAGCAGCGCGCCCCTTTCGGCCAATCAATACAACATTGATGACCAGCAAGCAGGCTTCGCCAACACCTCCGCCCCACACGCCTGAGCCTCAGATTGACAATTTCATAGCCGAACCTCTTCCCAAAACCCCTCAAATGATGCCTGACACTAGACCTCTTAAACACATAGTATATGTGGATCGGGATGAGGAATACTACAAGGAGCTCCAACTCCTTCAGAACTCGATAATTCTAGATGCCAAAGAAGTGGAGGGGCTTTATGAACTGGGCACTAGAAAGGTGGCAGAATTGATTGCTAGTTCGCAGACAGTGCAAACACACGAGTTAGAGGTTTCTAAACTAGCCAGATCGAGATATCTAGTTCATTTACCGAAGGGACTCGTACCGGAAACAGTCATCCGCGCCACACCGCCAGATGTTTGGAATTTAGGAGTTACCCTGCATATCTGGAGCCCCTTTGAGGAAGCGTCCATTAACATTCCTCTGTTTAAGGTGATGTTCGACATAATCGGCCTACCACCTCACCTTTACAGAGAGAAAGCGGTCATCAGAGCGGTTAGCGGGTTTGGAGTCTATCTAGGTTCTATCTCGCAGCAACAACAATCAGCCATTGATGCATGAACAGTAGTGATAGCAACTGAAGGCTTGGCACTCGTACCACAGTCGATTGAGATGCGTATAGGAGGTTTCGAATACACCTTACCAATCAGAGTCACCAAATGGGAGTCTGGTCAAGTATACGGGGCGGAGGACATGCCTAGGATGCCTCCCAGTTTCAAGAAACCTCCACAACAGCCGCCTAAACCTCCCAAACCTAGCTTTGACTACATGAACGAAGAAGATGAGCTAATACCCATGTCCATAAAGGTGCTCAAAAGGCTCTGCAGTGATCGGGATATCTCTTCCCTATCGGTGCAAATCCAAGCGGTTCTGGCCGGAGCGCCCACAGTCCGAATGTCAGATGACGAAGCCCTCCGATACATCAGAAACCATCGGGAGGCCACAGAAGATCCGGATTACCTTCTGCAACAAACCCAGACAAATCAGTCTAACTGCCAGGTTCCTCAGACTCGTCCCATTAAACCGAGACCTAAAACAGTGCCATCCCAAGCCTCTTCGAGTGGGGCGGGTCATCAAGGACTCTCGCACAAACCCACATCACACGGACCGCAGAGTCTCTCTCCTAGATCAATCCCAGTGAGACTGCATCCGTCTCGGGGTAGCTGCGTGTCACGCGCCTCGACAAGAGACAAACCGATCCATTTAGGGAATAGGCAGACGAAAGCAGCACAATCAGTCTTGGAAAAGAAGCAATTTCAGGAAAGGTCCCATCACGCACCCCGAGATAATTCCAGAGCATTAATTGTTGCGCATGACACACATTCGGTCTTACCCGAACCTTCACATGAGCAGAATTCCCAGCAAGGTTTTACATTAAAAAGGAAAGCTGATGGGCCTTCTGGGCCAGACCCGAAAATGGCATCTACCAAAGCTGGCCCAAACTGCGCCTCAACAAATAGGCCTATCAACCTGGAATTAACAGAAGATGGTTTCTTCCAGATACATGTTGATTACGCAGATTGTTCACATTTGGCTCAAGTTTGTGGGCTGCAGCAGTCGGATATCGATTCCACGGTTCGAGAAGAAAATTCGAATCTTAAATCGAAGGGAGTATTGCTGACCGATCAAGAAGCAGGTGCTAACAAACACATCCGGTTCGATCCGCTTTCGGATGAGGAGATGGAGTCAGACTCTGATTGAGTCGCTGATATGCATGCTGCATACAGGGCTAAGATGTTTAATTAGTTTTTTAATGAAGAAAATCAAAACTTTATCATGGAATGTGAGGGGATTGGGTGCTAGTCAGAAATGTAATGGTGTTAAGAATGTCATACGTGAGTCGAGGTGTGATGTATGTTGTTTACAAGAAACAAAACTTTGTCAATATAATTTGGTTCACTATTCTTGCTTCTTACCGACGTATATGGAGAAAGATTGTGTATATATACAAGCCCAAGGAAGTTCGGGGGGGGGGGGGGTGTATCATATCTTGGAGGAAAAATTACAAATTAATCAATAGTTGGGCCACTAGAAACACATGTACAGCGGTTCTCATACAGGTGGCATCAGGTACGACCTTTACGGTCACGAATGTCTACGGCCCCTCTGTTGAATCTCTCAAACCACAATTCATCAGAGAACTAAGAAAGGTGCGGCCGTTAGTCAACGGCACATGGCTTCTAGCCGGGGATTTCAATCTCGTGCGATGGGTGGTCGATCGATCATGCCAAAGGAGTGAATGGAACCTGTTGAACCTCTTTAATGACCTGATCCGAGACCTACAATTGATAGACGTCCCGCTCAAGAACCGAGAATACACATATTCCAATAAACGGCCGGATCCGAGCTTCTCCAAAATTGATAGAATTTTTCTATCTTCGGATTGGGCCCTATCCTTTCAGATCATGTCATTACAAGCGCTGGAAATGATGATTTCCGATCATGCACCATTAATACTTTCATGCAAGAATAGGCAAACAATGAGGAGACCGTTTAGACTTGAGAAACTTTGGTTCAAATACCCGGAAATGCAAAATGCAGTGCAAAGGATATGGTGCACCGATACAGCCACATCTACCCCATCCACCGATACCTTTCTCAACAAGGTCAGGTCACTACACCTACATATGAGCAACTGGCACACCGCTAACTTTGGAAAAATGGAAGAACAGTTAGCATACTGCAAACGGTCCATTCTATTTTTTGATAGAATTGAAGAGAAAAGGGTGCTAGACAGCCGTGAATTTAACCTCAGACTCAAGATTCGTGCGAGAGCATACGAACTGGCAAATGCGGTTGAGTTAAAATGGCAGCAGAGATCACGTTGTAATTGGTTAAAAAACGGGGACAAAAACACGCGCTTCTTCCATGCATTTGCATCAGCGAGAGCCTCGAAGAACACAGTCGTCTCGTTACGGAATGGGGAAGAACAAATAACGGATGAACGGGAGATCCGTAATTTATTCTTTCATCAAATGAAGAGACCTATTGGGGAAAAATAGACCGGTCTTAGAATTCAAGGTGGAGGCTCTATACCCGGTCACTCACAACTTATTAGCTCTGGAAGAACCATTCACAGAAATAGAAGTGGAGCGAGCAGTGGCGGGTCTTGCAACTAACAAAGCCTCAGGGCAAGACGGACTTCCTAATGAATTTCTGAAAATTTATTGGAATGAAGTCAAGGGAGATGTGATGAGCTTGATACATGCATTTTTCAGCCACACCCTTGAATTGAAGAGTATTAACTGTGCCAACGTAATAATGATACCAAAGAAAGACTCCCCTGATGGTGTAGGTGACTTCCGACCAATCAGTGTGCTCAACCTAATACCTAAGCTGATTTCAAAAATCCTTGCCAACCGACTACGGCAAGTACTGCCGGATTTGATTTCACACCACCAAATGGCATTCATGCGGGGAAGACATATCTCGGAAAATTTTTTGGCCACTAGGGAGATATTACACCATGTGAACTCGGCCACAAAACCCACCATTTTCATGAAAATCGATTTTAAAAAAGCATTTAACTCCATAAATTGGATTTTCCTATTAAACTTAATGGAGAAGCGAGGCTTTCCGTTAAGATGGGTGCGCTGGATCCGAACTCTACTACACACGGCTCCCTCCTGCGTGGTGGTAAATGGAGAACAGTCATCTTCTTTTCCTCACATGCAAGGCCTTCGGCAGGGGGATCCCCTATCCCCCATGCTGTTTGTATTGGGTGTTGATGTACTTCAGCAGCTATTAAGAGTTGCAAACAATTCACTGCATAGCCCGATTTCTCCAAAAATTCCAGAATCTCTGCTGGCGCTTCAATATGCCGATGATACGGCTCTTATTGCACATGTGGGACCCGAATCTATGGCAACTTTGAAGATCATCTTACGTTTGTTTTCCAAAATGTCGGGTCTGGACATCAACTACTCTAAAAGTTCATTTGTTCAGTTTAACCTAAGCCCGGACCAGATACGAATGGTCAAAACAGTGCTTGACTGCCCACAAGTACAGCTTCCTGTCACGTACTTAGGTATGCCATTGACCACAAAAAAACCGGACAAACATTTGTTCACTCCTTTGATTGAAAAATTTGAAAGACGTTTCCAAGGTTGGAAAGGGAATTTAATCTCGAGAGGAGGGAGACTTCAATTAGTAACATCGGTTCTTTCATCGATACCGATTTACTACATGAATTGCTTCCGGATTCCCATATGGGTCTTCAAAAGGTTGGATCGAGTGCGTAGGACCTTTTTATGGGGTAATAGTGACAGAAACCGGGATGGTAGAGGCATCTCCTTGCTAAATTGGCAAGCAGTATGCCGACCTAAAATCTGGGGAGGTCTTGGAATACCCGACTTACAGAAACAGAACATTGCACTGCTACTTAGATGGTGGTGGAGGGCGTATGAGGACAACAATGCTCTATGGACCATTTGGATTAAGAGGTTACAGACACCTCGAAATCATAGCGAAGCTGGACCATTAACTTGGCTGATCACAGGATCTTTTTTTTGGTCACAACTATTAACAATCAAAGAATTGTTCCATTGGAGTACTAGGTGGAATATTGGAGATGGCACCAGAATTGCCTTCTGGTATGACTCGTGGAATGGGGCTCCCCTGAAGGAATACAGAGACAGCAATCCGAGACCTACCCAGCCAAATCTAGCCTTATGTGATGCACTCCCAAATATCCATACGCTGGTGCCAGACTTCCAAGACCCTACCCCCTCGGTGTTCATCAATGAGCAAGACAACCTACAGTGGAGATGGAGCTCCAGCGGTGAGTATACGGCAAAATCAACATATGCTATACTGATGGGGGGGGGGGGGAAGGCTTAAATGGGGATACCTCAAGGCCTGGTCGGCTAAATGCCCTCCAACAGTGAAAATCTTCATTTTCCTGATGTTGCAACGGAAAATACTGACTCATGATGTACTGCTCAAAAGGCATATCAATTGCCAGCCACAATGCGTCTTGTGCAACTCGTGCCCGCTAGAGTCAGCCTTTCACCTTCTAATCCGCTGCTCTTATGCAAGGCAGGTCTGGCAAGGCCTTTTTCGGGTATTGGGCTACCGTATCATGGTACCGGGAACGAAACTGGGACTGACTTGGGAATTATCTAAATCGAGGGTCTTAAGAGAAAAAACAATGAAAGAAGAGGTGTGGATGGTGTGGTTCATGTGCACGGCCTGGGAAATTTGGAAACAGAGAAATGCAGTAGTCTTTAGAGATAAAAGAATACCGCCGCTACTGTTGGTGAGCAAGATTGAGGCAGAGGCTAAACTTTGGTTGAAATTCTGCTAGGCATCCTGATGGATACGGCAGAGACGCAAGAATGAAGCCAGAAAATATTTTATCTGTTGTTGTAATTTGTAATCGTTAATGATGCAAGTAAGGATGTAAGAATGCTCTATAATATTAATATATCCTTGGTAGCATCTACCAAGTTTCTCAAAAAAAGAATTTACCTATGCTCAAATCTTGATAGGTACTATAGTTAGCTTGACAGCTATTACATAATGCTAGTTTGATTTGTTCCCTAAAATGGTCAATAATGATAAGTTTTCTTTCCTCTTTTACGTAGCATTCCTGTTTATTTGTATGGTTACTTTGAAGTGAGTAATTTTGATTTTTTTATTTTATTTTAAAATGCTCATTTTGACCTTGCCAGTATATCAATTTAGTTGTTAATAAGTTTCGGGATCATAATGATTGTTCTATGTTTTTTTTCCTGTGAATATAACCCATGTTATCTGTAAATTTATATCCGTGTCAGAAAATAGGTAAAAATATCATTTTATATCAATGATAAGTATTATATATCACCCTTTTTTATCTAGACAATAAAGACCATAATAGTTATATTCATATTATATTTTGCTTTTGCTTTTGAGTTACCTATTAACATTTCTGAATGCTTTATTGGGTTCTCTTTTCCAGATACACCGTGCATAGGAATTGCTTTTGAGTAAGATTTGATTGGAAATGAAAAAATTGGATTACTTGGTGAGAGGAAATTAAGAAAAGCAAATGACAGAAATTTTGCACAATGACCAAACTGCCATACATATCAATATCATAGATGAATTCATACACAATTTTACATTCAAAATAGCATATCCAAAAAAATAATTTGAGAGATTTCAAGCTACTTGACAGTTAAGTTTAAAAGTAGTTGAAACCAATATAAAGGACCTGTATCTGGTACCATGATTGTACTATGTATTAGCTTGAAATTGTTGATAAGGTGCTGTGAACTCATTCTCTTCATTTTGTGATTCATATTGTCGTATCAATGATGCAATCCTACTGCCAGAACTCATTCTCTTCTAAGTCCAAAGTCAATAAGCCTGAAAGTAAAATTAAGTCTTTTACACTACGTACAGAGGATTATGTTTTTTGTGTATAATTTGACCCAAACCAATTCTTTGTTTTTCAGACCTTTTGGAGTCTTAAATTTTTGTATTTTCTTTGCTGCTAACAAATTTTGAAGATTACATTTGAAATTCAGCAACCAACTCAGACCTTTTCAGAGTATGCTCGCAGTGTTTTTGACTCAGAAATCAGACTGGTGGACAGAAGTCTCTAGTTTTATGTTTTTTCTAACGTTTGATGCATATGTTAAGTTCTAATAAAAAATTTGAGGTGAGGATAGATTTGCTAATTTTTTTTTTTTTGAGGTATTAATAAAAATATCGGTAGGTCTTGTAACATAACTGTACTTATCTTTCTTTTTAAAGATAGAAATAGTGAGTTCCAAAAAAAATTATTTTGAATCGTAAAATACATAATATTTGTAAATGTATATATAATGTGTTGTCATTAGAATTTGAATTAAATTTCTACAACTACAAAATAAAATTTTAATAACTAAGCTACAAGCACAAATTATAAAATTGGAGAAATAAATTATTATTTTTATGAGGTTGTATATAAAATGTCTGTTAAAGTAAGACAACAATTAGATAAAATAGGGAAGAAGTTTTTATGGTACGGAGACAAGAGAATAATGTCAGGAAAAAATATTCTTTTAATATTCGTGTTGAATTAAGATTGGACGGTCCGGATTCAAACTCGAATTTTGAGTTACTTTAGTGAATCCTAATTCGTATAAAAGCGAGGCCGACATGGATAGGAGATACATGCATGCTGAATAATTTGTGATGATAAATATATTTATTTTGTTTGGGCCCACATAAAAGATCACTTTTCAAGCCTGATATTAGTTGCATAGTAAATGAAATCTCATGAAAATATCATTCAGGTAAGGAGACAAAAGCATGATTAACAGCTTTTGGGTGACATATAAATTTTTTTGCTCCCAAAAAGTATTGTATAACGCTAAAATCAACTAATATTGCCACTAAAATTTTCATCTTAATTATCTCAAAATTACAAGTATGCAAATGAATTGACTATGCTTTCAGAGTAGATTAACTTGCATATAGAAATTAAATTGCTATTTAAATTAATGGTATCCATTTTTATTCATAACTATTAACTAACTGAGAGATTGGAGGGAACTAATTAATTTATCCTTTTTAGATTGTAAGAATACAATCAACCCGAAACGAAATAATTAGTGCGGCAAGAAATTATGATTTTGATGGATTAGCTCGACGTGGCACAAACGGAAGTAAGAGGTCTAATCAATACTTTAGAGCAAACGTGTGCTCAGCAGAGAAGTACTTTAGAAACAACACTAATGGAGACGATGCAGGTGACACGTGAGCAACAGAGGGACATGTTGGAAGCGGAGGCGACACGTGGACAGAGAAATATTATAGGCATTTTGGAGACAATTGGGCTGCCTGGGCTGGGTGAATATCCGGTTCTAACAAGCCAAGGGGCCGGTGTTCTAGTGACAAATTTATTTTTGAGAAGCAAGCTTCACGATTTTAACGTAGGTAAATCCCACTGGGAGAATGGTTTTTTAATTTTTTTTTGGGTTTATGGTATATCTTCTATTTTAGTATACAATATTAGACTTTTTTTGAAAATAATTTTGGCACAAAATATTAATTGGTCATACCAAAATATACATGATAGTGGGATTATTAAGTAGTGTTTTTTATGCACTTTTACCAAATTTTAAAAAGTTTATGGAGATATGGAAATATATCTCGAATTTATTTTAGACACGTGTCATTTTCTTGGGGTTTTCTTAGAATTAGTTCTTTAGATTTTTAATTTTTTTTTTTGATGTAATGTCATACTTGTATCAATAATAAATTCTTACTGTGTCACATTTACTTTCTTCGGTGTAATAAATGATGTTCATCATGATTTGGTTCAAAATCTAAGCCGTTCATTTAGTAAATCTCAACCACTGATCAAAATCATATTTCAATATGAGCCTTTAATAAATAATTTCGATTTTATACAGCTGTTTCATGTTGTCAAACGTGTAGATATTTAAATTTATTTAAATACGTATTCGCCGCATGGAAAGCTACATGAAAATTGTTTCATTTAAACAAACCAGAAGCAGGCGTTTGCGCGTCTCTCGAGATGTTTCTCCTTGCCGACGCAAACCATGTGTTTTTTGAAAGAAGAAAAGCCATGGCGATGAAGAAAACCCCAAACATCGCTCAAAGAAGAAAACCCCAAACATTGCTCAAAGAAGAAACTTGACATCGCTAAACCACGCGTTTAAAGACAATTTCCCTTTTTCTCTCTTTCTCTACGATCTAAAACTATAACCATCGCTCAAATAAGAAAAGCCATGGCGAAGAGTTCGTTCAAGCTCCCCGATCCCCTTACCCCCTCTTCGAATCTAAGTTTATCGGATCCCCTCACTCTCTTTTGTCTGATTCAATTGAGGGTATTCTGAAACTGATTTGGGTTAAATTAAGGACAGTTGAAGCTTAATTAGACAAATCAATGTCCGTTGCTTGCTGATTTTGGTAAAGCTGTGATCAATATACCTTAGTTGCTCAACAAAGAATTAATTTGTTTTTAATTGAACATTGCCTTCTTTTGTTTTTTGCTCAAAAGTTTATTAAGATTTTGTAGAATGGAGGGCTCATATATTTAGCAAGAAAAACATAATGGTGCTGGGTGGAGAATTTGTTCACTTGAGCCTCATAAAATTCTTTTTGCACATTAGAAAATGAGGTAAACCTTCAATCAGTATTTGCAAATGATTCAATGTGTTACATAACATTAAAATTCATATCTTCCTACAAATTAGTAAGGTTCTTGTGCCACTATTTGACCTGTGCTGATGCCTTGGGTAAAACTGTAATGATGCAGATAGAGGGGAGCTGAAGATCATGGAGGAGCTGTTTATGAAACTGTAATAATTAAATTATTGCTTCATGTTACATGTCATTTGAATAATGACTTCACATGATTAGCCAATAAATTCCCATTTCGCTGCAATTGTGCAACTACCCCTTTAAACAGCAAATGTCATACAATGCATTGCAAAACCAATATGACCTCATGTTTAACTTCAATGGAACCAGGATTGTCAGGGGAGCGGTTTGGGTTCGATAGCTTTTGAAATCAAATTTGGGTCCAATAGACTTGGGATGCATTTGATGCGCTTCAAGATTCGTGTGTCCTTGTTGAATCCTAAAAAAAATAGAAAAAGAAATGGAGAACAATAATAATTGAATAAGAGAAGAAAAAAAATAAAAAAAATGGGATTCAGAAATAAATTAGAAAGCTCAGAAAATACCAAAATGGAGGTGTCCATTGAAAGTTGAAATGGAGGAGATTGAGTAGACCCATTTAATCATGAAGTATGCTCTTGGTTATTTTCTGAGCTAAAATAAAAATTAAATTGATTTGGGCTAAAAGAAAGAAATAGAAGAAGAGTTCGGCATGGGCTGCTGAAGTAAATTATAAAGGTCAAAAGAGAAAAAAAAAAAAATGAAATCGTATTTGATGATTGAATGGGCTGAAGAAAACAAGGAAACGGGCTGGAGCTGGACCGAAATAAAAGAAGAAGGGATTCAGAAATATATTGACAAATGGGGTCCGTGAGTCAGTGTCCCATATCCTAGCGCAAATCTCCTTTGATTTTCCAGCGCACTTCTCTCTGTACTCTTGGCTCACAAGTACCACATTGGAGCCTTCCCTTCTGTTTGGTTCAAGTCAAGGCATTGCAATGTTTGTGTGAAAAGCATTTTCTAGTCATCACAACTTCATCATTATATATGAGATTGTCGTGATGCTTGAATGAATATGTTGTGCTATTTTTTGTATATAAATATCTCAATACCAATTATTCTTACATAAATCTAGAAATATATTGTCCAACAAATTATCTCTTATGATATATTTTTTTTGTTTTTCAAAATATTTAATTACTAACACTTTATGATATTTGAGAAAACCAATATGAACAATAAAACAATAATTGTGTGAAAGCATTTGAGACTCATGATAATTGAATGAAAATGTTGTGTTTGCTTATTTATATAAATATCCCAATAACAATGATTCTTACATAAATCAAGAAATATATTATTCAACAAATAATCTCTTGTGTTTATGTTTTTTGTTTTGTTTTTTAAGGTATTTCGTTACTAACATTTTTATGATATTTGAGAAAATTAACTAATACGAACAAAAAAAATTAAACATCACCTTCACCTTTTGGAATCGAAAATAAATGAAGATATCTGAAAAATGGAGCTACGAGAAATCATTAGTCTCCTAAGCCGAGAAGACGTGGCGCGGCAAGAAATTATGATTTTGATGGATCAGCTCGACATGGCACGAACAGAAGTAAGAGGTCTAATCAACACTTTAGAGCAGACGCATGCTCAGCAGAGAAGTACTTTGGAAACAACACTAATGGAGACGCTGCAGGTGACATGTGAGCAACAGAGGGACATGTTGGAAGCAGAGGCGACACGTGGACAGAGAAATATTACGGGCATTTTGAAGACAATTGGGCTGCCTGGGCTGGGTGAATATCCGGTTCTAACAGGCCAAGGGGCCGGTGTTCTAGTGACAAATTTATTTTTGAGAAGCAAGATTCACGATTTTAACATGGGTAAATCCCACTGGAAGAATGGGTTTTTAATTTTTTTTTTGGGTTTATGGTATATCTTCTATTTTAGTATACAATATTAGACTTTTTTTTGAAAATAATTTTGGCACCAATTATTAATTGGTATACCAAAATATACATGATAGTGGGATTATTTAGTGTTTTTTATGCACTTTTACCAAATTTTAAAAAGTTTATGGAGATATGGAAATATATCTCGAATTTATTTTAGACACGTGTCATTTTCTTGGAGTTTTCTTGGAATTAGTTCTTTAGATTTTAATTCTTTTTTAATTCTTTTTTGATGTAATGTCATACTTGTGTCAATAATAAATTCTTACTGTGTCACATTTACTTTCTTCGGTGTAATAAATGATGTTCTTCATAATTTGGTTCAAAATCTAAGCCGTTCATTGAGTAAATCTCAACCACTCATTAAAATATATTTCAATCTCAGTCTTTAATCATTAATTTCGGTTTTATACATCTGTTGAATGTTGTCAAACGTGTAGATTTTTAAATTTATTTAAATACGTATTCGCCGCATGGAAAGCTACATGGAAATTGTTTCATGTAAACAAATCAGAAGCAGGCGTTTGAGCGTCTCTCGAGATGCTTCTCCTTCCCGACGCAAACCATGCGTTTTTTGAAAGAAGAAAAGCCATGGCGATGAAGAAAACCCCAAACATCGCTCAAAGAAGAAAACTTGACGTCGCTAAACCACGTGTTTAAAGACAATTTCCCTTTTTCTCTCTTTCTCTAGGATCTAAAACTATAAACATCGCTCAAAGAAGAAAACTTGACATCAAGCCATGGCGAAGAGTTCATTCAAGCTCCCCGATCCCCTTACCCCCTCTTCGAATCTAAGTTTATCGGATCCCCTCACTCTCTTTTGTCTGATTCAATTGAGGGTATTCTGAAATTGATTTGGGTTAAATTAAGGACAGTTGAAGCTTAATTAGACAAATCAATGTCCGTTGCTTGCTGATTTTGGTAAAGCTGTGATCAATATACCTTAGTTGCTCAACAAAGAATTAATTTGTTTTTAATTAAACATTGCCTTATTTTGTTTTTTGCTCAAAATTTTATTAAGATTTTGTAGAATGGAGGGCTCATATATTTAGCAAGAAAATCCTAATGGTTCTGGGTGGAGAATTTGTTCACTTGAGGCCTCATAAAATTCTTTTTTGCACATTAGAAAATGAGGTAAACCTTCAATCAGTATTTGCAAATGATTCAATGTGTTACATAACATTAAAATTCATATCTTCCTACAAATTAGTAAGGTTCTTGTGCCACTATTTGACTTGTGCTGATGCCTTGGGTAAAACTGTAATGATGCAGATAGAGGGGAGCTGAAGATCATGGAGGAGCTGTTTATGAAACTGTAATAATTAAATTATTGCTTCATGTTACATGTCATTTGAATAATGACTTCACATGATTAGCCAATAAATTCCCATTTCGCTGCAATTGTGCAACTACCCCTTTAAACAGCAAATGTCATACAATGCATTGCAAAAACCAATATGACCATGTTTAACTTCAATGGACCATCAACTGTAAGATAGTAAAATATCTTGTACATTTCTAATTAGACATGGAACCAGGATTGTCTTTTTTTTTTTGAAATCTTGGTAGAGGCTACCAAGTAAGAAAATTACATTATGCTCCTGCACTATCTACTCCTCCCTTATTGAAAAATTACAGCATGCTCAAACTAGAAAAAACCTCATAGCCATCATATTTAGCAGTATTTCCACCACTATTCTCCCAGCCAGCAGTTCAGGAGGTATGTTTTCCCCCGAAAAATCTTCTCATTTCTTTGGCACCAAATATGCCAGCAAGCACTTGTGAGAAGAATCAGACCTCTCTTCTTCCAATTGAGAATCTTACCTCGAAACCTTTGAAGCGACTTATGCCATGTATCCTCTATTGAATCCCTGACCAACAGTAACCGAAACCCCACAATGCTGGCAATTTTAGCCCACACCCGTTTTGCATAATTGCATTCGAAAAGCAAATGAGAGGCAGTTTCCAGAGGGCAACTTCGGCACAGGGCACAATGTAAATCACAATGTATCATTCTTTTCTCCATTATATCATGAGTGAGGATTCTTTCTCTGAGCATTAGATAAATGAAGATTTTAACAGATTCGGGTATCTTGTACCTCCATAATCTGTGATTTGCATCTTTAATCTTTCCGCCACCCTTAATTGTTTGATAAACCGAACTGGCACTGTAATTTCCTTCCACTGACCATCGCCAGCATATGTGATCTTGACTGTCAGTAAGCCGTAACTGCACCTCCACCTCTGGAGTTAGTGTTTGGATGATAGGAAGTGTCGCCTGTAAGGAAATTGCCCATTGTCGCGGTCGCGGCGCTCGTCTAATATGTATTGGCATTTCTCCCCATTTGTCATACCAAAAGGAAATGTTTGCTCCGTTGCCTATATCCCAAGATGTGCACCACTGAAAGAGAGGGTATAATTTGATGAGCTGTCTCCAAAAATATGTACCAGTAGTGTACCAGAGAGTAGGTACATCCGAGTTGGCCACTGTGTACTTTAGCGATTTGATAACCCTCGCCCATAAGGAGCTAGAATTGTTGTATATTCGCCACCACCATCGTAGTAACAGCGCCCTATTTTGCAAACCGAGGTCCATGACTCCCATTCCGCCCCACCTCTTTGGCTGACAGACTGCCGGCCAGTTAATCAAGGAGATTCCATTGTCATCTGAATTGTTCTTCCCCCAAAGGAAGTGTCTTCGGATCTTATTGATGCGATCAATTACCCATTTTGGTAAGAGAAAACATGTCATAAAATAGATTGGAATGGAGGAGAGGATTGATTTGACAAGTTGAAGTCGCCCACCCCTCGACACCAATTTCCGTTTCCATCCCTGTAATCGTCTGTCTAGTTTATCGATAAGAGGGATGAAGAGGTGTCTCCCTAGTTTACTTAGTGTGAGAGGCATTCCCAGGTAGTGTACCGAAAAGTGAGACCTTTTGCATCCAAGAGTAGCTTTGTTAGGTCGGTCTCCTCGAGCCCCATACCAATGGGCATAAAGCAGCTCTTGTCAAAGTTGATTTCAAGTCCAGAAACTTTAGAAAAGGCCCTGAGAACCAATTTAAGTGTTAGGATTGTAGTCGGATCACCATTGACCACTAAAGCCGTATCATCGGCGTATTGAAGCGCCATGATTGATTCGGTTAACTTGGCACTAATTGGAGTCTGTAGTAAGCTATTTGCCCCTTGAACCATCTGTTGCAACACATCGGATGCTATAATGAATAACATAGGCGACAATGGGTAGCCTTGCCGAACTCCCCGTTTGTGTTTGAAAAAAATTGTTTGTTCTCCATTGATGATCAGCCGGGAAGAAGAAGTGTCGAGCATGATCTGAATCCACTGTATCCATCGTGGCAGGAATCCCCGTGCCCGCATGACCCCCAATAGGAAAGACCAACTGATGGAACCAGGATTGTCAGGGGAGCGGTTTGGGTTCGATAGCTTTTGAAATCAAATTTGGGTTCAAGAGACTTGAGATGCATTTGATGCGCTTCAAGATTCGTGTGTCCTTGTTGAATCCTAAAAAAAATAGAAAAAGAAATGGAGAACAATAATAATTGAATAAGAGAAGAAAAAAAAATAAAAAAATGGGATTCAGAAATAAATTAGAAAGCTCAGAAAATACCAAAATGGAGGTGTCCATTGAAAGTTGAAATGGAGGAGATTGAGTAGACCCATTTAATCATGAAGTATGCTCTTGGTTATTTTCTGAGCTAAAATAAAAATTAAATTGATTTGGGCTAAAAGAAAAAAAACAAAGAAAGAAATAGAAGAAGAGTTCGGCATGGGCTGCTGAAGTAAATTATTAAGGTCAAAAGAGAAAAACAAAAATGAAATCGTATTTGATGATTGAATGGGCTGAAGAAAACAAGGAAACGGGCTGGAGCTGGACCGAAATAAAAGAAGAAGGAATTCAGAAATATCCTAGCGCAAATCTCCTTTGATCTTCCAGCGCACTTCTCTCTGTACTCTTGGCTCACAAGTACCACATTGGAGCCTTCCCTTCTGTTTGGTTCGAGTCAAGGCATTGCAATGTTTGTGTGAAAAGCATTTTCTAGTCATCACAACTTCATCATTATATATGAGATTGTCGTGATGCTTAAATGAATATGTTGTGCTGTTTTATTTATATAAATATCTCAATACCAATTATTCTTACATAAAAATAGAAATATATTATCCAACAAATAATCTCTTATGATATTTATGTTTTTTTTTGTTTTTCAAAATATTTAATTACTAACACTTTTATGATATTTGAGAAAACCAATATGAACAATAAAACAATAATTGTGCGAAAGCATTTGATTATATATGAGACTGTTATGATAATTGAATGAATATGTTGTGCTTGCTTATTTATATAAACATTCCAATACCAATGATTCTTACATAAATCTAGAAATATATTATTCAACATATAATCTCGTGTTTATGTTTTCTGTTTTGTTTTGTAAGATATTTAGTTACTAACATTTTTATGATATTTGAGAAAATTAACTAATATGAACAAAAAAAATTGAACATCACCTTCACCTTTTGGAATCGAAAATAAATGAAGATATCTGAAAAATGGAGCTCATGCAACGAGAAATCATTAGTCTCCTAAACCGGGAAGACATGGCGCGGCAAGAAATTATGATTTTGATGGATCAGCTCGACGTGGCACGAACGAAAGTAAGAGGTCTAATCAACACTTTAGAGCAGACGTGTGCTCAGCAGAGAAGTACTTTGGAACAACACTAATAGAGACGATGCAGGTGACACGTGAGCAACAGAGGGACATGTTGGAAGCGGAGGCGACACGTGGACAGAAAAACATTACTGGCATTTTGGAGACAATTGGGCTGCCTGGGCTGGGTGAATATCCGGTTCTAACAGGCCAAGGGGCCGGTGTTCTAGTGACAAATTTATTTTTGAGAAGCAAACTTCACGATTTTAACGTGGGTAAATCCCACTAGAAGAATGGGTTTTTAATTTATTTTTTTGGGTTTATGGTATATCTTCTATTTTAGTATACAATATTAGACTTTTTTTGAAAATAATTTTGGCACCAAATATTAATTGGTATACCAAAATATACATGATATTGGGTTTATTAAGTAGTGTTTTTTATACACTTTTACCAAATTTTAAAAAGTTTATGGAGATATGGAAATATATCTCGAATTTATTTTAGACACGTGTCATTTTCTTGGGGTTTTCTTAGAATTAGTTCTTTAGATTTTTAATTCTTTTTTGATGTAATGTCATACTTGTGTCAATAATAAATTCTTACTGTGTCACATTTACTTTCTTCGGTGTAATAAATGATGTTCTTCATAATTTGGTTCAAAATCTAAGCCGTTCATTTAGTAAATCTCAACCACTGATCAAAAGCATATTTCAATCTGAGCCTTTAATAAATAATTTCGATTTTATACAGCTGTTTCATGTTGTCAAACGTGTAGATTTTTAAATTTATTTAAATACGTATTCGCCGCATGGAAAGCTACATGGAAATTGTTTCATGTAAACAAATCAGAAGCAGGCGTTTGAGCGTCTCTCGAGATGCTTCTCCTTCCCGACGCAAACCATGCGTTTTTTGAAAGAAGAAAAGCCATGGCGATGAAGAAAACCCCAAACATCGCTCAAAGAAGAAAACTTGACGTCGCTAAACCACGTGTTTAAAGACAATTTCCCTTTTTCTCTCTTTCTCTATGATATAAAACTATAAACATCGCTCAAAGAAGAAAACTTGACATCAAGCCATGGCGAAGAGTTCGTTCAAGCTCCCCGATCCCCTTACCCCCTCTTCGAATCTAAGTTTATCGGATTCCCTCACTCTCTTTTGTCTGATTCAATTGAGGGTATTCTGAAACTGATTTGGGTTAAATTAAGGACAGTTGAAGCTTAATTAGACAAATCAATGTCCATTGCTTGCTGATTTTGGTAAAGCTGTGATCAATATACCTTAGTTGCTCAACAAAGAATTAATTTGTTTTTAATTAAACATTGCTTTATTTTGTTTTTTGCTCAAAATTTAATTAAGATTTTGTAGAATGGAGGGCTCATATATTTAGCAAGAAAAACCTAATGGTGCTGGGTGGAGAATTTGTTCACTTGAGGCCTCATAAAATTCTTTTTGCACATTAGAAAATGAGGTAAACCTTCAATCAGTATTTGCAAATGATTCAATGTGTTACATAACATTAAAATTCATATCTTCCTACAAATGAGTAAGGTTCTTGTGCCACTATTTCACCTGTGCTGATGCCTTGGGTAAAACTGTAACGATGCAGATAGAGGGGAGCTGAAGATCATGGAGGAGTTGTTTATGAAACTGTAATAATTAAATTATTGCTTCATGTTACATGTCATTTGAATAATGACTTCACATGATTAGCCAATAAATTTCCATTTCGCTGCAATTGTGCAACTACCCTTTTAAACAGCAAATGCCATACAATGCATTGCAAAACCAATATGACCATGTTTTAACTTCAATGGACCATCAACTGTAAGATAGTAAAATACCTTGTAAATTTCTAATTAGACATGGAACCAGGATTGTCAGGAGAGCGGTTTGGGTTCGATAGCCTTTGAAATCAAATTTGAGTCCAATAGACTTGGGATGCATTTGATGCGCTTCAAGATTCGTGTGTCTTTGTTGAATCCTAAAAAAAGTAGAAAAAGAAATGGAGAACAATAATAATTGAAAAAGAGAAGCAAAAAATAAAAAAATGGGATTCAGAAATAAATTAGAAAGCTCAGAAAATACCAAAATGGAGGTGTCCATTGAAAGTTGAAATGGAGGAGATTGAGTAGACCCATTTAATCACGAAGTATGCTCTTGGTTATTTTCTGAGCTAAAATAAAAATTAAATTGATTTGGGCTAAAAGAAAGAAATAGAAGAAGAGTTCGGCATGGGCTGCGGAAGTAAATTATAAAGGTCAAAAGAGAAAAAAAAAAATGAAATCGTATTTGATGATTGAATGGGCTGAAGAAAACAAGGAAACGGGCTGGAGCTGGACCGAAATAAAAGAAGAAGGTATTCAGAAATATATTGACAAATGGGGTCCGTGAGTCAGTGTCCCATATCCCAGCGCAAATCTCCTTTGATTTTCCAGCGCACTTCTCTCTGTACTCTTGGCTCACAAGTACGGGAGCAGCTTGGGTCCGATGCCCATCGGACCCAAAGTGGGTTCGATGGGCTCTATGACCGTCCGATCTGCTTTAAGATCCGTGTGCACGAAAATTAAAGAAGCTGTGAAAGTTCTGATGTGAATCTTAAAGCAGATCGGACGGTTATAGAGCCCATCGAACCCACTTTGGGTCCGATGGGCATCGGACCCAAGCTGCTCCCCACAAGTACCACATTGGAGCCTTCCCTTCTGTTTGGTTCAAGTCAAGACATTGCAATGTTTGTGTGAAAAGCATTTTCTAGTCATCACAATTTCATCATTATATATGAGATTGTCGTGATGCTTAAATGAATATGTTATGCTGTTTTATTTATATAAATATCTCAATACCAATTATTCTTACATAAAAATAGAAATATATTGTCCAACAAATAATCTCTTTTGATATTTATGTTTTTTTTGTTTTTCAAAATATTCAATTACTAACACTTTTATGATATTTGAGAAAACCAATATGAACAATAAAACAATAATTGTGTGAAAGCATTTGAGACTCATGATAATTGAATGAATATGTTGTGTTTGCTTATTTATATAAATATCCCAATACCAATGATTCTTACATAAATCAAGAAATATATTATTCAACAAATAATCTCTTGTGTTTATGTTTTTTGTTTTGTTTTTTAAGGTATTTCGTTACTAACATTTTTATGATATTTGAGAAAATTAACTAATACGAACAAAAAAAATTAAACATCACCTTCACCTTTTGGAATCGAAAATAAATGAAGATATCTGAAAAATGGAGCTACGAGAAATCATTAGTCTCCTAAACCGAGAAGACGTGGCGCGGCAAGAAATTATGATTTTGATGGATCAGCTCGACGTGGCACGAACAGAAGTAAGAGGTCTAATCAACACTTTAGAGCAGACACGTGCTCAGTAGAGAAGTACTTTGGAAACAACACTAATGGAGAAGCTGCAGGTGACACGTGAGCAACAGAGGGACATGTTGAAAGCGGAGGCGACACGTGGACAGAGAAATATTACGGGCATTTTGAAGACAATTGGGCTGCCTGGGATGGGTGAATATCCGGTTCTAATAGGCCAAGGGGCCGGTGTTCTAGTGACAAATTTATTTTTGAGAAGCAAGATTCACGATTTTAACGTGGGTAAATCCCACTGGAAGAATGGGTTTTTAATTTTTTTTTGGGTTTATGGTATATCTTCTATTTTAGTATACAATATTAGACTTTTTTTGAAAATAATTTTGGCACCAATTATTAATTGGTATACCAAAATATACATGATAGTGGGATTATTTAGTGTTTTTTATGCACTTTTACCAAATTTTAAAATGTTTATGGAGATATGGAAATATATCTCGAATTTATTTTAGACACGTGTCATTTTCTTAGGGTTTTCTTGGAATTAGTTCTTTAGATTTTAATTCTTTTTTTGATGTAATGTCATACTAGTATCAATAATAAATTCTTATTGTGTCACATTTACTTTCTTCGGTGTAATAAATGATGTTCATCATGATTTGGTTCAAAATCTAAGCCGTTCATTTAGTAAATCTCAACCACTGATCAAAAGCATATTTCAATCTGAGCCTTTAATAAATAATTTCGATTTTATACAGCTGTTTCATGTTGTCAAACGTGTAGATTTTTAAATTTATTTAAATACGTATTCGCCGCATGGAAAGCTACATGGAAATTGTTTCATTTAAACAAACCAGAAGCAGGCGTTTGCGCGTCTCTCGAGATGCTTCTCCTTCCCGATGCAAACCATGCGTTTTTTGAAAGAAGAAAAGCCATGGCGATGAAGAAAACCCAAAACATCGCTCAAAGAAGAAAACTTGACATCGCTAAACCACGCGTTTAAAGACAATTTCCCTTTTTCTCTCTTTCTCTACGATCTAAAACTATAAACATCGCTCAAAGAAGAAAACTTGACATCAAGCCATGGCGAAGAGTTCGTTCAAGCTCCCCGATCCCCTTACCCCCTCACCCCCTCTTCGAATCTAAGTTGATCGGATCCCCTGACTCTCTTTTGTCTGATTCAATTGAGGGTATTCTGAAACTGATTTGGGTTAAATTAAGGACAGTTGAAGCTTAATTAGACAAATCAATGTCTGTTGCTTGCTGAATTTGGTGAAGCTGTGATCAATATACCTTAGTTGCTCAACAAAGAATTAATTTGTTTTTAATTGAACATTGCCTTCTTTTGTTTTTTGCCCAAAAGTTTATTAAGATTTTGTAGAATGGAGGGCTCATATATTTAGCAAGAAAAACCTAATGGTGTTGGGTGGAGAATTTGTTCACTTGAGGCCTCATAAAATTCTTTTTTGCACATTAGAAAATGAGGTAAACCTTCAATCAGTATTTGCAAATGATTCAATGTGTTACATAACATTAAAATTCATATCTTCCTACAAATTAGTAAGATTCTTGTGCCACTATTTGACCTGTGCATCAGTCTTGGGTAAAACTGTAATGATGCAGATAGAGGGAGCTAAAGATCATGGAGGAGCTGTTTATGAAACTGTAATAATTAAATTATTGCTTCATGTTACATGTCATTTGAATAATGACTTCACATGATTAGCCAATAAATTTCCATTTCGCTCCAATTGTGCAACTACCCCTTTAAACAGCAAATGTCATACAGTGCATTGCAAAACCAATATAACCATTTTTAACTTCAATGGACCATCAAATGTAAGATAGTAAATTATCTTGCACATTTCTAATTAGACATGGAACTAGGATTGTCTTTTTTTTTTTGAAATCTTGGTAGAGGCTACCAAGTAAGTAATAAAATTACATTATAGTCCTGCACTATCTACTCCTCCCTTATTGAAAAATTACAGCATGCTAAAACAAAAACTAAAGCTAGAAAAAACCTCATAGCCATCATATTTAGCAGTATTTCCACCACTATTCTCCCAGCCAGCAGTTCAGGAGGTATGTTTTCCCCCGAAAAATCTTCTCATTTCTTTGGCACCAAATATGCCAGCAAGCACTTGTGAGAAGAATCAGACCTCTCTTCTTCCAATTGAGAATCTTACCTCGAAACCTTTGAAGCGACTTATGCCATGTATCCTCTATTGAATCCCTGACCAACAGTAACCGAAACCCCACAATGCTGGCAATTTTAGCCCACACCCGTTTTGCATAATTGCATTCGAAAAGCAAATGAGAGGCAGTTTCCAGAGGGCAGCTGCGGCATAGGGCACAATGTAAATCACACTGTATCATTCTTTTCTCCATTATATCATGAGTGAGGATTCTTTCTCTGAGCATTAGATAAATGAAGATTTTAACAGATTCGGGTATCTTGTACCTCCATAATCTGTGATTTGCATCTTTAATCTTTCCGCCACCCTTAATTGTTTGATAAACCGAACTGGCACTGTAATTTCCTTCCACTGACCATCGCCAGCATATGTGATCTTGACTGTCAGTAAGCCGTACCCGCACCTCCACTTCTGGAGTTAGTGTTTGGATAATAGGAAGTGTCGCATGCAAGAAGATTGCCCATTGTCGCGGTCGCGACGCTCGTCTAATCTGTATTGGCATTTCTCCCTATTTGTCATACCAAAAGGAAATGTTTGCTCCGTTGCCTATATCCCAAGCCGTGCACCACTGAAAGAGAGGGTATAATTTGATGAGCTGTCTCCAAAAATATGTACCAGTAGTGTACCAGAGAGTAGGTACATCCGAGTTGGCCACTGTGTACTTTAGCGATTTGATAACCCTCGCCCATAAGGAGCTAGAATTGTTGTATATTCGCCACCACCATCGTAGTAACAGCGCCCTATTTTGCAAACCGAGGTCCATGACTCCCATTCCGCCCCACCTCTTTGGCTAACACACCGCTGGCCAGTTAATCAAGGAGATTCCATTGTCATCTGAATTGTTCTTCCCCCAAAGGAAGTGTCTTCGGATCTTATTGATGCGATCAATTACCCATTTTGGTAAGAGAAAACATGTCATAAAATAGATTGGAATGGAGGAGAGGATTGATTTGACAAGTTGAAGTCGCCCACCCCTCGACACCAATTTCCGTTTCCATCCCTGTAATCGTCTGTCTAGTTTATCGATAAGAGGGATGAAGAGGTGTCTCCCTAGTTTACTTAGTGTCAGAGGTATTCCCAGGTAGTGTACCAGAAATTGAGACCTTTTGCATCCCAAGAGTAGCTCTGTTAGGTCGGTCTCCTCTAGCCCCATACCAATGGGCACAAAGCAGCTCTTGTCAAAGTTGATTTCAAGTCCAGAAACTTTAGAAAAGGCCCTGAGAACCAATTTTAGTGTTAGGATTGTAGTCGGATCACCATTGACCACTAAAGCCGTATCATCGGCGTATTGAAAGGCCATGATAGATTCGGTTAACTTGGCACTAATCAGAGTCTGTAGTAAGTTATTTTCCCCTTGGACCATCTATTGCAACACATCGGATGCTATAATGAATAACATAGGCGACAATGGGTAGCCTTGCCGAACTCCCCGTTTGTGTCGGAAAAAAACTGTTTGTTCTCCATTGATGATCAGCCGGGAAGAAGAAGTGTCGAGCATGACTTGAATCCACTATATCCATCATGGCGGGAATCCCGTGCCTGCATGACCCCCAACAGGAAAGATCAACTGATGGAACCAGGATTGTCAGGGGAGCGGTTTGGGTTTGATAGTTTTTGAAATCAAATTTGGGTCCAATAGACTTGAGATGCATTTGATGCGCTTCAATATTCGTGTGTCCTTGTTGAATCCTAAAATAAATAGAAAACGAAATGGAGAACAATAATAATTGAATAAGAGAAGAAAAAAAATAGAAAAATGGGATTCAGAAATAAATTAGAAAGCTCAGAAAATACCTAAATGGAGGTGTCCATTGAGAGTTGAAATGGAGGAGATTGAGTAGACCCATTTAATCATGAAGTATGCTCTTGCTTATAAGCTACAATAAAAATTAAATTGATTTGGGCTAAAAGAAAGAAATAGAAGAAGAGGTCGGCATGGGCTGCTGAAGTAAATTATAAAGGTCAAAAGAGGGAAAAAAAAAAATGAAATCGTATTTGATGATTGAATGGGCTGAAGAAAACAAGGAAACGGGCTGGAGCTGGACCGAAATAAAAGAAGAAGGGATTCAGAAATATATTGACAAATGGGGTCCGTGAGTCAGTGTCCCATATCCTAGCGCAAATCTCCTTTGATTTTCCAGCGCACTTCTCTCTGTACTCTTGGCTCACAAGTACCACATTGGAGCCTTCCCTTCTGTTTGGTTCAAGTCAAGGCATTGCAATGTTTGTGTGAAAAGCATTTTCTAGTCATCACAACTTCATCATTATATATGAGATTGTCGTGATGCTTAAATGAATATGTTGTGCTGTTTTATTTATATAAATATCTCAATACCAATTATTCTTACATAAAAATAGAAATATATTATCCAGCAAATAATCTCTTATGACTATGTTTTTTTTGTTTTTCAAAATATTTAATTACTAACACTTTTATGATATTGGAGAAAAACAAATATGAACAACAAACCAATATAATTTGTTGTTGCGCCACGTTTTCCCGGTTTAGGAGACCAATAATCTCTCGTCGCATGAACTCCATTTTTCGAATATCTTCATTAATTTTGGATTCCAAAAGCTAAAGCCGATGTTCAAGTTTCTCTTACTCCATTGTAATGAGAGAGTGTGTGTTATTTCCGTAGAGTAAGAAATGAAGAAAAAAATTTTTGTATTGAATTTCGTTTAATGTGAGGTATTTATAAGAGAGGAGTATTAAGTTTAAATTGTGATTCAAATATAGAATCTAAGCACAGGACACTCTCAGATTGTATAATTAATTTCAGTTAGTGAGCGTCGAATAAAAACTATCGGACCAGAGCCTAAATTAAAATGTGACCGGAGTTACATATTTCAAATGTCGACCGGAGTTATATCTAATTACATTAATTAAGTCCTAATAATCTATTAATTTGATACTTTGGTCATTCTCTGTATTTAAATAATCTATTAATTTCTTTCAAAACTGCAGTCTGTATTTATATAATTCATTAGTTCAAAAGTTAAAACTTATGCTTTTAATTTTTTTTGTTACAAGTTTTTAAATGGGTTGAAATTATTATTTATCGATTTTAATTTCTCGTAAATTATGATTTTTCATAATTAACCAATTTTAAAAAATTCAGGTTATAACATAGACTGGTTCAGATTTTAAGATACATTTTGTTCATCACATGTGAACAGAAGGATTTTATTTTGTATTACAAATACACAAGACCTCAAATATTTGTAGATATTACAAAATAAGCAATTATGTATATTTATTCTTTCTTGAAATAATCATTGTTATTATTCTATTATTCATTCTAATTCACGTTATTTTTTTAAGCCCTCTATATTTTATCAAGGACTTAATTTATGTTATAAAATAGTCAAAATTAAAAATATTAATGTATTCTACTTTTTTCCTAAAAAGAAACATTAATAGAACCTATATTTTTTTATTTTAACGTTAAATTTTAGAATAAATAAATCATATTATATATTTGTGCTACACAAACTACGAAATGACAATTCTCATAATTACACGGTTACACCTCATGCCTGTAAAATAAATAGAAATGGAAATAGATAGAAAAGTTGGATCTAATTAATTTCATATGTAATCATACACTAAATGTTTTGTATAAAATCTGATGGAGCAAATTAGTCGAGGAGGGGTTCAAATAAACTTCCAACTTTAGGGTACAGATATAGGAATAGCAGTTTTTGCTTCAGGCAGCGCATAAGTCATATGCAATGTTATTTTGGCTATATTGTCCGTGCGCTGCATGAAGCAAAAAACTGCTATGTCAATTTCAAGACTGTCATTAACAACAATCAAAATGTATTTGAAAACTATAAATTTTTGTGTACAGAGAATGACCAAATTAAGTACCAAATTAATAGATTATTTTTGTGTAAAACGCGATACGCACAGTTTCAGAAGAAAAATAATAGATTATTTTGTGTGATTGGCGGTTTTACATGTTAGTTATTATATGCTTGTGAAAATAATCTATTATATTTTGAAATAAAATCACAGAAATTCATGCTTCATAATATTATGCTTTGCAATTAGCATACTGCTCCATGCTTCCTTCTTTACAAGTAAAAGAATTAGAAAGCATGCTGCGTTACGTTTTGATCGGTTTAGAGTTTAGGGTACCTCTTTGAATTTTCAATGACAAATTTACCGTTTGCTTAATACATCAATGTTATGTTTCCAAATTACTCTAAATAAATATTCCTAGATTTATTCTTTTGCATATTTGATTGTCTCTGTATTTAAATTGAACGTAACAATTTTTATCTGGATTGAACCTTAAAATAAACAATAGTGTAAATATTTGACCATTGTGAGCAAAAAAATATAATTAGACAAATACTAAACAAAATGCGAAATAGAATTCTTAAGAATAACAATATTAATAAAAAAAATATAAAAAATGAACTGTTATTTATGTCGTTAACATATCGTTATGGCTAATAAAAAGTTTGATTAATATAAATTTAGACGACAAAAATATAATACAAATCCTAAAAAAGTGCCCATTAATGGAGTTCGAAATTTAAAAAATATAAGAAGAATGCTTTGCCTTCTCTCTCTCTCGCTCTTCTTTCCCCTGAAATTGCTCTTTTTTTTCAACAAGCCCTGCTTCCCATCTCATTCTCAAGGTATCAATATAATAACTCATGATTAATTTCTGACTGAATATATATCTCTCTATTTCTACCTTTATTAAGGATAATTTCTCATTTAATTGCTCCTTAATTATATCTCACTGGTTCTTTTTGTATTCAAGTCATGGATTTGTTAAGCATGGTGAACGCTACAGGATGCTATTTGTTCAAAATCAATCATTCAAAAACTAAAAACATGGGCATTGGTAAGTGGATCACCTCGCCAAAATTCCAAGTTGGTCAACATGATTGGGCTATTTGTTACTACCCTCAAGGCAATAACAAGGATGACAAAGGCAAATATGTGTCCATCTTTCTAGAGCTTATTCAAAGAGGATCTGTAGACATCACAACAGAATTTGGTTTTCAACTGTTGGATAAGCATGGAAATGTTTCACCAACTTCTTTGAAATTGTTACATCACACATTTACATCTAAGGAAAGCAACTGGGGTATTTGGGACTTTTTTGAAAGGACCAGATTAGAACAAACATATATCAAAGATGATTGTTTTATACTCCGTGTTTCAATCACCGTACAAAGTGCTCGTGATATAATTTCCATGGGCTTTACTTGTGAACGCCTTCAAAAGTTCAGAGAGGAGAATGAACATACTGATGTCACTTTTGATGTCGACGGCAAAATTTTTGTTTCGCATAGACTAATCCTGGCAGCTCATTCACCAGTATTTAAAGCAGAACTCTTTGGATCGATGGTAGAATCTAATATGGACTGCATCATAAAGATAAATGAGATGATACCTTCAGTTTTCAAAGCAATGCTTGATTTTATGTACAATAGTTCGTTCTCGGTTAATGAGAAACTCGTTGATTGTGAAGTGCCGATGTCGGCTACAGCCTTCCTTCAACATTTGCTAGTGGCAGCAGACCGTTATGCAGTGGAGAAGTTAAAAGCTATATGTGAGTATAAATTAGTTGAGAGCATCTCTTTGGACACTGTTCTTTCTACTCTGGAATTAGCTGAGATGAACAATTGTAGAGAGCTCAAGAATAAATGTCTCCAATTCATTGATAAAGGTAATTTGGTTTCCTTAATGCTAACTGAAGGGTATATTAAACTAATGCAAAATTGCCCCTCTCTTCTGGCTCAGCTTAAAGATAGGGCAGAACAATTAGATTTAGTCCAAATTTCAAAATATAGGACAAATCAATATATTTTGAGGGGTTTTAGTATAGAATATTAATTATCATATATATAGATGTAAGAGATTGTATATGGTCTTAAATTTTATCTTTCTCATTGATGCCTTCTTTCTGGAATCTGGATGAATGTTTGTACTTTGTATTCTTGTTAAATTTGAAAATATGGGTTAATTAATCATTTGTTAAGTTTGCCTTCATTCCTTAACATGGTTTAATTATATATATATATATATATATATATATAGATGGGCTATGGTGCATTGCAATGTATAGTCTCTCTTGTACATTGGACTCTAAACCGTTGGATTCGAAACTCAAACAGTCGATCTAAAGGGCTCAACATATTCTCCATATTAAAATGTGCTTGGAGACCAAATTTTATATTTTTTTGGAATTTTTTTACTATTTTTTTTAGAATTTTTCAAAATTGTTATTTTTTAGAAACTTTTGGACCATAGAAAATAGTGATTTTAAAAAAAATTTAAAAAATAGCAAACAATTTTCAAAAAATATAAAATTTGGTCTTCAAGCACATTTTAATATGGAT